>JAUYWH010000004.1:3408366-3428388 GCA_034779795.1 Ctenopoma multispine
GTGTGTGTGTGTGTGTGTGTGTGTGTGTGTGTGTGTGTGTGTGTGTGTGTGTGTGTGTGTGTGTATATGTGTGTGTGCAGTTGGGGGTGATGAATGCATACTTGAGAGGTAACCACAGGGTGTGGTGGCCCCTGGCCTTTAGGATGTCAGCATAATGGAGTAAAACTTTGGGACCTTATTGAGCTCCAGGGAGACCCCATTCACTCTGGACGGCAACCGAACCTAAAGCCATTATCTTAGTCTAAAATGCTCTGTTCTTTCCTCTGTCTTCAACAGAACACAAAATAATGAACCTGTCTTCATAGACAGACTGCCCAGTTCTCTTTTTACTAATATTTTCTCATGCGATCAACAGCTTTAAGTCAACGTTTACACCTATTCAGTGTAAATGTTATGAATATTCAATTAGAAAATGTCTCAAATCTCAAATAAATTGTAGAAACGTGTTTTACCTGCTACAGTATTTGCTGAGCAAAATCATCTCTAATGCAAATCATTTTCATCATTATTTTGGCCTTACAGACATTCAAAACATTTTTGCCAACTCTTGTGAAAATGCTGGCCAAGCATTTTACAAGTAACTAGTGGCTAAGAGGCTATGAGAGAGTATGTAGTTCATTTTACTTCAATCTCTTAACTCTACTCAGTAAAACTTGTCTAAGTCTATTGGCTCATGTCAAACTCATATAGTCCTTGCATTCAGTAAAGAAGAGGTAAGGAATATTTTTCAAACAAATGCCATTGGATGGGTGTCAAAGGAGCCCCCTTGCGCACCTAAATGCTTGGACACAGTTGGAGTTACCCCGTCCCCTCCTCCCTGGGTCAGTAAAGGCATTGAAGTTTTAGAGGGCTGCTACGGCAGATTACTCCACACAGCTGTCACAGCACCGTGGAAATGAAGTTATGCCTCTTGTCAGCTATGTTTTGTGCCCCCCCCCCCCCTCCTCTCTCAGTCTTTAAAAACCGTGCACCACTACTTTTTGGCTGGGAGGAGGCCAAAGAGGACAATTCCTATCCAGTCACTGCAGAAAGAGGAGACCAGATTGGTCGATTATATATTCCCTCTTTGCATCATTATTCAGAGAGGCTTAAAATCCCCGACATTCAACCCAGCACAGCCCCTCTCTTAAACCAAATCCCTCTCCCATTTACCCTCAATCATAAATCAACCCCTCCTCCACCTTTCCCACCTCACTAAAATCCAGGGTACTGCCTTATTTTAGTCCAGCCACCAACCTCTAATTATTGGGGGTTACTTTGGTTTATTTACTTCACTTTGCTTTTGCGTTTGTTGTTTTTTTTGTCAAAACTTTGGTCTATAACCAAAATCTAAGTGAAACTAGAAAAGGAAAGTTGCATTTGTAACTTCATGCAGTACACCCAGCTTTTCCGCCACAGCCTGCTTGAGCTGGCATGGCCAGGATCTTATGGTGTTTAAGACAAGAGTTGATGTTACATTAGCCTGTTGTTGGGGAACTGGTATTAATAAATCACCTTGCTGACTTTATGATTCAAAGTAAAACTCAAAAATGACTGTAGAGAGAGTTGGAGTACTGTAAGTACTGTATGTATTTGCTGCTTGAGGCCACAATGATAAAGAAAAGCTACATGAATTTGCTTTTACACAGTTACAGTAGTGGGACTACATTAACCAATTTTAGTTTTTTCTTTTACAGCTCGTGGAGGTACATTTTATAGGATAGCATAATGCAACATCTTGATAGACTACTCTTATTGCCAGTCATGATGATTTATTCAGTTATATCGTGATGAATTACATGATGAAGTTGAAATGAGGAAATACTTAGCACAGGAAAATCCTCAAATATACAGTAGATTATAAAAATGATTGATCATTGAATTGTGTCTCAAAACTGAGATTATACTGCACAAGATCCACAATATTCATTATTTTATTAGTCTTCTAGTTGCCTAGTAAATGTTCCTACCTGAGTCAGTCGCTGTTTGAGTATCTTACTCTGAAATCAATCTGTTGCAGCTTTTTGAACTTTAATTTCACCACAAGGTCCATTTGGAAGCTTAAGAATGGACAGTGAACACATAAGGTTTCCAATTCTGATTTGGAGACTGTTACCCTCATACTGTGTTTCGTCTTCAGGTTCACATGAGGCAAACACAAGTAGAACTGAATTACAAGAAGTTCTCTTTATTCTAGGACTGGTTTCAAAGTTTAAAAATAGGCTCAACAGGAAAATCTCAGTCTGGCGGTCGAGCTGTTTTAAAAAAATGTTTAGCAAAGTTCCACTGGGACTTTAAGAGGAAGGGAGCTTTTTCAGTGCCACTGACGCCAACGTAACTGAAGAACTGTGACTGAAATCAACTTGAATTGAAAAAAAATATAGGCTCAAATAATTTTATTCAGCACTGTGTTGATATAATGGGTTAAATGAACAATACCTCAGCAGCCAGTTAGGAACAGTAAGAGAAAAACTGACCTTTCAGTGAAGTTTAACTACAAAAGCTTTAAGTCAGGCTTTTCTTTAGTGTAACCTAGAGGATGAAAGATTTGGGGCGGGGCAGATGGGGGTCTGGCCACGCAACAGTTTGAGTTATGATGAGGCAATTTTAATGAGGTGCCAGTCCCTGCACCAAAAGCCCCAGTTGACTCTTTTCTGTTTCACTATGGGAAAAAAATACAACATTCCTATTTTCCTCTGGTGCCAAAAGTTAATTGAAAACATTTCAGGGCAAAGTATGGTCTGGGGCCCCCATATGACTCTCATCCCTTCATTATCCTCAACAATAATAAAAAGGCATTACAATTATTAATGGTTGGAGCAGAGGCCTCCTCTCTTAAAGTGACAGTGGGAGGCTTTTGATTCTCATAACAAAAGACTCAGAAATGTCTTCACCAGATCATTTTGGAAGAATTTTTTAACAAGCACTGCCATCGCAGGATATATTATCCGGGTCATTCTTTTTAGGTCTAATGGTATGTTTGCATAAATGAAGTCAAATTATACAATAAAACCTGCCAAAGTATGTTAAAATGTTATCATGGCGACTTCCGAGAGAAGTTAGTAATAACAACAATGACAGACGTTAAATTTCTAATTATAAGATCACTAACTGTAAAGTTAAACTGTCGGCAGGAGTCTGGAAAAAACATTAAAAGCTGAACTTTCTCACGTAACTCCTCTGTCTTCCTCTGGGATAGATGTCTCCCCATGCTCCCCCACTCCCTGAAAAGGGTGACAGAGGAACAGAGTGAATGAAGTGCCCCCACATTGTGCCGCAGGACCATTGTGTATTTTGCATCTCCATAATAGAGGTGCCACTCGACTTCTCTTCCAATCAATGGGCCGGAGGGCCCATCACTTTCCCTTGAAAAGCAGCACGGCTGCTCTCAATGGCCTCAAGACACATTATCATAAGTGAAGGAGGGGGCACTGGCTTCTTCATAAGTATAGAGAGCTGACTGAGTCATGACATGATTCACAAGCATGTAAGTTGACACATACTGTAAATGTAAATTATATATTGAATATAGAAGTCCTAAAAATCTGTCAGAGACAGCTGTTTCACAAAATCCAATAAACCATAAACACATCTGTAATGTATAACGATTCATTTTTCTTAGCAGTCACCACTACTTGAATTCATTATTTGTCTTCTGGTAATGTCTGTACTGATTACACACAGTTATGGTAAAGTGTGTGAGTCTTTGATTGGCTGATTTCTAAAATGTAAGGTCGAACTTGCTAGAGTCTGATAGCAGAAGGAAGAGTTTAAATTTTAATGGCAGTCAATAGACCAGCATTGCCTCTGTTAAGAAGTGTATGAAATCTGAATCTTTCACAAAAAAGAGATAAGTACAAGAAGAATCATTTCAAAACTCTTATTTATTTAGTGTGCATGTACATTCAGAGGAAGGTGTGCATAATGGGCACTTAATATCTCCACTCACCCGAACACAGACATCTTTCTTCTCTGTGTGTCTTTGTGGGCTGAAGAGAAACAAACTGATTCTCACCTCCATTTGTTCTGCAAATCCCCAAGAGGACGAGGCATTGTTTACCTTTCTCTTATCTGTTTGAACAGCTTTTTGAAGAAGATTTAACACTTCATACCTTACGCAAACAGTCATGTTAAAAAAGGTCAAGTGCTTCACTCTCAAGAGATCCTGTTTCAGGTGCATGATCTGTCCTGGGATTTGGAAGCTTGTTTTTTTTTAATGGAGGGGTTTATTGAGAAAGTCCAAAAAAGTATCTTGTTGTTTTCACAGCTTGTCTTTGATATGGTCACATAATGATGAGTAAAAGTCTTTTAGGCACTTCTAGACCAAACACATTTCCTCATTATGCAGTAGAAGAGTGGGATTCAGCTACTTAATCATCTACAGTGCAATTGTCACATCACTCATAAACATATATTTTGGCAAAATATTTTTTTTTACAATATACTGTACAATTTATCTTTATATATCTGACATAGAAAAATAGGCTCCTTTAACACTATCAGACTGGCATATTTTATAATATGTCATATCCTGCTTAATTTAATCCACAGGCTGATTTTTTTTTACAAATGTGTGGGAGAAAACAGATAAAACTGAGGTTGAATTAATAGTCCATCGTGTTAGTTTAATGACGAAACTGGCTGATAACAACAAAGCAGACACTACCTGTTCTTAAATGCAGCAGCTGTTCAGGTAAATTTGCTTAAAACCAAAATGGTGGTGAGGATATTTAGGACAGTGTAGCCAGATACTGAGTCACTTGAGTTTTCCCCATATTGATAATCCTCCTGATCGATATAGTCATCATCAGAGTCCTCCTCAGAGTCTGAAAATCCGCTCCCCGCGAACCTGTCACTGGAGTCGGAGCAGAAAGTTTTCATGCTGATCTTGATGTACTCGCATATGTTCCTCTCAGTGCCGTCACAAACACAAGTGTCGAGCTGCTGCGCTTTCGGTATAGTGCGCATGTTGGCTATCACTCTGCGGCAGCTGTCCGAGCATCGCTCCCCCCCGAAAAGCTTTCGGCAGTGGACTAAATAATGCCTTATAGCGGCGCTGCAAGACGCGTCCAGCTCGCACTGACGCCGGGCCTCGGTGCAGCCCATGGTGCTGGTCCGCGGCAAGCACGGTTCGATCGCCTGTTTGGTGCTCGTGCAGACCGGGTCCATGGCGCAGTCGCAGTCCTCCAGAGCCGGGCCACTCCGGGTCAGATTGAGCTGAATCAGAGAGGATATGCAGTGGCTGGGGCACTTCTTGCGTTCCCCGCTGATGACAGATGCGCAGGCATACACGTACTGATCGTAAGCGTAATGGCACTCCGGCTCTCCATGGCACTTGAGGATGGCTTTCCAGCACACCAGGCGATGGCCGTGGTTAGGAGATCCAACACAGAGACCGGGGATTACGATGAATACACTGCTTATTAATAACACTGTCCGCTCCATCAATATGGCACGACCTGCCATTTCCACAAAGTCCAGAAAATGTCAGACTTCATATGGGCATCTCCAAGTCCATCAGGCTGTGTCAAAGGTAGTTCACTCCCTGATGCTTTCATATCATATCATAGTTGGTGACCTGGAGATTCAGAAATGATTCAACAAAACGAGTCAATCACGTTAAACACTCGATGCTGGGATCAAGTTTCCAGTTCTCGCCAGTTGCAGTCTGAGTTTGGAGGCTTCACGTGCGTTTCTATCTGTGGTTCAGCGAAAGTTTTTTCATCAACTTAACAAAAAAAAAAGACTTATCACCAAATCCCTTTCCAAAAGTACCACGAAGCTCTTCTTCCAAGACGGACTGATCCGCTTTTCCTTCCAGCGGCGGCCGCTTTGTGATGAGGGCTGTGTGACGATGGGCTCGTTCGGCTGCTGCTACGCATCGTCCCATTGGTCCGAGAAACCTGTTGTGATCCTCTCGTCACATGCGGGCAGTGACGGAAGTTACTGTTTCAGAGCTGAAGCGCAGAGCATGGCTCTGTTCATCAACCTACTGAGATCACACGTTACAATTCTTATTTTACAGCTCTTTCAGTGTTTAAATGGGGGGAGACGGATTCTTACTTAAACAAATTGTACAAAATGACCTTGTTTAACTAATAAATTGTGTCCAAACGTTGTGGAGTTGTAGTTTCAGAGGAATACAAGAGTGAGAAACGTTGTCTGATGTTACAGTCTGACATCAAATATTAACTTTTTTTTTGACAGGTCAGTGGAAAATGATCACGCTGTGTTATATTGATTTCAGCTGTTCTGTTGAGAGTAACTGTTATTTTTCTGTTGTCTGTTTGTGTTTTTCTTTTCTTTTACCCCACATTTTGTAATTACAATGATTCTGAGTTATGGTCTTCAGTCCATTCATGTGTGATAATAAAACTAAATTTGCATTTAAGATATTGTTTAACTGCTGTGGTCTGATTCTTGAATAACTGCTCATCCCTTTACACAATGAGGACTAAAAAACAGCTGTTATAACACACGCAGAGGTCCTGATATGAAATAAGACATACCTGTCAACAGTGAGCAAGTACAATAAGGATAAACAGCTTACACGTTTTAAAACACTGTTTTTTTTTTCAGATATGGAGCTGGGGAAGTACCACAGGTCTTCTAATGAGAAAATCACATTTGGTGTTTTTACTGCTGCTGCTGTGAAATCCTAATGACCCCACTACCTTATAGAGAAGGGTATTTCCTAATTCACCTACCACCTAAACAAGTGAAAGAGTGTGAAGAGGGATAACAACTGCAGTCACACACCACGTAAACAAACCTGAACCACAGCAAATGAAGACTGATTGGATTCAACAGAACAAAGCATGACAGCCTGTAACTGTGTTCCTCTGACCCCGTCAGATCACCACACTGTGACCACAAGGATCTGGCAGCGTTCAGCGGACCCTCGGACCACCAATTCCAATTAGAGAGATTAGAGAGGAGTGGAGACAAGTGAAAAGGAGGTTCTTAGCCAAACAACCTTAAATAGCCCCCCACCCCCTCCACCCCATTGAGCTGGCATACCACAGCAACAAGCTGACTGCAGGCTCAATTTAGAGCAACATCAAAGTGCAGGTTAGAGAGGGCCCAAATGGTGAACTCTTCAAGACTCTGTGTTAACTACAAAGAACCTGACATCAGCCAAGACCGCTGAGACCTAAGATGACACTTCACAGGGGTAGATACGGGGGCTGTCTCACTACAATTCTTCATTTTTTACTATGGATTAAAGTTTGTGTGCCTCTGAGTTTTGCCCTTTGTAGAGTCAAAGACCTGCACGAAACCTTCTTTTGAACAACTGGGTATAAACGTTTCACTTTTAAGAAGGAGCCCATAATGCATAGCAGAACCAAAATCCCACCCTGGATATCAGCCAGACAAGAACAACGGCCAGATTCAGTGGAGCCAGCGGCTCTGTATGATGGAGCAGGCAGCTGCTCTCCCCCAAACCGTACCTCTTAAATCACATTAATACATCACTAACATGTTTTATACCCAACACCTCAGATTGTTCGGGGATTTCTGAGGCCAGTTTCTTCTCGCAACCTGTCGTCCATTTTTCTCAAAAGCACAGCTCCACACATTCAGCGTCTATATGCAGTGGTTCTTGGTAACTTGCAAATAATAGTGTTTCCAGAATTGGAACGTGGTTCCCAAGAGTAGATTTGTAAATACTCATGCAGAGACAGACATGCTCTTCAGTTTGTCTCCACTGCTGTCAGAAGTCATTACACACAAGCTGTCCTGCCAAAACAGTTCACTGAAGGTTGTATTCAAGTGCTTCCAAGCCCAGAGAGAGGCAGAGAGAGCGAGGGGAGGGAGGGGAATGAGTCAGTGTTAAAAAGCTGCCAAGTGTTTTTTTTTTTGCCTGCATTTTTCATTTTTCTGTGGCTCATGGAAACTTCTCAGATGTCTGACTTAGATACGCTGATATTTTTTCTTCAGTCTTTTCACAAAAAAAGAGAGGAACTCGTTTGCCTTTAGTAGAAACAAGATGCTACTTTACCGTCGTTCATATCATGAATATTGAATGTATGCGCAGCACTACTGGACGTTCTTAGTACGCACTGAAAGGTTAGACAGGGTGGATTGAATCACCTTGATCGGTCTGGCTTTGGTGGGCCGATGTGGCTCATAAGTATAGAGGCCCAGCTAGTAACTGCAAGGTTCCTCATTCAAGCCCCAGCTCCTACAATCCACACTCAACTTTCTAACAGTACTAGCTGTGCGATGTTTGTCATGCTGTAAAACTGCATTCCTAAATATTCAGGAAGACCTTTGGTGATCTCCTAACTCCAGTGTTGCTGAGCCACCATCTACTGTAATTGGCACTTCATTTTATATAAAAACAAAAACTGAATCCTAATGACTTTGGTCTTTCATTTCTAGCAGTACTTATACCTACTATACATTAAACCTGCTCACACATGCTAATCACGAAGTTAGCGTCGTCACTGTAAACATGTTATTGAGCTTTTCTGTGCCTAAGTACAGTACTGAAGAACTGCTGTCATGGCTTTAGACTCTTAGTCTAGTTCAACGCGCATCTTGCCTGTGCTCTTACCAGGCTACAGCAGGCCCCATGCCTTTATCACACCAGAGATGTTTTAGGGTGGTACCACATATTCTAAGGCTAAGTATATCCCACTGGGGGATGAAGAGAACAGTTCAAATGTGGGTCACTCTCGACTGTAAATTAGCCAAGAACACTCAGAAAGTTATAATCATCAAAGCCAAACTTTTTGAGCACAGAACTGATAAAGTGTTCTGGTGTCCTGGTTTTCCATCAGCAAGACTTCCAGGTTACTTTGACTTGCTTCATGGAACAGATTAACACCACAGCAGGGGGTAAAACTGGATATTACAAGAAGATCCCTGTTCTTGTAGTTATTGCATTTTTCGTCAAAGCAGGTTGGACTGTGAAAATGTTAGAACAGAGAGTTAAACTACAGACACATACTGTGAACTGAAGATGCTGGTTTTGCCATCATTCAGGAGAGTATATGATGGGGCACTGTAGAAGCTTAGAAACTCTGACACAGGTTAGGTAATCTTAAGATAATAAAGATGTCTTTCTTCAGTACAAAGAGTGGAAGATAAATCCACACAATTTTCCCCAGAGGTAGATACTTTGGAGGGTATCTATGTTTAAAGGAGGTGTATAGCTATTACAGAAGACAAAGAGAGCAGACAGAGTGACCTCTTCTCTCCTCTCCAAACTGTGATCATGTAGCTCTCCAAGAGAAAGAAGCAGCTCAGGGACAGATTTTCTACCACAATCTCAACACAGAGAAGCCATTGTTCACTAGATCAAGGCCTTAACAATAAATCTGAAATGAAGAAAATGACTACCCAGCACCACAGTACAAGAGCTGAAGAGAAAAACGGAAGTGAGCGGGCAAGTGTTAAGTTGTTCACCAACAGTTGGTCACTGAGAATGTGATTTTAAGCCTCCATAGGAGGCTTCTTCTGTGACTCCTGGGAATATGCTTTAATCATAATGTTCATGAATACCAGCATTTGAGCAGGCACAATCATTTTTGCAGTGGCCCAGTGAATCTTTATGTGACAGTGTAATTACTACCTCTGCCAACCACAATGTTTAGTGTTAGAGTTTGCTGGGTTTGCTGCCATGGAAGTGAATTTGGTTGTCAAACGCAGACAGTCCTCACAGTATTTTACTAAATGGTTATTTCTTGATATCTGATACAAAAAAACTTGAATTTACATTTTTTGGACTGTTTTGGAGTGAAACAGCTTACCAGGTTCAGGCAAATGGTAACAAAAATGCAGCCATTGCCACATCTAAAACTTAACTTAACTTAACATCCAATTAATAATTGTAATAACAACTCATGATTTTACGGGGTCTTGGATGGGCTGTTTCTTGGCTCTTCCTGGGTAGTTTTTTATTCTATTTGTACAAACTCAAGGGTGGTATGAATCTTCTGAATCTTCGCATTTCCAAATATTTAAGGCCACAAATAACACAACTGAGAGGTTGTAACATTGACATACTTATATATAAAGACGATACACAATCAATACTCATGCATGCATGTATCTACAAAGTATTATCCAACATTAAAGTTGGAGAAGAAGGATACAAGATTCATTTTCCTGGTGCATTCTGAAACTCAATCCGTCTGGCGACGTGCCAGCGTGGGGACCATTTTGAGCTCAATCTTTAAGGCGTAGCCTCTGTTTCAGGAAACAGAAAATTAGATGTGATCCAGGGCTTCCCTGACATTTGTCTGAGTGATGTTTGAATATTGTTAGAACAGAATTGAAGATGCTGTTTGTATAGCAGGGGGCATTGTTCCCAGAATATCTGTTTGGTGGCCTCTGAAGTATTCTGAGAGCTTTTGACAAGACACATGTGGGCTAATTTATGATATATTGGTGAATAAGTACTGATGCATAAGCCCGGATGATAAAGGTGAACCTCGCCTCTGCTCATTTGAATCCAAGACACCTGAAACTGTTGCTCTGTGTTACACAGAGAAGAGTGAGTGGCATATCCACCATGCAAAAATTTTCAAACATTCAGTATACGAATGCGAACATGTCCAAGAGCATCCTTTGATACGCTATATTTTTGCTCCTGTGGATAGGGAGGCCTGTAATTTGGTGGTTAGTTTCTTTCCATCTATATTACAGTTATTGTAATTCACACACATCCTACAGCTTGAAGAAACACTGACTCTAAGTTTGTGAAGAGACTGGGCTCAGATGAGGCTGTCCTCAGTGACAGTAACCACATGCATGCTTTTAATCCAAACACACCACCCTTTGTAAGGCGCAGCACAGGCGGTGGTCTGGTCCAACTGTCCCCATCTTTGACACCACAAAATAAATCATGATAATCTGAGTGGACTTTTTTTTTCCTGCTTTCATACACAAATAGTACAAAAGACCACAGCTGCTACTGTATCTAAACCACCAACAAGAAAGAGGCTTGTAGGCTGACCTGTTGCCATCCATTCTGCTGAGATGGACACTTTCCATAAAGCAGTCATTACCCTCTCTAGGTCTCACATGCATGAGTAGATATACAAAATCTGCTAACATGGGTAAACTTGACAAAACTGTTTCAGCACAATGTACCGCAATCATTAATGTTGCTGAGTAACATAACTCTGCTGAGTGACAAAACATATAACTTTCTTGTCCTCTGATGTAATGTTTTCCACCACTAGAGTTTTCCCCAAGGTGACAAAAAGGGTTTAACTGGGTGTTAAGGGAAGATATTCACTCTTTTGTTTGTGGAGGGAGTTTTGACTGTTACCTTCTAAATAAAAGTGGATGCATAAAGTGCCAGCGGGTTCTTTCTGGAGGAAGGTCGAGGCAGTATTTGGATTAGCAGTTGTCTTCCGTCAGGGTGGTCTGGGATACAGAGACTGTGTTTAATTTAAACATAGGTGCTATGGGTCTGCTGTCACTGCACTGAGAAAAGCCATGCCGATCTGTTGAAATAAAGAAACAACGGTAGGTCTGATTTAAGGCAGAGACAATCTTGTTTATAACAGAAGTCAGTGGTTGGATAGATTTATTCATATAGATTTTACCTTTTGCTTCTGAACTACTGTACTACAATCAGTTGTTAGGTGGTATTGCACTGATAGTGGTAAAGACTAATAACTTATTTCTGCATTTCATTAGGCTGCTTCGGGACGAGTTGACCTTTGTGTTCACAGAGGAAGAAAGAAGATTTAAAGAGACATGTATGTTTATAAGTCTAACCAAATATAGCTTTTGCAGGTCAGGAGTATACGCTGTATCTTCATTCACTACAGGAAGCAAACCCACCTGCAAAAACAGTTGGCTGTTTGTAGCCTGTCGGCACAGGAGTTAAGGTGCCAACTGTGAACCTCCACATCCACCTTGGGACATTTGTTGCATGTCTTTCCCACCTCTGTCTCATTCACTGTCAAGAATCAAGTAACTGCTCTAACATGAGACACAAGTCTGAAAGTTTATTACAGCTACATAAGCGTCTCTGCGAGTGAGTGTAATCAATAAACAGCTAAATGTGTCAAAGTTCATTTAACTTCGCATTGGACCATGTAGGTATTTATTACACAAATTCAACCTGCCGGGAACGTGAATGTTTAAGATCATTTCCACTCAAAAGTTGTTGATATTCTTGTAGTCTGGAACAAAGTGCTGCACTGACCACCTGACACTGTCAAGATGCATCTTTATTTCTTTAATTAGTGAATGTACAGAATTTGGAAGATGTCTTGTTGATATTATCTTCAGTCAAGCACCAGGAACCCAGAGAAAGAGGGGAAGCTGTTGACTAAGTGAGCTGTCAGCTGCATAGAAACACCACAGATAAATCGAACGCTCCTTATTGGAGTGTAAAGTAAACAAAGCCTGTCTGGACATGGGCTGGATATCAGTCAGACAACGAGGAGCTGCAACAGAAAACAACAGGTAGTGACCTGCCATTGTTAGAAGAATAACAGGACGAAATAGTGTTGCATCAATATCAAGAACAATATGTATAAATTAATGTTTACTACTATTTTAACATGACAAATATGTCTGTTTACCTCATGAGAGTGCACATGTACAGTACATACACACACGACACACAGTAGCAAGGAAAAAAATAAACAGGCTGGGTTTTGCTTTTCCTGCTAAATCTAAATATTGACTCAGTAACCTACAATCATACACAGTCAGAATAAAATCGAAATAAACAAATGTGCCTGTTAAGTGCAAGTGTTTGTGTGTCTCATGGGCAATGTGGCCCTTGAACGCTGACACTGACAAACACACATGAAAAAGGAAGTGGTTCAGCTTTCAGTGAATACCAGACAATATGGATTCCATCCAGCACGCTGGAGCTACATAAATAATTTTGCATTCTCTGTACTGTATATAAAAAGGCAATGGTTCAGATGCAGCGAGCCTTCCATCTATGGTCAAACATCTGCTTTTGCTTCACATAATGTAGCTTTCATATGACTCACGTACAACATGCTCACATCAAGAGGCTTTAAATTGTCAAGACATAAGTAAAAGGGAATAAAAATTCCATTATGCTCTCACAGAAGCTTTCGCAATTCACTGCCAAGTTTCCAAGTGACATCAACAGCCAGAGATCCACATAACTGTGTTATTATTGTATTGTAATGTTATTAAAATCTCATTAAGTTTTATGGGTTTTTTTTTTTTCTTAACTGGAAGCTACAGTGCTGTAGGATACAGTCTTCTGATTTAGAAGGCCTTGTTGTTCTATGAGCCATAATGACTGCTCTCCTAAATAAACTTGATTGATTGAATAAGGCTTTTGTGTAAGCATACAGTTGGGTCTTTTTGTTTTTCTCAGCGAGTCTTTTTGGCTCATTAGTACTGTGGCAAAGCTGAGACATTTCTGGCAATGCTGAGGCCTGTAAGGGTCTACGGCTGATGCCAGAAATCATCAGGCGCTAATGAAGATACACAACAAATGAGTTATTTATTTTATTTGTTATTCGTAGACATTGTGAAAAAAAGGATAAAAAAATAGTTGTTCCTCTGCTATCTAAGTTTATGTCTTCCTATGAAATGGTTTTGGGAAGTTTTCCATCTCTCCTACAGTTAGATGAAAAGATAAATATTTTTTACATAAATACATTTTTATGTCCATCAGATATGATGCTGAAGCCAGCAGCTGTTAGCTTAGCTTAGCATAAAGATCAAATAAGGGTAGAATTACAAAAAACTACTTGTTTTAAAACACAAATACTGTATTACAAGTAGGATTCATTACTTAAGTTGAAGTACAGGACATGCATACATTTAAACAATATTGTATTTAGTTTTAGTTTAGTACATTTTAAGTTATGTATCAACTTGGTGTGGAACAAAAACAGCAGAGCTGATCAAAGTGCAGCCGGTTGTCACCACTTTATGCACTGACAGGTGGTCATTTATAATAATACATTATGTATTACGTGCAATAGGTCGCATGACTCTTGCATGTTTTGTGAACACAACATATGAAGTGTTAATTATTGAACTTTAGAGGTGCTGGCTTCCTAAATTCAATCTCTATTTACAGTATTTACATACCTCAATAGTGTTATCAATCTTCTCTTCTAGCTCTGTGTAAGAAAGCCAATTACTATTTCCCAACATGCCAAACAATTCTATTACATGTGAGTGTTGATCATGGAATAAATCATTAACAAAAACAAAGAGGTGCTTAAAGAGAAGAAGAAGATGCTTGCTACTGATTTATGGTTATTCACAATGATATTCTGTCACTGAAATATCTGGGCATGCATCCCAAAATCCCACTATGTCCAAATATAATGCAATAAAATGAAATGGTTTAACATTTTTTAATGACTGTGGGCACAGGATTAGTGGTTTGATAGGCCAACAGATGATATTATGATTATGAAAGGCAGTGAATGTGTGGGATATACCCCAGGATACGTATACCCAAAGAGCCCAAGTTCTTGCTTCTGATTTCAGTCAGTTTTCATTTATGGTAGTCACAAAAAAAATGCTTCATGTCCAACTAAAAGTCTATAGGCACAGGTTTAAAACCAAAATCTGAATGACAGCCACACAACTAATTAGCATGCTAGCCAACAGTATGTGGAATTCTTTCATTCTTATTTGGACCTTACAAAGCAACTGTTGACTTCGACCCATGCATACATCCTGGATTTGGCAACTTTGTAAAGAACATGAACATTTTATCATTTGTCTTTATTTAAAAAATACAGAGTGTGTCTGTACAGATTACACATATGCAAAAATGGGCTGGAACTGGCGCCTGTCTGATGGAGTTTGTAGGTCCAACAAATCTCCCCATTTCTTCATCAGCGTAGTTCAGGGAGTTGTAAACACATAACAAGGAAAGTCCTTGATGTCAGTCCTGGGTTTGTTGGGCTGCCCATCAACAGGCTTGAGAAGATTGAGATAAAAAAAGAACACATCATTTTTGTGTTTTAGCTTGCCAAAGTCGTCTTTATACTGTAATGTGCGAGCTTTATTCCCAGCAGAGCTTAGTACCTCATTTGTTATGCTTCTTGTAAATGGAAATATATTCTTGCACATCGTCAGGAGATCCAAGGACCACAGGGACACGCTGGTGGATGTTGGTGGGCTGTATATCCAGAACATTCATGGCTCCTGTAGTGGCAATGCCTCCTGCCTGTTCCACGATGAAGGCCATGGGGTTGCATTCATAGAGGAGCCTCAGCTGGAAAAGTGACAAAGAAAGTTATTCAGTGACTCAGTACACAGAGATGTGATAAATGCATACTGATTCAACTGCAATCTGAAAGTCTAAATAATACTATAAAATAATGAATACAATTTTTGTCCACTCTCTATCTGCTCACCTTGCCTTTAGGACTTTTTACATTAGCGGGATATAAAAAGATTCCACCATACACCAAAGTACGATGAACATCAGCTACCATTGATCCAACATATCGACCGCCATATGGAGCAGAGCCATCCTAGAAATGCAAACATGTTGAAATTTGGTATTATAATATTACGAATGAACATGTTTTGTATTCTAGATTAGGGCGCTGTAATATAATGGTTTACCTCTGGGTATTTCTTCTTTTGCAGGTACTCTGTCACATCTGGATAAAACTGCTGTGCGTATCCTTCATTCAAACTGTAGATTTTTCCCTTTTTCTTAATCTTCACATCTCGATCTACCAAAATGAATTCACCAATTGCCTGAAAAAGATATGTCAGATTGTCAGACTGTCATGATACAAAAAAGCAGAACAACAACACTGTCATCATGATGTGACCATCTACTCCTGTGTAACTTTGGTCTTACAGGGTCGAGCATGAAGCAGTTGACTCCCCGACCAGTAGAGAGGACCATCATGGTGGCACTACCATACAGAGCATAACCAGCTGCCACAATGTTTCTTCCAGGTTGCAGGGCGTCCTTCTCAGATGGCTCACCATCTGTCGCCTATGGAACAATATGTGAAAAACATGTCAGAACAGAGAAAGGTATTTGGGAACCAATAGGAGTGATGAAGCTGTGATACGTTAAGGATGGTGTCTTCTTAGATAAAGCGTAGTTTACAGTCTGAAAAATATTGAGAACACTCTTGAAAATATATGACGAATGTATGTGAGGAAAAAACCCAGACTCTTATTGTTCAGATACTGATTTGGAAACTGTAAAGAAAACAAGCAGCTACAGCCATGCTAATTGCTCTTACAGACTGTACCTAGGCACAGCAGTGCTGTAAGTTAAATGCTAGTGTCAGCATCATCGTATGATAACATGCAGTCATATTCAAAGGCTTAGTTTACAGAGTTAGCACTTAAACATTAGAAAATGAGAACAAAATCCAAAGTACAGCAGAGGTTGATTTCAATTAATCGTTCATTAGGTTTGGACATATGAAAGAAATTCATTCGACTAATTAAAATGCGGACATGATGCAAAGTATTGTAGTTACTAACCTTTTTGTAGATAGCGAATATTGTTCCAATAGAAACCAGACAGTCAATGTTTGAGGAACCATCCAGTGGATCAAAGCACACAATGTATTTTCCCTGTCAGTGGAGAAAAAGCTGATTAATGTCAAAATACAAAAAAGAGAAGAACGTCAGGAATATTTATTCACACAAGCGTGTCTGTGCACGTACTCTCTTGTCTGGTTCCACAATGATGGCCTTCTCATCTTCCTCTGACACCAACACACAGGAGGTGAAGGAGGACTTAATCATGTTAATGACCAGGTCATTGGACAGAACATCCAGTTTCTTCACCTGATCTCCCGTCACGTTGGTGCTTCCAGCAATGCCATATCTAATAAGAAAGAAAGAAAAAGCAGACTGGCATTTTCAAAGTGTCTATTCCATTCTTAGAATAAAAACACAAGAAATGTGACAGTAATTTACATAAGTTGTCTTTTAAAGTACATTACTTGCCCCATTAATAGTTTTTTTCCCCACTGTGAAAAGGCCATTATCTATCTTGACCTCTGTCTGGGGGATTGTACACAACATGTGCAGAGCGTACCTTTGATCAGGGTCTAAGTTAGAGCTGAACAGATTCTCATGCCTGTCTCATGAGCTCAGCTATCACATCACATATTAATGCACAGAACCCAAATAATTTAAAAGTAATGTTAGAATAAACTTAAACTGCAAGGTACAATAACACTGAGCTTGATTAATGTGTAAATGTTTGATAGCATGCATCCTGTAGTTTCCTCTCCTCATTAATCGAATACACCTTCATACTCAGATGCATGCACGATTCTCCTATTATTCCCATCCGGGACTAAAAAAAATGTAAGAAAGAAACCATACTCACAAGTTTGCAATCCCAGCTTTCCTGACAGCAGTGGAAATGGCTTTGACAGCTGTGCAGATGGAGCTCAGCAGGTTTGTCAGCTCCCCTGTTCCCTGGGCCTTCCTGCCCTCCTCCAGAACAAACCTGTTGAGGGTGAGCACGTTGGTATCAAAAGCTCCTTTGTCAGACATGCTGCTGTCAGGTGTGGAACTGGGTCTGGGACCTAATGCCTTAGAAATAGGTGAGCTTTGCACTAAAGTTAAAAAGTGTCTGAGATAGGAAAAGGGATGGGGGAGTGCAACTGTTTTGACCAATGACAAGTGTCCTTTCTCACAGTCTGGGAATGATTTGATCACGTCCATGACTGGGGAGTTTAAGAGACCAAAGTTCAGAGATAGTGGACTTTGTTTTTCATTTGTTTTAAAGTAACAATGGTCTCAGCTGGATTCAGTCCCTGCTCCCATTTATCTGAGGTTGTGTGTTTTTTTTTTTGGTCTGCACTTTAAAGATCTGTTTAATATAAGTTTCAAGAAACATTGTGAACAAACAAGTTCACAGTTTTAATAAAAATAGTGTGATGTTACACACAAGCAGCACTTAGTCTCGACACACTTGGATCCTGTTCCATTGTATTCATGGGAAATTAAGTGAATAATTATTCTTAAAGCTTTTAAAAGAAACAATGTTTATACAGCATTACATTAATCACCATCATCATCTAATACCTACTTCCTTATATTACATTAACAAACACTCAACGCTTTTCAAATAGCAGCTGGGTTTTATTCTCTTTTGAACTGGTTAGCTGGACTAGCAAGTGTCAAACAATTTCTAAGATTTACTTTTCTAAATTTAACATACTTTAGGCTGAAACATCATCTGAAATTTATACATTTCTTCTTTGAATGCTACACTCAAAATCCTTTAATTCCTTACACAAACAGCTTGTACTGGAATTCTGTAATGCAGCATTTCTCTGGATACACCTGCACGAAGAAGTGTTAATTTTAAATCTAGATCCGCTGCACAGTATTTGTTCATGAATGCCTTTATTGTTACATGTGCTGATTCAACAGTATTTGCAAGACGGTCAAATGGAGCTGTGGTCCATGTATTGAATTAGGTTGTGGCTGATTTGGACAAAAAAAAAAAAAAACATGAAAAGATTAAAGGACATTACATGTTCCATAAGTTCACATGAAATGCGTCAGAGTTTCACAATGTGAACAACATCTGAACTTTGAACTCAACAACAGTGACCACTATGAGGTAACGTGCGATAGGTAATCACACTAATCTTGGCCTTTTCAGGTCAATGATAACATTTAGTTAACAACAGGCTTGTTTAAGTGAGTACTTTGATGCACATTTGAAATAACAAGCAACTAAACCACATGTACATTGCTCTGATATGTAACATAATTGTTTGCTAATTATTCCAGTCTTTAACAATAGATTATGGTTTGGAGTTCTCCATTGTGTCCACGTGATGTCGCTGTGCAGCTTACATGCTGTTGAATATAAATAAAGTCTGAGCATTAAGATTCGAATGAGAATACCATGTTCTGCTGTGCCCTACCCATGAATTGATGTGAGTTTCAATCAGTCCCTTTCTTCTACTCTTAAAACTTTCAGTTCTGTCAATGCAGCACTGACAAGTTAGGTAGAAGTACACAAACTCACTATACTCACTAAATAAAAGAGCAAGTATTTCACTAATAAAGTACTCCATTACAAGTACAACCACTTCAAATTCTTTACTCAAGCTGAGGTAATAAGTATTCAGTACAAAACTAAGTAAACACTACTGAAATTGATGCTGTCGATAACATGAAACTCTACTCCAGACCTGTTCTAAATTTGCCTCACAAATAAGGTTTCTGCACAAATCTCAAATGTTCAGGCCTTAAGTTTATTTCATGCAAAGATTCAAGGAGAGAACAACTTGTTAAAAATCATCAACATTCATTTTATCATTTAATTTATTCAGAATTTTACAGTAAAATTTGCCCCTTGTGCTTAAAAAGGTGATTCCAGAAAACATATAGGTTAAATATTCATTGCAAATATTGTATAATATTACCAATTACTCATTAAATTATGTCAAATCTGGTTTGCAGAAAGCTGCAAGAATAAAGACTAAAATCGTGTAGTCTACATGTTGTGTAATGGAGTCAAGAGAAACAAATACATCATCAATATTTCACCAGGAACTATTCATCACCTGACTGACCCCCAGGAGCACCTGCTGTACATGGTGACACATGCGCACTGGCAGTCCCACTGAAAACTTTCTCCTTTCTGGTGTTTGGTAAGCAGAGAGGGCAAGATAATCTCGCGATCGCATTAATGTAGGGGGGAAAAAACGCTAAGCGACCAGACCATTCCCGTCTCCAGTGCAGCTGCTGTGTGATAGTATCTCTGAAGTTGTGCATCACACGAAAATGTTGCTCCGACCGTCCTGCACCTCCTGCACAGGTGAGTAGCAAGTTACAACTAACGAGGGCCAACAACAGGTGAATGTGAACTGTCGTTATCTCAGACTTTATTATAATAGAAAAAAAACACACAGATAATTTTGAGAGTTTTTCTTGAGCATCATTTAGTTGTTTTATCTCAGTTTGACCACAAGGCGTCAGACTTAAGCAACAACGAAAGAAGAGAATACAAACCACAGGTGTTGGATAGATAGATAGATAGATAGATAGATAGATAGATAGATAGATAGATAGATAGATAGATAGATAGATAGATAG
>JAUYWH010000004.1:3428488-3500896 GCA_034779795.1 Ctenopoma multispine
ATAGATAGATAGATAGATAGATAGATAGATAGATAGATAGATAGATAGATAGATAGATAGATAGATAGATAGAGATGTAATCCACTAATTTCAGTAAACAATACTGTGAGTTCAAATGTATAATGTACTAAAATCAAAAGCATACATATATTTTATACTTATGTATTTTATATTTCACATTCATACTTTATCTCCAGATTGTGATTTCCATGCATATCTTCTGTCTCCTAACTGTTTTCAGTTTTCCCAAGTCACTCTCTAACATTCACAGCAGCAGAAATAGTTGTGGGTCTTTGTTTGGGTCAGTGTGGCTGGCTCTAAGGAGAATGTGCCAAACCTTTTGGATTTATTGCCTGAAGCTTAGTGTCATAGGCTTCAAATGAAAAGTATCTTCAAATGTCAGTGTTCAGACAGGGTGATGTCACTTTTTGATAAAGAGCATGGATTTCTTTTATACACATCAATTATTCAAAAATGCTAAACTCTCATGTTCTAGATTCATTACACACACATGCTTTTTTATATTTTAATTTCAATGATTACAGCTCATGAAAGTAAAAAAAAGTTTTATAAAATCTATCAAAAAAGGATTTACAATACAGAAATGTCCAACTTCTGATAGGTATAGTCATTTACTTTATGCATTCAGTAATTGGTTAAGGCTCCCAACAAACAATTGTTTCACTGAAGTGTGGCAAGAAAAAGGCATTACCGTAGATGACTTTATTGTTGACCTGTATTCTCTATAGGGTTCAAGTCAGGTGAGTTGGCTTGCCAATCAAGCTCAGTAATAACATGGTCACGGACACAGTTAGGGGTAGCAATGGCACTGTGGGCAGGTGCTGTGTCCTGCTGGGAAAGGAAATCGGCATTTCTATAAAGCTCTTCAGCAGACGGAGGCATGAAGTGCTCTGAAATCTCCTGGCAGACGGCTGTGTTGAATTTGGACTTGATCAAACACATTGGACCAACACCAGCAGATGTCATGGCACTTGAAATCATCCAGACTCTGGGACTTTGATTTCCAAATTTAATGCGAAATTTACATGAATCTGAAAAGGGGACTTTGGACCGCCAGGCAGCAGTCTAATTGTTTTTCTCCTTAGCTTAGACAAGAAACTCCTGAATTAATCTCTCTGGTTCAGGAGTAACACATTTCCTGAAGATGTCTCTGTGTACTGGCTCTTGATGCACTGACTCCTTCTTGTAAAGGGTGTCAGGGTGACTTTCAAAATTAAAACAAAGAAAAAAGCTTTTCAGTTAAGTTAAGGAAAATATGTTCATATGGTGGTTGTACAACTCAAAAAATAATTGATACTTTATTGATACCCTTGGGGAAATTGTTGTTTGGACAGCTGCTAGACCTGTGTCAGTGTTACTACGGGGTTTCTGTGTCTTGTCCAAGGACACCTCAGACATGTGGCTTGCCAGGACTGAAAATCAAAGCGCTCACCCCTGGGTTGAAGGATGACTGCTCTACCCACTGAGCTATCATGCTACCCCAGGGAGATCTCTAGAGATGTACAACCCTGTGTACTAAAATGATTTCTATTTCTACAATTAATATGTTTTTGTGGGGAATGTAATTGCAAGTGGATACATAATGTGCATCTGGGGAAGCAGTAGTTCAGATGGTAGAACAGTTGTTTAGGGATAAACATAACTCTCGATTGTGGTCTGGCTTAATAGAGAAGAAACGTAACAATGACTCTAAACACAACATGTTAATTTACTATTTAACAAATTCATGATATATTCTTACCATTATCCAAATTGCTTTTCTTGCCTAAATCTAACTACACATGAGACTCAGGAATTGGAGACAGACAGAAGTAGAGCCGATGTGCCTTCTTTGCATAAAAAAAAGTCCCCTTAGAACCTCCACATGCTGAGAACAGAAGGTGCTTACCAGTGAGAAAGTGATACGGCCTTGGAATGCAGTGAGTCACTGTTGTACGTTGAGACTTCAGCTTTTGCTTACTGTACTTGCAGAATTAACTATAATATGTCATGTCTGGTATTGCATTTCCTTTATGCAAGCATTTTAAGGTTAGCTGTTATTGACTGCTGGACCTTGACTGGGAGAGAAAGACAGCTTGAATGAGTGATGCAGTAGAACCTTTCAGTTAATAATCAAGATGTGAAGCATGCCGTAGTTGCTCAGTAGGTCTTGCTTTTATTTCCAGGTTTATTTGAAGTTCTTACCTTAGTGGATGTAAAGGGATTGCTCCATTATTGAAACCTATTCATGGCTCAAGGCAGTTACATCATGAGAAATGTGTCAGGTAACTATGATTTTTACTATGTCAATAACTGCAACACAATCTTTTTATATAATTATATAAAATACATTTGTATATGTGTTGTGATTTATTTAGATTTTAAGATTCAGAGTTATATCCCTTTCATGATATTGCAAGAAACTAACTAAATATAAATTACTTCTGTTAGTTTTTACTTTTCTCATTGGCTGAAATGATTGGAAGATGTTTGGGCTTTAGAAAAACCTGCCAAGAGTATGGTCGGGCATTTAAAGGGAAAGTTGCAGTGTAATTATAGAGTGGGTTCAGTCTATGTAGAGAGACATACCATTTGGAGAGAAGTGACTACTGAAAACAGTGTCTGCAGGATTGGTAAATCCTCTGTCCCTCCTCTTCCTCTGGGACAGGCTCAGAGAGATTATAGTCAAAAACATTTCTGTAACAGTTCGATTCTAGACTTGAAACGGTCACTGAATAATACTAAGGTAAGGAAAGAAAAACTAAAATCTAAGGATAGAAAATAGACACATAGCAGTATAAAGCCTTAATGGTTGTATTTTTCTTAGCATATTCTGATTTTGTCTGATATCTTTGTTAAAACATTTCAGATGTTCAAAATAAATATTTAATGTCTATATTATAGGTAATTTTGAATGTATACTCTTAATGGGACTTTCTTAACAAGCATATAACCAGTAGAGATTTTTCCACATAGTCTGTGTTTTAAACGTCTGATCTATCCTTCTTCTGTGGCTGTATTGTGGCTGGTCTAACAGGTCAACGCACCGAAGAGTGTGATCCTAAGTACCTGGGGATTGACTACAGTTATCATTCAGACGTGGACTACCTTAATTGTGAGGACAGTTTCCACAACAGCACAACCATTAAGCGATTAAGCCTGAAGAGGCGGCCCAAAGTCGCCACCAGTAATGTGGAAAAAACACAGAGTGACATTTCATCCAGTCAGTGGCATTCTGCAGAATCGTTGTCAGCATCTAGCAGTGATGATACAAGACTCCTGTGTAAGTCCTCTACAACCAGAGGTCGACCTCCTCTTCCTACTACACATTGTTCCTCCTTAGATAACAAGCCGTTGAGGAATGAGGCATCATCAACCTCTCAGATACTTAATGAGTTAAAGCCTAAGCCTGCTGCAAGATCTCTTGCTTCTCAAAAGCAAAGTCCCATGGCGGAAAAAAACATTGTGGAGACCCACACACATTTGGATCAGGAGGTGAAAAACAAGCCTCCACCTCAGCCCTTCCCACGTCGACGATTGGCCAGCTTTGGAGGAGTAAGCTCTCCAGGGTCGCTTTCCCCTTTCACTGGCTTGGGTGCATACAATCAAAACAACAATGGGAACAATCCTTCTGGCACTGGAGGTGATAAACATACCCACCTTAGCTTGTCCCTGGGCAGCAGAGGCAGCACTGGCTGTCTTAGGTTGAGCCCACAGAGCTCTGGTAGAACCACTCCAGTTACCAGTCTTACCCCCATGCACCTGCAGCATGTCCGTGATCACATGGTGATTGCTCTGCAGAGGCTAAAGGAGCTGGAGGAGCAGGTGAAGATCATTCCTATCCTCCAGGTAAAAATCTCAGTGCTTCAGGAGGAAAAGAGACAACTGGTCTCTCAGCTCAAGAACCTGAGTGACAATGAAGACATAAATGAGGTGATCTGGAAGAGAGAATATAGCATAGAAAGGTCTGATATGGTGAACAAGGTGAGTACTGAGGAAGGAATAGAGCAAATTCACTTCACTGATCTCAGGCAATTCAGACAACTAACTGAAGACATGCAGGCACTGGAAAAAGACATCAAGGGTGGACATTTGCTTGGAAAAGGCCATAACCCTCTGTATGACAAAGCTACCAAGTCAGTTGCAGAAGGAACTGATAAAGATCTCAACACCACTTTGTCTAAGCCCTCAAAGGAAAACAAATATGTGTACACTGGTCAGTTAGAGACAAGGTCTATAGCAACAGAAGTGAATGAAGTTAATCTTGGAATTTACACAGAACATGAAGCAGAGCTTGAGGCCCAACAAATAACAATAAGTGCCTTGAAGGAGAAAATTAGTCTCTTAGAAGCAGAACTGAAAGAATCAGCCCTCCAGACAGAGATGAGCCGCCTGAAACTGGAGCTTCAGGTTGCAGGAGCTAGGAATCGAGCTGATAAAGCCTGTCTTGCTAGGCCATCCACTGCAAGCACAGGTGTCGAAGCACGGCCTCACACGACAAGTCAGAGAGTGGGTAATCACACAGAGGTTCAAGATGCCAGTGTAGGAGAGGCAACAGAGGTAAGAACTGTAGGGGTATCTTGTTGTAGGCCTGAGCTGAAGAATGTTCGCACAGGTCCAGACGTACCCATGAACCGCTGGGAAATCCGAGAGCAAGTAGAGACATTGGAAAAGTGTGTGGGCAATCATGTTTTTACTAACGCACAAGGAGTCGGCATGGAGATACTGTTAAGTGATGCGGAGACCAACACAGAGGTACCAGTGGAGAATGTAGCATTCAAGAGAGGAAATATTAACTGTCATTCAGTGGCTTGTGGGGACTGTTCTGTTGATGTGATTATTTGTGAGGCAAAGGCAGTGGTTTCCCAAGGTACGGCTACAGAATCAGTCAGAGGCATTGATCTGGGAGTCATGGCGTCACCCCAGACATATTCACAGCGCACCAACACTGTATCCAGTTCAGTGTCTCGTTTTACAAACACCAGGCATGCCTTCAACACCGACTCCAGCACTAATACTCTTCTCAGTACCCAAGACAAACATACCAATACTGCTCATATTATTACTAGGGCCGTGTCTGTAGGAAACAGGGGCAGAGATATCAGATGTACTGCAGAGACCCGCACAATTGGTGTTGGAACTGCAAATGTTATAGGAAATTCCTTAAAACAAGTAGAAGGGGCAGCAAGCAAGATAACCCGAGACACTGGCGTTGGGTTCACAAACATCCATGAGAATTTCCTGGTTGGACTGAAAACCCGAAATATGGCCTCTGGACCATCTCATCTACCTGACCCCATCACGACAAGGAGTATTGGAGTGGGGGAGGGGAAGATACAGGATTTGTCAGTTTCATCGACCATCAACCTGGGCCACAGTTTCCAGCAGTCTGCACAGTCCCAGTGGGACTCTGAGCTAAACCATTACATAGAAAATTTGCATATGCTCCTCGGAGAACATGGGGACCTGCTCACAGAAGACTACACTGAACAGTACAGTGGCAGAAGAAATAACAGTTCCAAGCTGTTCTGCAACAACAAACCTGAAACACAAGGAGGGACAGAAGCCCATCATTTAGATTCTCAGCCAACAGGTAAGATTGTAGAGATTTTGTGGTTTAACATGCACTCTGTGGCATTTTCTTGTAAACATATATTATGTATTTATAACATTATATTATTGTGCATTTAACATATTACATCAGAAGCTCTGTTTTTCCTGTAGTCCTGGTAAATGCCGTATGGTTAAATGTATTTACTCACAGAACACTTGCAGCACCTGCAACATTTTTTAGATCTGCAGTGTCTATATTCAAATTTTATCTTTTTCCCTTTGTTTACTGAGCCAAGCCTACATTTCTTGGCATACTACTACTATGAAAGATGTCACATTTTCTCAACTAGAAATAGCAAGGTGCACCATCGGTACATGACTCCATAACATTATTAGTGCTTTAAAAGCTCTAATAGTTACGAGGGATTTGCTGTAAGTAATATCTGCATTGTCATTTTGGTACAATTCAAAAACTTAATTTTCTCAGCTGTCTACTTTCTTTGTTTGCAGTCAGCAGAGAGATTGAGTCTACTTCTGAATTACCAGTTCAGTCTTCTAAGTGTGACAAACCAAACCCAGGAATCTGCCAGCAGGGTGGTAATGAATCTGAGGTCAAAAGAATGATACAAATGTTGGAGCAACAGACATCCTCAGCTCTGCAAGGTAGTATGTTAGTTTTTCTCCAAGTAAGTCTTCATAAGAAATTCACTAAACCTTAGATGGATAAGAAAACTGTCGGTGCAAAAGTAGTTTTGTTTAGAAATATTCCTTTTTCAGACTGCTCCTGTAGCCCAGTTTAAAGTTGCGTTAATTTTAGAGGAAGTGGCTTCCTTTGGCTTGGCAAGTTGACTTTCTGTGGGATACACTTGCAATGTTTGGAATGATATCTGGTTTTGGGAGGCATGTCATTCCACATAGTAGTTTGTGGCTGAGGGGCTAAAATTGAACAGCTTCATAGGACCAACTGGTGTAAATGTAAAAAAATTTTTTAAACTGAGGCCTCTCTTTCCTGCCTAGGAAGCTTTCATCTTTGTCTCTTGTACATTTAGTTATTTCATATATATCATACAGTTTGTATTGTTTCTAGGCAGGCCAACTAATGCTGGTATGCTGCGGTCCGTAATAAAGAAACAGAACGGTGACCAAGCCTGCAGCAGCAACAGGAAAAGCATGAAGTTTATGAAGGTGACCACAGGGTACGTATCTAAAGTGTAAACCTACACTCCACAGCAACACTCTTGGATGTGATAAGTTAACATGTCAGTGTTTTCCTGTGCCTGGTTCATAGATTGGACCCAATGTCATCATATAAGCTCTCTGCCAATGAGAAGGTTGTGGAAAGCGGAGGAGACAGAAAATTAAGGGAAGTTTCTCAAGATGGAATGCATTCAAGAAAAAGCAAAGGTGGCTCAACGAAGGGATCAAAAGTTTCTGCAAAATTACACAATCAACAGAGGTAATATAGGATATAGGAGTCTATAGGGTTGTAAAACGATAAAATATTTCACTTTAATACAATTTATGAATTAAAAACCCTTAATATTTCTGTTTTGTTGTGTAATTCTAGCATTAGAGGGGTTTAAGAATGAACTCGTACCTAGGTAACCTGCATTTAATCTCCTTTCAGGTGTAAGTTAAGTGAACAGATTTTCTCAGCATGTCAAGCCTTGAAAATGCACCTGTGTGGTGACACAGCTTTATCCAGCAGGGAGTTGGTATGTTTTCTTGACTATATTCGGCGTGAAAGCCATTAAAAGCCACTGTCTATACACACTGTATACAGTGCTGTGAAAAAGGATTTGTCCTCTTCCTGATTTTTCTTTTTTTTTATTTGTCACGCTTAAATGATTTAGGTTATAAAACTAATTTTAATCTTACACAATATAACCTGAGTAAATACAAAGTGCAGTTTTTAAATGATGATTTCATTTATTAAGGGAACAAATCTGTCCAAACCTGTCAGGCTCTATGTGAAAAATAATGTTTCTGTGCCGTAGAATATTGTATTAATGGGAAAGTACTTCTTCACAGCACTGTATGTCATTTTAAAAGAATTGTTTTTGCCATTGGACATAAAAGTTGCAGGAATGTGTTGACTCTGTAATTTTCTGCCATTGCTATTTCTTGAACTTGAAAACAATGGTATTTCTAAGTGAAAAAGCTTTTCGTGCTTTTGTACTTATTCAGTAAACAGAAATGGGGAGTTCAATAGAAAAAGTATATTGAGAAGAAAAATCAAGACAAAATTCATTACAAAATGCGAAAAACTAACAAAACTGTTTTTGCACATTAAATGGAGACAGATTTCAAAGTCTTCTCGGTCATGACGTTTTCAAGATTTTGTTAATAGTTTTTTTATTATACTATTCTCTTTGTACTCTGAGCCACATCCCTGTAATCACAAAATGTTCCTATCTTGTCAAATTTGAAATTGCTCTGCACACTGTGAATTATGGCTACTCGCATAGTATTTATGAGATCTTGTAAACTTAGAAATATAATGTAAGATATATA
Organism: Ctenopoma multispine; assembly: GCA_034779795.1. Classification (NCBI taxonomy): domain Eukaryota; kingdom Metazoa; phylum Chordata; class Actinopteri; order Anabantiformes; family Anabantidae; genus Ctenopoma; species Ctenopoma multispine. The sequence goes on from JAUYWH010000004.1 coordinate 3,436,556, forward strand.
CATATAAAAAAGTTATTCTTTTGTTACTTGCAGCAAGACTGTGTAGAAACACTCCAGCAAGAATGGTTCTCTGTGTCCAGCCACAAGTCAGCTGCTGCTGACACCGTTGAAGACTATTTGTCAGTGTTTCGGGTCATTTCACCCTCAGTATTGCAACACATAGCTAACATGGCTGACAGCAATGGAAACACAGCTCTGCACTACAGTGTGTCTCACTCCAACTTTGGCATTGTCAAGAAATTGCTGGATGCAGGTACGGCAATGCTAACACACAACATTTATTTCTCCTATTGCTATGAGAATTTACTGTTTCTTTTTCGCTTACTATGTGGCATAACCAAAGAATATGCAGAGAAAATGAGGAGGTGCTCTCTAACATTTTAAATGAAAACCACAACAATTAACATAGAAAGACACACTTTCATAGAGGTTCTTCAGTACCTCAGTGGCCTGTGAATGCCCTGATTCTGTGTTGTTCGTTGCTGTTACTATGCTTCCTAATAGCCACTAGGGGGCAAATAAGCTAACAGTAAGTTAGTATACTTTATCAACAGGTCCTTTTTGTACCTAAAAGTAGTGCAAGTGCAATGTATACTATATTTTCTGCTTTTTTAAACATATTCTTCTCTTACATCTAATTAAAACGAAGAGCATTCAACATGAAATGGTCAAGGACAACAAACAGTAGTTTAGTTCAATTCATCCAGTATCATTGCACAAAACTACTACTAAAGTACTAAAAACCAGTCATTTCTGACACCGTATTCAGTAAAGATTTAACAGGAAAACATGAAAGGGTGGCCTGATGGCCTCTACTGACACATACAATACAAGAATATAATCAGAAAGTAGAAATTACAGTACAAACCTGTGAATCACATACATTTATCAAGAATGTAATTTTAGCTGTGTACCTGCTGCAAAAATCTTGTGTGTGTAAAGGTATGTTTTGTGTAAAGGTTAAAGTGTGTTTTTATCATTGCTGCACTGCGTTTAAAGCATGAATTGTGAGAGTGCTAATACTATTCCATGTCTGTGAGCGTACGCCTGTTTATATAAGAGCTTTGTGATATATTTCTACTTTAAAAAGCCCTGTTTTGTAGAGGTACTTTTCACAATAAATCTAATTGGTGTAGTTGGGAAAAGTTTGCAAGCACCCCCATTAAATAATGAATTAACCTTTTCCTTCCTCATATCTTCCTTTTTTTTTGCGCCACTACAGAGGTGTGTAATGTGAATCAGCAGAACAAAGCCGGTTACACACCCATCATGCTGGCTGCACTTGCCGCTGTGGAAACGCCAGAGGACATGAGAGTGGTGGAGCAGCTCTTTACAAAAGGAGACGTCAATGCCAAGGCCAGTCAGGTCAGTCTGTTCTCAGGTAATGGATGTGATGTCCTCCTGATTCATTTTCTAATTTGTTACCATATGCGGCAGCAGGTAGTACTATAAAAGGTTTTCCAAGATTTTTTCACACTAGAAACACACTTTTTTTCCTGTATCTGATGTTTAAATGTCTGAGGTATAAATAGATGTGACTAAATAGGTCTGTCCCAGTAAGCATTCAGGAACTATGGTATATCTACTGTATGTCCTGTCTGTTTATGGTTTAGCTATGAACTGTTTATGCTTACACTTGCTTAAAGTTGTTAATAATCTCCACAGGAATTATTTAGTTTCTTTTAAATGTGGAAAAGCTTTATAGAAGAATTTTGCTGTAAATACATTGTTTATTATTTAATACAAAAAAATTATTGGAAACTTTATTCTGAACATGTTGTATGGTATGCTTGCCAATAGAAATGTGTTTTCTAAGTTCTGTTAACTTGTGCTTTAACAAAAACCTGAGGTCATGCACGCAGTTAATTGGAATTTTACATGTTTGAGAAGTGTAGACTCAGCATCATTAACCCTGGTTTGTGTGTTGACCCCCGGTTTCTTCTGTGCAGGCTGGTCAGACAGCTCTGATGCTGGCTGTGAGCCACGGTAGGATGGACATGGTGCAGGCGCTGCTGGCACAGGGGGTAGAAGTCAATCTCCAAGATGACGAGGGCTCCACAGCGCTGATGTGTGCAAGCGAGCATGGCCATGCTGACATCGTTAAACTACTGCTGTCACAGCCAGATTGTGATGCCACCCTCACTGACAGTGTATGTGAGTCATTGCTGCCACTTTGTGCAGTTTATATGAGCCTGGTGGCTTCAAGCTGAGAAGCTGAAGCATTCCAACTTTGTCTCACATATTGTATTGTGAAAGCAAACAGTAAAACTTTTTTTGTAGAATCATTTCCTTCAGACCTGTCAGGGAAACAAAGAGTTTGGAAGTTGTACATTAATAAATACTTGATGCGCAGCATGCTTTTGCCACACTGAAACCTCTTATGCTTGCAGGATGAAAGCACAGCCCTATCTATTGCACTCGAGGCAGGACATAATGACATTGCAGTGCTTCTTTATGCTCATGCCAACTTCTCCAAAGGACAGAAAGGGGTATGTGTTCAGCGGTTTTACAGCTCTTAAACGAATTGCACGTATCTTCACAGACCGAAACGCAGGTAGTTTTTGACTTTTATTGTTTGTTTACGTTTGTCTTAACAGGCGGCTGCCCGTCACAGTGGCAAGTCTCACTCCTCCTCTGGTGCTAGAAATAACTTCGAATGAGGTGGTGATCCCAAAGCCTGAATCGATGTCTCATGAATGCTACTTATAAAGTGACTCAGTGTCAAAGCTTCCATGACAAATATAACAAAGGTTTTAACACTATTTTCTCAGACTGGTTAATAATCATTAATCACTTATTGACAGAATGGCAGTTATCTCCAGTGCCATGCATCCTAGTGTAGCATTTGCATAAAAAAGTAAAATACAATGGCACAGCGTGCATTATATTGTATCTCAGTAGGTTCTGTGTATGCATGGGAGAATATATTACTATACTTTATTAATGATACCTAACAGTAGTATCCTATAGTCATCTGTTATATAGTGTAATTTGAAAATGTCTTATCATTACATTTCTTTAATATAATATTTATAAATGCAATATTTTATATCTTAATGAAAAATAGACGTCAAATAACCACAAAAATAACTCTGTGACATTAGAGAAAAAATCTTTGCTAAGTTCTTCTTCTTACTATTGGAAAGTAATAACCGATTTATTTATATAAGTTGAGACTTTGCTGTGTATGTGCTGCTTTATTGCAAGTGTCATACTGCATCATAAATATATTAAACAACATAAATCATTTTATAATTTCACCAAACATAAAAATACAACCATATGCAATGTTTGAGCACTATACTTGCTGAGAATGAGGTGAAAGATGCATAACATTCTCATATCTGTGTATTAGATATGAAACTATCTTTTTTTTAAATTGCTGCAGCAACTACAGACATATTAATTAGTGTGCCTTAAGCATGCTGGTAGGTGGATTTCTCTTTACCTTTGGCCTGTTTCCCTGTTCCCACTCTTTATGCTAAACTAAGCTCGGAACTCACAGCAAGAAAGCAAGCGAGTTTTGCAAAATGACTCTTTTAATCTACATTATAATGCATAGTTTTGACACTGATGAAGGCTGAAGCAGTCAAATGTTTTGTTTTTATGTCATCATCATATTGACTGAACGTTCATTTAATAGTGTATCTGTACATTTCCAAATCCCACAGTTGCAATTGTATATAGTTACTGTGGTGCATTTATTATATCCATGTCATTAAGAGAAATAAATTGAACTCATGAAAAACGGGTTCTAGTATTGTTATGCATTAGATAAGGGTACTTTAAAAATTTATTTTTGGATAGACTCAAAAATCATCATCACTTCTTTCACCAGTTTTCCACTTTAGCAGACATCAGTTTGATTCATCCCTTCACACCAAGCTCACTGTTTTCCTGTAAGGTAGAAATGACTCACCTCTCACCTCCCAGTGTCCCCCATCTCACCAGGTATTGTTCTCTGTGATCATCCTGTTCGCGGCTTGTTTAAGTATTAATTTTTCTATTGAATTTTCATGGAGCGTTTTTACGGGTAGGGCAGCTAGGTGCTTTTTTAAACATCCTTTCAGATGATCACTATAAATGCCTGGCTTATTGTTAGCCGGCTCTGTGACCTGACACTTCATAACACAGCCTTGATAACCGATCATAGTATTCTTGGCTCCATCCATGTTTGCACCACTGCAAATTAAAAACTGAATTTCAGCTTTGAATAAGCCATGAATCTTTCATCAAACATCCCGAATAACCTGTGCCCTGGAACATTTCTGGCTGTTTCAATGAATATTCCAGAGGAACTTGGTACCTTCAGGGTATTTCTCTCAAAAAATAAATCCCTTTTTTGACCCAAGTGAAACATGCAGTGACACTGTGTCACTGTGTGCTGTGTCCCTGTGCTTTTGTTTTCTGCATCTACAATCACGTTGATCTACATTTAATTGATTTGCAAAGCTTTTCAGAGAGGTGCTTGTGTGAAGGTGGAAGGCTTCCTTTAAAAGACAGGGTAGATGTATAAAATGATGTTGTCATTCGTGTGCCACCACCCTCCCTCCAGGTGTGTTACTGTGTCCCATTACTGCAAGCAATGTGTGGCTGAGAGCACTCTGAGTCATTTCTCAGCAACAGCAATAAAATACAATGATATACAAGGTCCACCAACAAAATGTCCTGTTGCCATGGCAACAGTCAGTGGCTTTGAGCAAGTGGTTCTTGGGAACATAGTACTGAAATGATATCTGTATTTCACTGCTAATCCATAGTCACTTCACTTTGGGCTATTATTTCGGCAGATACTCCGCTACACCTTACAACTCATAAAAGCAGAATAAAAGAGCAGCGCTCCATTTGTTTTTATTTTTTATTTTAAAAATAAATGCCAGATGAAGCTAGTATAAGAAAATGAACAGAATGTGTAATCATAATGTCATTTAAATTAATGCCCTTGTACACTGAAACCAGACGTACCATCAATAAACAGTTGTTTTACAGGTTTCAGCGTCAGCGTGCTCTGACTTAAAGAGTTATATGTTCAAAATGCTTCTTCGTTGCTGTAAGATAGAATGCATCATCGTCCCATATCCCCAAACAGCTCCTGTTACATGCTGTTAGAGACAAATAGAATATAAAATAGGTGACGGGAGAAAGATTTTAAATACGCCACAACATACGACTGAAGTTAACACTGATAAACGGTTTGCTGGAAGTTTATGCAGTGCATCATCTGCTGGTTTCTGATGTTTTGATATTGTGGAAAGACAATCCAACATACTGTATTATGAGGTAGTCATTTTAGTGTGGGTTTTGGACAACACAGTGTGAAGGAGGCATCAGAATGAACTTAATTAACTGTATTGTTAGGTGTGTTTAATTTGAGCTTCAGCCTTTACAGTCACTGAAAGACATGTTTTCTCAAATCTCTTAATATAAGCAACAGGATTTGTCAGAGTTCCTTGTTTGAAGTGGGTGTGACTCAGCTGGACGAGGGTATTGTTGCATATTCCCATGCAGCTTTCAGGATTTACCCATATTCAACTTAAAGCTACTGTATTCAGTATTTTTGTGTTTCTCCTATTAATGAAACTATAGATAATTAGCACCTGACTGCAGTGGCACGCAGCTCTGTGGAGAATTGAAAGTGTCTTTCACTTCATTATTTTAGTTGTTTAACCCATAGATTTGCTGTTTTGATTCATTTCTCTTGTGGTCTTGTTTTTGGTCACAGCAGGCAGCAGTTTTCAGCAAAAAAGAAAACCCACTGGGCACTACCTGCACAGCACAGCACAGCTAAGAGCAGAGCTAGAACAGAGTGAATATTGGACTTACATTCATCAAGTGGCCAGGAACGTAACATCAGATGAATACTAATGTCGCTCTGAGTCTGCCGGATGTGTAAACAGGCAAAGTTCCTCATCTTAAAAGGTGGCAATACGTCAGTGTTTTGTTCACAACTTGTTTCCACTTCCCGAAAACGGCCCTAAAATCAGATACGAAAGATTTAATATGTGATGGCAGTTGTGTGCTGGTTTACATTGCCAGGCCACTGTCAATCAAATGTGATTAAACCACAGTCACAAAGTCTGAAGCAGATATGTCATATTCGTTTGTGTTCGTTAGTGTTAACTACTTCATCAATAATAATTACAGATTTTATCATCATTTTCAGAGGCTTTAATAAGTTCAATGTCTTCAGTTCATATCGGTTTATACTGTTTTCTAGAATCGTCATAATGCAGCTACAGTACAGTTGTAGGAGTGAGAAATTCACTTTGTAAAAGTTAAATATAACAAATGGCCTTGGCTGGCCGCTACAGGATCAGTCTAAAGAAACTGCGTGGCCTGAAAACACTGCTGTGGATTCTCTCCTCATATGCATCACAATTTTCTCTCTGTTTCCACTGAATTCCAGTCCCAGCAGCTCGGGTCCAACAGCTGGCAAGTTTCTGCATTGTCCAGAAGGAGGGGAATTGTGCTTTTAGACCTTATTTGAAGAACATGCAACAGGATCTTTTGTTTCAGTTCTGTTTTCTGGAGAGTCCTTCATTTCCTGTGTTGTGAGTTCTAACATCATGTGCTGTTTTCTAGCACTATTTTTGCACAACATGTTGGTAATTGATTTACAGAAACCAGATGTGTTTGACTATCAGCCCAAACTCAGCCCAAAAAAACTCCACTGTTGTTGGTGCAATTGTTATAGCTTCAGTGTTGCAGGCATTTTTTTTTCCTCTGGCTGTCTTGGCAAATGGATTAGGTGTAATCCGAGTCAACATTTATGCATTAATCACCCTGCTGGAATTGTGGAGCTGCACATACAAACGTGCTGTCGTATGGACCACGAATGTCCGTGCTGCTGCAGACTGGACTCGTGTTTCAAAGATCCCTGCATCAGTTGACATACAACAGCACGCTCCCTCCAGAATGCAATGCTTTTTTTTTTTTTTTTTTTTTTTTTTTTTTTTGTTGAAATAATAAAAATGGACCCGATAACTTTAACAGCAGGGTAGGAAGAGGAGGGAAAAAAACGTCTGGCAACAGTCGATATTAAAAACATGCAGAGGGAGACAAGCTCGGGGCCTTCCAGAGTCAGGAAAAAGACTTCGGAGAGCTGCAGACAGGAGATGGGTATGGCATTTGTATTTTCCCCCAGCCCATTGATTTGTATATGAAAACATAGCGCTTTTATTCTCCCCCCTTCTGGGCTCTGCTTCTGAGTGATCAGCTGATGAAGAGACTAGCAGCTCGCCGCTATGCTGGCTTGCTAATTCTCTCCCCCACAGCTGCAGCCGATCCTGATAGCCAGCCTACAGATTGCAGTCAGGTAAATATCCTCCTCCATGTCTTTTCTTCTCAGGCTCAGGATTCAGCCAGGCTACATCGCATGGGAAGAGAGAAAGAGATGGATAAAATGTGTGTGAGTGTGTGAGTGTGTGTGTGCGTGCGTGCGTGCGTGCGTGCGCGTCACAGCCAGGGAAAGAGAGCGAGTGTCTGTCTGTGAGTGTCTGTCTGTGAGTGTGTGTGTGTGTGTGTGTGTGTGTGTGTGTGTGTTTGAGTGAGAGCAGGGGAGAGAGGGAGTGTGTAGGTGTGTGTTGTAACAGATGAGAGGGAATCTTTGCCAGATTAGTCAGGGAAGAGGCAGGCTTGTTAGGAGATAGCACAGGCATGGAGCATCACATGCACACCCTGACACCCTTCCACTCACACATGCACGGTCAATCAGGCAGCTCTCAGCTGTGTTATACATCTTTGAGGATTACCCTCTATCCCTCCAGTATTCCGCTGGAACGACTGCAGTCCCTTAGAGAGAGTAGCGGGGCTTTCAAAGCCTACATTTGAGCCGAGCAGTGATGAGCAGGATTTCTATTGTTGCCTCTCTAGTGTTGTTGTCTCCTTTAACTCAGTTCTCTGCCATGTCTTTTGGTTGGGAAGTGCAGGCGTGCTTTTGATTTTGACTGTGTCACAGCGTTTGTCACTAGCAGTTCTGTTTTTGAGGCTTTGAGGCAATTCTTATCATTGTTTTCCTGTAATTATTCTGAGTGGTGCTGTTCCTGTTCCCCTTATGAGTGTTTGAAAAATCTAACATTTCAGCATGCTTTAGTCTCTGTCCTTGACAAATACATTTTCACCGGTGTATGCCCTGTTTTTTACGTCAGTACTGATGTGTGTACTATATATGATTGATGCATGTTTGGATTGAACAGCATGGCTTCTGTAATTCCTCCCTATTCTCTCCAGCCAGGCTGCTGCTGCTGCTGCTGCTGCTGCTGCCGCCGCTGCCGCTAGACTTGCTCTTGCTGCATGCATACTCATGTTTCTGGCCTCTAATTGCCTTTGTCGAAAATACAGAGGTTGCTGCAGATATTTGAGAAAGGAGTGATGAATTGGTTGAGAATAACTGAGGGTGCCACACACACACAAACACCCCTGACAAACGCCGCACGCCTAATCATGTTCCTATCGTGGTTTTGTGCATGAAAGCAAGTGCAAACCAGGAAAGCGTGGATTAATATTCATTGCATTATTTGCATTTTTAGATTCCATGATTTGAGAGAACATGGCTCTGTCAAATTTATTCACATTCCCCGTGCATTTAAAAATTTAATTCTGCCTCCCCTCGATAATCATCTGACATCAAAGCATCCAGATAAAATAATATGTCCTAAATTTGCAGAGACAGCACAGCGGTTGTGTCGCTCCAGTCCATGCAAATTCAGATGAAACTGCAATGAATAAGTAAACCGTCTTTCATCTGAATACAAAACCGTACTCTATAATTCTGAACGCCTAAACTCTAGCCGGTCGTGCTAATTAGATGGAGACTGAGAGTGATTTAATTTGAGGGTTTTACACTTGGACTCCAAGGCTGTTGTCTGCAGGTTCCTGTCTTTGAAAACATACTCTATACTTTGTGGAGAGGTTTCTGGGAAGTGTCACATGAAAGCCAAAGGTCACAGTTTTTCTTCTGTCCTTCCATTCCCCTGTTGTTATTGTGTGCTAGCACTACAGATGTAAGACTTAAACAACATTGAAGCACATGCTTTTGTCATACATGCACAATGTTTCATCCACCTTACTCTACCCCTATAAGTTTCTTTGAGTTTGTTAGATGTCCCCACCCATCCCTCCCTCTTCCTGCAGCCTGTAGCAGGCGAGAACGGTTCCCTGGAGGAGATGGAAGAGGACATCAGCCTGAAGAAACGTAAAGGTGATCATCATGGAGAGAAAGAGCTCCAGACCGGACAAGAAACGGGTGAAAAGGTCAAAAGGAAGCGAGGGCGCCCACCGGCTGAGAAGCTGCCTCCAAATCCCCCTGAACTCACCAGAACACTGAACACACTGGTGGATATGGTTATCAACTACAAGGACGGGTAAGGCTGCTCAGTTATTTAAGGAATGTGTCATGATACTGTCATGCAGCTAAATGAAAAGAATCAAAATGCAGCAACTTCTTTTATTGTACAGTATTTTATTATAAGTGTGGGTGACAAACACGATGATATATGTCAAGTTTGCCATTGTTTGTATTAAGTCTCTTAACACCAGTGTGGCAATCAAACGCGCATTGTGGCTTTGTTGTCTAGAAATAGAAGAATATTAAACTGTCAAACAACTGTCATTTGTGAAAGAACGATATACGATGACAACATGATTTAATCATTATCTGGAAAAATAATTATTTAGGCATAATGTATAGATTGTAAATAACATTCAAACTGGTGATTAGATATACAAGTTATAATCACAGGCTCGTGACATTATGAGCAACCCAGGCTATTCTGGACCTCTGTAAATGTCAACCTTATGCTGGCTCAATCATCAACCACTTTCTTCATGAGGTTATGAATTTTCACATTCTCCAGGTTGGGTCGACAGATCAGTAAAGGCTTTGTGCAGCTTCCCTCTAAGAAGGAGGTACCTGAGTACTATGAGCTGATCCGAAAGCCTGTGGACTTCAGAAGGATCAGGGTAAAGTGAACATCTATCCACTGAAATAATTAAAATAGATATTGTAATACACAGTACATGTGAAATGTGCATTAATTTGAAAAAAAAATGTTGGAAATATTTCTTTAAAGCGGATTTACTTGAGTAGCTTGAAGCAGGACACAGTCTTTATATATTGGGGTTTCATGCATAAGGTAAATGCATGAAACCTAATCTCAAATAGTCTGCAGCTATGCAAGCAGCCCTCTGAGTCAGTCTGGGCCACCGTGGTGGACTGAGCCAACACTGCCTTGACAGCAACAATGGGCTCAACTCCAAAAATCATAAAACTTGCAGTGAATACCTACGTAGAAACAAACTGAGAACAATGGAATACTATGCAACAGCTACTTCCTGCATTTCCATTTGCTGCGTACTACATTCATCTCAGAATAAGTGACACAAAACGTTTGTCTTAATCAGAGCGAGGTTTCACGTGAGAAGCTTTTTGCTACAGAAAACTGAAGCTGTAATGTTGGGAGTCAGTAGCACAACAAATGGTTTAAAGAAAAGCTTTCCAGAAGATAAGACATTCATCAACTCATCAACTCACCTTCACTCCCAGTAAAATATGTATGTCCACGCAACGCTAGTAAGAATGAAACCTAAACCAAACTCTGCGGCCAAAAATTTCAATTTAATATCAAACTTGAAACCTGTGCTAGTTACTGATATGATCACTGGATTTAATATGGGATGCACTCTCTGATGAGTTGAGCAGTGACCTGCCTTATTCTGCCTAACTCAAAGCATGCACTCCACTCATAACGTAACCAAGGATTTAATTGAGATGTAGTGTTAAAGGAATAGTTCAGCGTTTTGAGAAATAGACAGATGGATGAGAAGAACAATATCTTGTTCTCTGTGGCTGGCAAAGAAGTTCCAGCACATTTTTTTTATTGTACTTTTTGTTTTTCATTATAAGAATAGCCTCTCCTGGACTGAGTGCGTATCATTATGAATGGTTTATTAACAGCTGATTGTTCATTGCAGCGGTCATATTAAGACACTTACCCTCTGCTTCACAGGAGCGTGTTCGTAATCACAAGTACAGAAGTGTGGGGGATTTGGAAAAGGATATTTTCCTCCTGTGTCACAATGCTCAGACCTACAACTTGGAGGGATCTCAGGTGAACCCCAAGGACTTCTTTAATTTAAAATAAATAAAAATGTGTTTCACAGCTTCCATCCTATTATCGTAGTTGTAAATGGGTTTAGATCTTGATGTGGTGAAAAAACAACCCGTATTTTTATCTGTGTGTGTTCGTGCATGCGTCTGTGTTTACCACTGCAGATCTATGAGGATTCGATTGTCATTAAGTCTGTTTTCGAGAGTGCGAGACAGAGAATCGTCACAGACGAGGAACAGAAAGAGACGGTTAGTGCCAGTCACAGCGATAATGGCGGCAGAGCTGAAGACCAATTTGTTCCATCAGTAGGTGAGAGTTGAAACACAAACATCAGGATGTTGTTTTAGACAAGTGACCAGATGAAAGCGAATTTAAATACTCATCCTGTTTTCTCTCTTTATAATCAGTGAAACCCTTACCAATTCAGCTAAAGAAGAAAGGGACTAAAGAGGAGAGAAGCAGAAATACCATAGCCAAGAGGCTCCACAGTGATGTAGACAGTGATGAGGATCTAGAAGAAAATACCACCAAAGATGAAGGTTGAACTGAAAGAGGCCCTCCATTTTTTGTATTCTTATTCATGTCTATTCTCTGCTACATCCCCTTTCATTGGTTTCTTCATTTTCCAAGTGAAAGAAAGGTCTTTGAAAATAACGCGGGAAGGACCACTCAAAGAGAAGCACTTATGGAACAATGCTTTTTTTTTTCTTTTAGATAACTCGTGCCACTCAAACACATCTCGCTGCACATAGTGCTGTTCTTTTCATTTAGCTGGTCTTTTGCAACAATAATAATTTCCGTTTTATCTGCCTTAGTTCATGTGATTGCTTCTGCAGATATTATGTAAAACACCAATTTCACTGACTGTTTTTAATCAGTATATTTGATTGTATGAAATGCCTTCATATGTCTTGGAGCATGATATGTTTATCTCTCCTGAAGTTTGCTCCACCAGAGCAGCTCCCACCCCCCACCCCCCCGATGACAGTGTTGATGTGTTCAGGTGTAGAGTCGAAGCACACGGGAGGTTCTTTTTAACAGAAATGAGATTGATTGATTGTTGATACATCTTTGACTTAAAAACATAGCAGAAGTATGAAGTCAGAGATTTCTGTATCTATTACTGACCGTCTGCCTTTTGTCTGTTTCTGATACTTGATGGAATAAGTTTGGGTCTAATCAACAATATTCAAGTTGAACATTTGTATTTCGTGTGCTATAGTATATTCACATATTGTACAGTTTGTGTGAAGAGTAAGTAAAAAAATTAATTACTTTTCATTTTCTCTCCTAGTTAATGGGGAGAATGGAAAATGTCATTGTTAAGACAATCCCTGGAAACATGTATCACTTAAACACTTGCAAAATAAATTTTACCAAAAAGTCCAACGGGTTGATTATTATTAGTTGTTGTAGCACTTCTAAAGTTTGAAATGAACCACAATAATACGTGTTTTTGCCAATGTACCAATAGGTGGTGCAAGAGAACTGTTCTCTATAATTCCTACTCATGTAAGTGGTGGTTTAACCACAGTGTTAACATATGTTTGCTGCTTTTAATTTATGAATTAATGCAGTAATAAGAATATTATGTACATGTAAGATCACAACAAAACTTAGACAAATATAAATACAGTGGGGGGGGGGGGTGATCAATGAACGGTTTGATAAAATAAAAAATTATGTGAACTATATGTTGGAGATTTTGGACCAACGTCTCCACCATCGTGATTAAAACATTTATGATATACAACGCTGACTGTGGGAAGTGACACTTTGTTGTTGAGAGTTAGATTAAAGATTAACTGAACTTTCTCATGTGCGTTGAGTGTGGGAACAAGAGCAGAATGTTTGGATGTAGAAGTTAATGACTAACTTAGGATGCATCTGGCTAAGCTAATCATCTCCTGGCTCTCGTTTTATATAGGAAAAAATGTGTCAATCCTGTCAAATAAGCTAATTTTGAACTGTAACAGTATTTTTGAGCAAACAGCAACCACGCTTTAGCTTGTGAGCAAAATTGGCAGTAAAAATCTGCCCAGTTACACGTCCGCCATCTTTCTGCCACATGTTGAATTTAATCTATTTACAGCATTTTAGGGTGTGAAGAGCAGTTTTCCCACAGTTTTATATTAAGAAGAGAACAGTTGAGATTAAACCACATGGGTCTGGAAAGAAGATGCTGAAAGCTGCAGAGAGCTGCACGCTGAGCTAATTCTCGCTTCACGCAAACCTTTCACGTTGCAGGTAGATTTTCGAGCCAGCGTTAAAATCAAAATATGTTTTACTGGAGATTTAAACAGTTGCTATTTGAGTATCGACTGGGATATAAAAGATTTCTCTGTCTAAACATATAGTGCACTAGTATTACCAGTGTGCAGAGACAACAAAGACAGTGTCAGTGAGCAAGGTCAGCACTCAAATGCATGACACTTCATATGAAGTCATGGACACAGACAAAGGCAAACGTTTACCTGCAGCTGTCGGCTTGAGTTTGACTAGGTAGACTAATACTGTTTACAAGCTGATTGATTGGTTGAGAGGATTTTCATAAAGACCTACTGCCACCAGTGACACATCTTATCACTTGACATATCAGTTTTCCAGCTAGGGATGATTTCAACTTCAAGAATAAGATAATAAAAAAGAAATGAATCCATTTCTAGTGTTGTAATGGGTCCAGTGCAGACATTTAATGAGTTTCAGAAGTAAAAGCTCCACACAGATTAACAACATCTTTAGTGTGTGGCACCTAAGAGGCGTGGGCACGTACGTCTTCCTGATGGAAATCTCACACAAAATGACACATCAACATAATAGAAGAGCAGAGGTAGAGATATTACTGAAGGTAGATGTGCTAATGGCTTTCGGAGATTAGCGGGTTCAGAAGGTGGCTTTAATCTGTCGGGAAGACAGTCCATTTTCTCTTTACCCATAGGACACAGATTAATAGTTAGTGTGGTCCACATTTACCGTGGCATTTATTGACCACCTGTTATATCAGCCGATTGCATTTGATTTTATTGCTCCGTCACAGGATGATGTCAGCAGCATCGTTTTACTTTTACTTTATCCTTTCTTTGCCAGACAAGTGTGGTCATTTTGAATGTCTAATCACTGTGACCCCATTTACAGTTCAAGTAGTCTCTCACTGAGGATGACTGTCAGCCATTGTTGCCACTCCTACGCACCTTTTTTTTTATCTATTGCAACACCAAGTCACAAACCCAGTCTTTTTTATTAATGTGTGTATGGTGAAAAGATATTTCTCTTTCTGACTGCAGAAGATTAGATTAGATTAGATTAAATCAAATTAGATCAAATAAATTGAGATGGCATCATCTCCTAACTCCAAATGCAAACACAAGGCATCTGTATTATTGAACAAATGGCCAGGGTACATTTTTAATGCCAGTGGTGTTTATCTTCCTTAGTGCAGCTACAGTGTGCCAAGTTCAAGCTGTCCATCTGCTCCAGGAGGATCACAGAGCTGTTGGTGCAGGAGAGCCCGTCACATATTCCCACTCACTCCTCCTTAGATTTTACCAGCAGACAATTCCTCTCGACTGTCACTCACTGCTATCAGCCCAGCTTTAAGGCAGATGCATGTGCTGTACTCGTCAGAATCAGATTTCAAAGTCTGCGAGTGAACCGTGGCTGCAAGAATACAGAAACAGACCGCTGAAAAAATGCTGTTTGTGAACATGATAGAAAAATAATACTTAATATACTGCATTTAATGACTTTACATTCATGTGTTAAATGGCATTGCTGTAGGATTTGTGTTTGCATTCTTATTTAGAGATTTAGTGTATGAGTGGGTGTGCATGTTAAAGTGTAGTGAACCCTATTGTGGTTTCTCAGTATAGCAAATTAACAGAATTAGAAAACTGCGTCTGCTTCAGCATTATTTGATAAATATTTAACCTTATAAAAGTTAAAAACTATGATTGAATGGATTCCCATCTGTTTCAGTTGAATTAAGACAATCCAAAGTTATATTTATAATTCAGGTAATCAGCCAGCATTGTTAAAATAAAACCCTGGCATCAACTATAAGTACAAAAGATTTGTTTTACTTTCAGCATAATGTTTTCAGATAATATTTGACATCTGATACCTCGCACTGAGGTATTAATGTAACATACATGTAAAATGAACCAAAGTCGTAGTGGGCACACATAATGTAAGGTAAATGTAATTACTGAAGCCCAGTCAATAGACATAGTCCCAGGTAAATGTATGACGCACATTGCACTGTATACAAAATAAAGCATCATTTCTGAGCTGTCAGCGTATTATAAATCAGAGTTAAATGGTCACATTCTAATCTTTATTTATGTCTAAACCTCAGTCACCATTCTATGTTTGTTTCACTCCATTGTGTCCATTGCCTGTTTAGTCTTCTTGTGTAAATGTGGGTGATGTAGGGGAATCATTCGGCTTGTTGCTGTACAGGCCGGCGGATCAAAGCTTGTTTCTATGGTGATCTGATCTTTTGCTTCCTCCTCTTCTTCTTCTTTTCAAATTGATGACAAAGGTCAAAGTTGCTTCAGCAGTCATGCTGGGCTTGTGGTAATGTTTCGTAGATGAAAGAAACTTTGACTGCGGTACAGTGACCACGTGCACACTGTGGTTCCCTCTAATGTTTATTAGTGACGTTTCAACATTTCTCTAAATTAAACTTCTATAGACACTATTCTATGAGCTGTTCCGTTTGCAGAGTACACAGAAACTTAAAGCTAATTTCCTGTTTTTATTGTGTTGCCTCAGGGTGTGTGTGTGGTCTGCCTTCGTCTTACAAAGCAGATCACCGTGTGAACAGTACACATACTTCTCCTTCACAGAACATTCCCTTTGGTTTCTGTAGCAGTAGCAGTACCACAGTTCACTTTTATTTTTCCATCAGCAAACTGTCTGAAATCACTTTTTCTATGTTGCACACAAGCAGCACATTGTCAGTACAGCTGGTTTATGCAGATACAGAGAGTATTTATGTATGTAAAAAGCTTGTCCTTGCTATGTAGGAACACAGAAAGGTTCACAAATGAATTGAAAGAATTGAAAATAAAAACACAGTGAACATCAAGCTAAGCAGAAAAATAGATTAGATATGTAGAGCTGTATGGCTATTTCAGTGAGGTATCCTTGTTTTCATTCAGTCCCTGAGGGTGGTGATGTAGGTGCTCTCTGTAATGTCGCTCATCTGTAAACATGTTGTCCGTATGTGCTGCTGTTTAACGAACGAGTTGCTTGCATACACACAGTAAATAATCTTTACTAGCAGATCATAATCACAGAAAGCGTGCAGCACAGCAGCATTACAGAGAGCAAGGATTAAATGTGCATGTTTTAATATTGATATTTTATAGACCATAAAGATGTAAAATTGAGTTTTTGTGTACACAAACAAAACCTATATTTATATTGATAATCCTGTGTACGTTCTTATAGTCTAGCAAACTTTTGCATTTTCTTTGGGGGAAGATGATATTTTCATTTCTACTTCTTATATTTCTATTAATATTCCAAATAATAAATTGTTTGCCTTTATATTTGTTAGCTTGTATTCTTAGTTTCTTGGAGCAGTAACGCCACCAACTGGCAAGAATATGTAAAATCGCTCAGTAGTGCCTCTTGTGGTCCTTTATGATTTTGCCACAAAGACACGATTTACTGTGATACTTATTATAACATAAAATGGCGTTTTTTTGTTAGCTATATTACATTACATTATAATACACAAAATGTTACTAAATAGCGGAACACAATATATTACGCATTATATATTAATATGCTTTGCTTTTATATTAAATTCCGTCTTCACCTGACCGTGATTCTCTCCTGTTTTTGAGTATGATAAAATAAGATAAGATAAGATAATCCTTTATGCATTGCCACATTATGTGACTTGCTACAAACCTTTTTCTCTGAATCCTACTACTTAAAAAATAAAAAAAAACATTCTTCTTTACTGTCGTGGTCATATTTTGGAGATACTTGGAGTCTCCTAGCACCCTGCAAAGAGTGGAGAAAAAGAAGGGCACATCCATGTTTTTCAAATGAGCCTGCAGTTCTCCTCCCCTGCCACTGCTTGTCAAGGCCATCAGCTCAGCACCAGCTGCCTTAGGGAGGTGAAGGGTGCACTTTGACTGGAGGAAACTGACAGAGTTCTCATCATAATGCCTTGCACTTCACCCTTGAGTGGTGTGCTGTTCCGATCGTGATGTCGTCAGTTGCAAAAGACATCTGGGCCCTCTTTTCTCTTGAAACGTTATGCACTTTGAGATGTAAAAGTAATATTCTTGAGACTGTTGAATAAATGTCTGATTGAACTGTGCCACTGTGACATGCATTAAATCTCACAGGTATTACTTCACTTGATACGAGTTTGTGATAGAGTTTGAACACTTGGGTTCGCACACTGTATATAAGTAATAATGTCACAATCTAAAAACAAGAGAGAAGTTTCTGTATTTTGTCTCGTTTGAAGTGGATGGCAGGTGAAAGCACCAGCATAGTCAAAGCTGGTGTGAGCAGGTCCGCTGTCATGTCTGACTCTATGAAACACCTCTAATGTTGGCAAGGAGAGCCATCATGGTCAAGTAGGCTGAGGACAGTCTTCCTTCGATTTACATGTGAAACACTTTGAATTCTGAGGTTGTGACTGTGGGAAAGCGAAGACATTATATTGAAGGAAATTCATCATCTATTTATGCAGAAATCAAAGACACCATTGGCTCCTGGAGTTAATGTAACATGGACTTGTGATGGACAGTGAAGTGTGATGAAGATTGTGGACAACAGGCCATTTGCAGTAAGACACTGCAGTCTCTATCTACACCTGGGACACATTTTCCAGGTCCTCCATGGTCAAGTCATGTCCTTTGACATGACCTCTACTAGCCAGGCACTCTCCTTCCTGACATGAACACTTTCCATTCTCTACAGGTACTGGTCCTACTCCTGAGCCTGATCTGCTGAGAGCAGCAGGCTGGACCGGGAGCACAGCATTCAGTCGGATCCGGTGGGAGCAGGTATTCTGACGCTCAATGACAGTAGAGCACAGCTGAAACTTGAAAGCTGCCTGAAAGCCTCTGCGGAAGTTCTCGTTGAAGAACCCGTAGATGATGGGGTTGACGCTGCTGTTGAAGAAAGCCAACCAGTGAGCTAAAGGATACATGTAGATATTAATTACACGATGCTGGTGCTCTGTCAGGCTGGCATAGTCACTCAGCATCATCAGGGTCCACAGAGGTAGCCAGGATAGGACAAAGAGCAAAGCCACAACCAGCAGCATCATTATCACTCTCTTCTTTTTCCTTGAAACTGTGAGACAGCTTTGCATGCTTAACTTGTTGTTGCCACTTCCTTCTCTAGACACTATTCCACTACCCCTCACTGGAAGAATGGTGGTCTTGAAGAGGGTGAAGCCAATGCGGGCATACATGATTACAATAAGAGTGAGAGGGGCAAGATAGATGTTAGCAAAAAGGACAGTGGTGTAGATTTTCCTCATCTCGTGATTGGGCCAATTTTCCCGGCACCAGTAGAAGGGGTAAGTGTCATTTTTGTGGCCAAGAAGGATTCGCACCCTCTGCTCCTTCGTGACCTGGAGCATGACCCCTGAGGGACACATGATGGACACAGCCAGGACCCATATGATGATGATAACTAACTTTGAGGTGGCGATCGTCAGTTTCTGCTTGAAAGGGTAGACAATGCAGCGGAACCTAACACAAAGGGGATTGGAGGAAGTGCACAAAAGATGATAAGTCCCCTAATAAAATATATTCTCTAGCAATATCCACTAAGACAACTAAATCCTCACCTGTCCACAGCTATTGCCACCAGAGTGAAGACCGATGCTGACACAGAAATCCCTTGAACCATTCCACTTAGCTTACACACCACACTACCAAATGGCCATCCTGCAATAAAATACAAAACCCTGAGGTAAATGCTGAATTGTTTTTTTATTATATATATATATATATATATATATATATATATATATATATATAATAACTCTACTGCAATGTATGTATTTTGAATTTTAAAAAAACAACGTTATTTTCCTACCTGTTATGATGTTGTCCACCAGTGTGGTCGGCATGCAAAAAATGCCAACCAGCAAGTCACTGATGGCAAGGTTGAGGATAAACACGTTGGTGACCGTGCGCATGCTCCTGCTGCGCAGTACAATGAAACACACCACCCCGTTGCCCCCCATGCACACCACGAAGATTAGAAGGTAAGAGATGGTGAAGACTGCAGCCACAGAGGGCTTATGGAGGTAGAAGTCAACATAGGTGATATTGTGGTGGGTCAGCGGGTTTTCTCGCTGACTTGATGAATTCAGGCCTCCCTGAAGTACCTCCCAAGTAGAGTTGAGAACTTGATTCTGGGTCATGGTGATATCTGGGTGCGAGACACAGAGAGAAATGAGACACATACAGGTACAGTAGAGCGACACAATCTATTATTATCCGTTTTGAGAGTGGTAGGGAGGTGGGTTCGATAGCTTGCTGATTCAGTACATCAATCATCTGAAACTGACAAGGAATGAGATTGGTATTGACTTCAAAAATTTATTTTGGAAGCTTACTTTTCAAGATCTTCTGCAAGTCCTCCTGACAACACATGACTCGAATTAAATTTAATCTAATTTAATGAGTTTGTTTTTTTATGTATCCACTTCTTGCAAAACTACACCTACTCTACAGTCAAATCAAAATGCAACCTTTGTGGTTTTCAGAAATGTGGGCCAGGT
Organism: Ctenopoma multispine; assembly: GCA_034779795.1. NCBI lineage: Eukaryota > Metazoa > Chordata > Actinopteri > Anabantiformes > Anabantidae > Ctenopoma > Ctenopoma multispine. The sequence goes on from JAUYWH010000004.1 coordinate 3,456,437, forward strand.
TGAGTCAGCGATAAAGGTTTTATCAGAGTCACATGATGAATCAAACAAATAATTACATCTGATCTCTCGTTCGTTCTGCAACCTTCATGTCATATTTAAAAAAAGGAGAACATCTGATTATGCATTGCTAATTGTAGTTTATTGCCCATACAGCCACATTCATCATGATGCTCATTACTGTAGTGTGTTTTGAACAAAAGCTGAATGACACGAGTGGATAAGAGGAGATCTGTTTTGTTTCTTTTATCCAGCACGCCTAGTGGATTTCTTGGTTATATCAGTCTTTACAGTCTCTCAGTGACAACTGAAAAAGTAAATTTAACTGATGAAAAGTATTTTTACTAAGACTTGCTTTCCTTTTGATCAGTGTGCACTCATAACATCAGCATTTTTACTTACAAGAGAAGTCTATACAGTATGTGCATGACTGACGATGAGGAAAAGTGACAATTTCCACAAGCAGTACATTTTCTAGATAACACAATACTCCCAACTGATCCTATACTACATACTCAATGAATATATTCCTTACCTTACAGGAAACAGTATCTAAGTTGTCTTCGTTTTGTCTGTTCTTACAGATGGTATATATCCATCTGATAGAAACTGCACTAATTCTGAGCAAGCCTGCACACTCTCACCTCTAAGTGAGACCCTGTGCATCTGCTCAGTGCGCCTGCCAGACAGAGACTACTGGAGCAGTTACAGATGACACAGAGGAGATGAGATCCACTCAGGAGAGATGTGCTGGGAGGCGCAAGTCCTGGGAGCAATACATGTCTGGAGGCACCGTGTGAATTGAATATACCACATATAGCTGCCATACTGTGCATCGACTCTGTGTCAGTGAAAGACAGAGATGCGGTATCTGAAGAGACGCAGACAGCAAGTGTCAGTCGTCACTGCTCACCCCTGAGCTGATCAGGTTTTCTACAAGTCAGGTTTCACCTTTGACTACTCCTCCTTGACACCTGTACTAAGTGGAGAAAGTCTGAAAGTGGTGCAGACAATTCTCTGCAACTCCATCTGACTTTACATTATATTAAATGACATTACAGTGCAGTAGTTTACATGGGTTTATTTTATGATGTCAATAATTCAGTAATGAAGGCTGCAGCATCTACCGCAACTCTGATACTGACGTGAAGAGGAATAATGATGGGAGGAAGCTACAACACTACAAAAGTGCCTGTCATTTAAAATTACTGTCAACAGGAGCCAACACAGAGAAAACCCTTTAAGCTACTGTACATCCAGTTGCTCTATAATGCTTAATTAACACTTTTAATTGCCATTAGCATGAATCCAGTCAAAGCAGTACGGAGTGTCATCTACAGTTTGTGTGAAGGCATTTTAAAAATACAGCTTCCGTGCACTGAGCTTTGCAATATCTGCCACATAAAGTTGATGCTGAGTTGAGTTAATGCAATGCACAGAAAGCAGCTGAAGGTTTTTTGTAATAGTTATTGGTTAGTTTTATCAGTTCTTTTTAAAAATCCCTAATCATGTTCATGACTCATGTTGCTTAGACTCTTGTTTTCTCAGCAGTGCACTGAGGTCATCATAGAGAGCTGACCTAAATGGTGGCATTGCAGACAAAACACTACCCAGTATGAGATAAAAGTTCCACAGTACTAAACTAGATTAAGGGTAGCAGTTCTGGGAGGCTGCAGTTAGGAAACAAGGTGAGGATTTTTGTGATGCTAATATTAATAGCACTAAACCTATAAGGGGATGACAGGAAGGTTGTTACTTTTGCAGGTATTTAATTTTTAACCTGATAATGGTGTTACATAAAATATTAAGGGATACCAAACCTGCCAAAGTTACATTCACTATCAAACATCCAAGACCGTCTGCCCGTTCCTGCAAGTTGCAAAGGGAAAACACTTCGTAATGTGAAATGTATGACCTTGTATCATAGTTTGACAGTAGTCCAGCACTGATGTGTGTGCCAGCTGCACTTATAACTACTTACTACTGTGATGCAGAGAACAGAAAGTACATGTTTCTCAAATAGATGCATTTGAACATACTGTACAACCTAATTAACTTCAGTACACTGACGGTAGCACTGTTGCCTCACAGCAGGAATATCACTAGTTTGAATCAGATATCCAGCTGCATTCTGTCTGTGTGGAGTTAAAAGTGTTCAGTCCAAAAAACATGTAGCTCTGATAGACTTTTTATATTTTCAACACAGATCAGCCACAGCATTAAAACCACCTGTTGGTTTTAATGTTGTGTAAGATGATTATTTTTCCCCCCCAATTATGCCCTTATAGTTCCAAAAGAATTATTCCTCTTTTAGTGCTGCAGTGTTTAAATATGCATATGAGATATACATGAACTTGCATTCACCTTATTTCTGACCAGACAGAAAACTTTACCATCACATTTTGATTCAGCACCATTTAAACATAATTTAGTAATAAATCATTTACTAATGTTCGTCTGTTAGTGATAATGACAAATTTTTCTCTTATTTCAAAATCAGCAGATCTTTCCTACCCATGTCCATGTCTGTTTTTGAAAAGAGTAACTGCTGCCCCCTTGAGCCACAATTGGGTTTGGAAGTATGGTAACCAGCACACAAATGATGAACTACTACATACAGTGTATTTGCTGGTTCTGCAATTGGTGTATTTACTTTTGCTTACACAGTGAAATGTTGAAGTGTATACAGTACATATTACTGATGTTTAATGACTGTGATGTTACAAATTAAACAATACTGTAATAAATTATCATCATCATCGTCATCGACCAGGTGCAAAGGTTCAGGATGTTTTGAAGTCTCTTAATCCCTTCTTGGGTTTGATGTTCATACCATCACTCATATTCAGTCACTTGAGCAACTCTTGAGCGGACGTCAGGGAAAATGTTCTCTCCCGAACTAGAGGAGGAGTTAATTATTACACAATTTTTCCTTTTGGCACACACAGGAACACGGTGACTCATAGTAATGAGCCAATTAGTTACAGCAAACTCAAGCCCTGTGATCGTGGAAACTATGTGGTCTTCCTTTCTTATCTTCAGTGTCTGACTGCGCACTTACAGAAGGATGTGATGATGGTGTCTGCGGCTTAGCTGAGTTTAAACCCAACCCAATACACCCCATTAAAAACCATGTATGCAATCTACATACCTTCATCTAAGAATCTGGATAGTCAATACTCTTATTTCACCTTTTCTGGTCGGCATTAAATGTATATTAAGAAAATGAACCATCTATATTTACACAACATTGTTTCAGGATCACTTAGAATATGACAACTGCATGTTTTAGGTTCTTACAATGACTAATGAAAACACAACAATGTATTTAAGAATCATTTGAACCGTTTTATTGTTCTCATTCAAGACACTGCCCCGTACAAAAAACACTGACATCTGCTTCCTTCTGAGTAGCCTATGGTTATTGAGCACCTAAGGCGCTTGTATAAAATTGGTTTCAGAGATAGAACATCAAAAAAAGGTTTTTACATTAGTTGTGGAATCAAAACCATAAAGTCAAAAAGTCAAGATATACAGATCACAGAACAAAGTGGAAGAAGATGTTTTTGATTTTTTGGTTTAAAGCAGCTTTAACAGTCTTGTGCTTCACATTTTAACAGCATAACAATGTGATTGTGAAACCATGAATTAAAGCCCTTATTTGTACTACAAATGATACAAATAGCACTAATTGTGCAGGTCCATGTCTTCAGCGTATGAAATATATGTACATTTCAAATGATTGAGAAGGATTACATTCAGATCTGCAATAATATGTTGAAGTTACTGAATCATTTACAGTGTTATGCTTCAACCAGCATGAAAAGTCTGATCAAGAACACAGGAAAACACTGCTGCATTTCATCAAACTGTCACCAAATGGATAGTAGGCAATTGTGCAATAAAGTCAGTGTTTCAGCAAAATATGTTTGTGTAGTGAAGCCATCGCTAACACTTTTTAACGTGTCCATCGTAAAGCAGTAGTTCTTCCAGAACTGGAAGCCACAACATTGCACTGCCTCACAGTGATTCTTTGTTGATTTGCATAACAAAATAACACATAATAATAATAAAAAAAAGATTACTCAAAGATTGAAATTGTGTCACATTAATGGCTTTTAAATATGATCACATTTTAAAGGAGAACTCAACTCAGCTCAGTTTAGGTTTGATTTTAGTTACAATTGTTATTATATTTATATAATAATTTTCGCTTTTGGGACAACCTACCTAAAATGTATTTTTAGTGAAATTACTCTTTAAAATGCTGCAAAATCATATATAATATCATAATATTTCATACTGGAAAATGCAGTATTGAAAGTGTGACAACAAATAGTGAAGTGTACTTCGGATGAACAGAAAAGTAAGGATTCAGAGATCCTACTGTATTTGGTGCCCATTGAAATAAAATAAAAATGACTCACCACAAATACAGTCAAGTATCTGGACAGTTACAGATAAGAGTTTTGTTCTTCAGTTTCCCTGCTTCAGCGCATCTGAAATAATAGATACCATATTAAAGTGTAGAAACTGTAACTGATGTTATGGTCAAAAAGTACTCAGATGCTGATTTTGGCGACAACTACCTCTGATAGACAGATTTGTGCTTCATTACTTTCTTCACTTGCATGGTCTCAGCTGGCCGAGACAATTTTGAATGGTTACATCTCGCACACAGCCACAGACGTCTGTATTGAACATCTAAAATCTATATATGCATGTATGTAACTGTCCAAATACTGGACTGTAATTGCACAACAGATATTTTTAATATGTAATGTCTGGCACCTCTGGACAAATAAGAGGTAGAGTTACATACAGGTATCTTACATTTAGATCTCCCTAAGACAGGGAAAACAACTGGGTGGATAAAAACCACAGAAAGAATATCTTAAAATTTGCATAAACGGTCAAGCCAATACAAATTAAATGGTAAAGCCATATTTAATTTTCAAAAAAGAAAATGCTCAGCTCCCGAGTTTAAATATAATAAATACAGAAAAAGGATAAATGATTAGGAAACAAAAATTCCAGTCTGTATGGTGATGAACCATTTACTGCTTGATAAATAATTAATATGCCCATAAATACAAAATTAATGTCCGCTCATGAATGCGTACAGTTGACCTTTTCACAACCTTTTTGTTCATTACAAGTAAATGAAGATTTGTTGTGTATCCCCAGCGCTCGTCTTCAAATGCAGTACCTCCACTAGGTTTTAATCTGAAGACTCCAGTAGTTATACTGAAATATATAAGGAAGATTTTTAAAATAACTATTATAAAATACTATCAGAAGAGATGCTAGTTATGTTTGGATATACGCATTAAAAAAGAAGACTAGGAAACTCTTTATACTGTGGAGTGAATTAAAGAAAGTGTGTGTGTGTGTGTGTGTGTGTGTGTGTGGCATGAATCCATCCTACAAAGCTACTGTATCCTGGATGCTTAATAAATTATTAGCACACACATTAATAAGATATTATGTCCCACAAAAACTGCATGCAGATGACCTTAGGTAGCCCTTTTGTTTTCTGTAAAAACCCATCACACAGATGAAGAACATTGAGATCTTGTGTAAGTCCTCCTTAAATTTCAGTACCAGCAAAGTGTTTTAAAGTTTAAGACAAACACTTCATTAATTCATAATAAAATAAGTTAGGATAAAATATGAAAATATGATTATGAAGTGGTACTATAGTGCGAAAGAGGGTGGTTCTGTTTGTTATCTTGTGCTGGTTCTGCTGTGTCTTTGGATAATTCATTCACAGATCAGTTTCAGAGTTCTTCCTCCAGAAGAAACTGTTATTCTCAGAGTCCCGGTCTATTCGAATTTGAGGCAAACCTTTTGTGTATGACCCTCTGTCAAGACTGAAAGAGGACATACAGAGTAATATAAAGATGATGTCTTATAAACTCAAACACTCATAAAATCGTGAAGCATTGTTTGCGATGAGAATGTAGCTGGTACTCACTTACTCGGCCACTGTGGGAGACTCAAAGTAGCGCTCAGCATGGCGAATGTGGGTTAACGAAAGTCTGGGATTCATCTCCTGGGAAAACGACGGAAAACATTTTAAAAACCTACTTCATAAACACTCGCACAAATTTCAAATGGCCCAGCAGGAAAGAAAAGAAATAGCAACACAAAGCTGCTTTTACTCTAGGGCTGCTGAGAACTGTCAAACTGAGAGGTTCGAGCAGCATAAAGAAAGAGTCAGAAAAGCACGTCGATCTTTTGAGATCTAAAATTGTTGCATGCCAAAACAACTAGAAAGGTGAGCGTGAAGCCTTTAGAAGCAACAGTTGTAGCAAAGAAAATCCTGGCTAATACTCACTATCCAAAGATTTAACCCCCAACATGGGCTCCTGTTCCATCATATCCATAGAGATTTTTATACTGGGAATATTTTCATGGTAGGGGTAGTCAGACTGTGGGAGGAGGGAGGGACAACATTAACATTTTTGAAGGTGAGGACCTACGGGAGGCTGTAAACAGTCACACAACACTGGACATGGTATTCTGACATCTACATCTGGACCATGTAGACATTTAGACTGATTCACTTACAAATTCAATTTCACTGTCGATGCTTCCTTTTTTCTTGTTTTTCTTTTTCTTCTCATCCTCCTTCTTCTTCTTGTCTTTCTCTGGGATGACGTCATCCAGGTAGCTGAGGTCATGTTGGGAGAACACGTAGTCCATTGCCTTGCGTACTGCAACCAATGCCAAAATCTGCAAACAGAAATTGCATTATAAGCTTTCATTCCCCAATATTGAGATGTGTGCATTTTTATTTAGCTAGTGACTTCTCACCATGACAGGAAAGATAATGGCAGCCACTGTAGACTTGAGGATCCAGAGGAGGGCCAAACATAAGGCCTGGATGAAGGTGAAGAGGTGGATGCGTCGCTGGGGGACGTGTCGCAGGTAGATCAGGTCCGGCTGGTGCTTGGCTGGCATGAGGAGCAGCTGCAGGCGGTCCATAAACTGACACAGACGAAGACAGGACATGCTGCAGTCAGAAGCTGATGCTGCACACACCTTCTGTTGCACATAAGCTCATTGACCCTGAAGTAATCTTTTTTAATGTGAGTATTTTTGAAAATACTGTGTAATGAGTGGAGTTCCTATGATCTGAAATTCTACACGTACAAATATGAGCAACATTCCTATAGCTTACACGGTTTGATGAAGGGTTACTCTTAAAGCTACAGTATATAACCTCATGGTTACTCAAAAAGTTGAATCTTATTTGCATGTTGTGTTTTAGCTTCTAGCTAAAAACTGTTAACTTTGCTTAAATTTGATTTGTAAATCTATGCTCCGGCAGGTCACATGTTCCTACAGCTGGTTGATAAACCACAATATTTTTTTATTACTTTTTTTTTTTAATATAACACATGCAATGTGTGGAGACTTTAGAGCAATTTAAAGCTATCTTTGAGATGGGCTGAGCAAAATAATAAAATTTAAGTAGTGTGACAAATTACTTTTGCTGTTTAGCAACATAACTTTTAAATGTAAAATGCAACACTGGTTAGCAGCCACTTGAACAGGTCACACAGACTCACCTGGACACCATTGAGTGACGCCACACCCATATACAGGAACACACCGTAGAGCACAGGCATGGGAATGAACTAAATGACAAAGCACAATAAGAACAGGTTATTATCCAGTGTTAGCGCAAGTTAAACACATTCTAACAGGTGAAAAATTCCAAAGTTGGCAGATATGTTCACGCTCTGATTATACAGGAAGTGAGAAGGCGTCATTGCTCGGTGTAAAAATAGTCCACAAGCAGCTTGTTTTTTAAATAGACACATCAATGTGACCAGTGATTTGGTTGCCACTGGTGCATGTTTGACAAGCATTTGCTTTAGTTAAACATCCCAGTATCTACTTCAACAGCAGAGAGGGGAAAAAAATCCACTAAGATCTGGCAAAGATAGGGAAACATTAGAATCAGAAGATAATAAAGAGACAACATGGGAAAAAAAACATTCATCAATCCATCAAAAATGTTTTTTCACCTTTTCTTAAGTCACTAGTGTACTAAATAAAAAGACAGTATCTGAAAATGTATTATTAGGACCAGAACCAGTGTTCAAAATATCCACAAGGGGGAGCACCAGGTTCACTAATCTCCACTCTGTGAATTCACATTTCTAATTTGCCAGTTTTAATTGGAGGATTGGAAACTGCTACAATTGAAGCTTAAGGCCTGATGAACACGCTTATTTCACATCACATTACTTCAGCTGCATCACATTACTTCAACTACGAGAGTTCCTAATCGGATGAATTCAAGATTTGAAATTATTTTAAATTTAGGAGCGGTGACTGGAGATTGTCCTAAAAGAGGTGGACAGTAATCCATGTTTTCATGGAAGAGTGAAGAAGTTGAAGGGCTACCTTGAGGATAGGAGCCATAAAGACAGAGAGTCCTGTCAGCAAAAACACAAAGATACCGGTGACTCTTTGCTCCCTGGATTGGGGGAAATAGAAGACAAAGAAAATACAGTTAAACATGCTCATAAGCATAAAAAGAGTCTAACCACCTGCTAATATATTAAAACATGGGAATGTAAATAGGAACAGTCAAATGCCAACAACACTCTGACGTATTGTATCCAGCAATCTTGTTGACATACCTGACACCCAGGAATTTGGGTTGTTCCCCGGGGGCTGACGTCTCTGTCTCCATTTTCAGAGAGTCAATGTGGGCGATGGAGATGACGGTAGCAGCCACGTACCATGGCAGACCCATAAAAGAGCAGATTATCATCAGGACGGCCACCCAGAACAGGTCCAAGTGATACCCTGCTCCTTTCTGAGAGAAGACGACAGAGAGCAGAGAATGTTGAGTTAAAATGTGCAAAGAAAAAAACATTAAATTGTTCACCAAAGAGATCACAGTGGACTGGAATTCAACCTTTTCCCAAATTCTTTAATTTAATTTCCTTCTGCAAATCATTCAAAGTGGCTGGAGCATAAAACATGTAACCTAACATTACGGGCTTCGTCAAACCATAGAGTTAATGGAATGAACTTCATAGATATCATAGATGTCATAGATACCATGGTCACCAAGGTCATGTCCGCAGTACTGAGAGTTTTAATGATAACACATTTACATTCTACAATTCTACACAAATGTAGTATAGAAAAAAATATTAGAATTTGACTATTTTAAAAGAAAAGTAGTTTGCTTTTGAGATTCCTTTGGTGCTGCTACTGGTGTATTTTTATGTGCGTGTTAGCCACCAACCTTGAGTTTGTGCTCTTTCCTGTTGACGATCACAGCAGTGATCTGCTGGTCCATAAATATCAGAATAGTGACCAGCAGAGCAGGGAGTGTGGCTGCCAGGTACACCCACCAAGGGTTCCCTCCAAAAGGAGGAATAAACCAGCCCCTTTGTGGACTCGTGGGCTGCACAAAAGTAATAAGAACTTTAACGTGACTAGTGCTGCATTATAAGGAGACACTCGACTGACACATTTCATTACTACATGCACCCTGCCCAGATCTCTTAAAAATGGTTAACATCTCATAAAGAACAGGAACCATCCGGAATATAAAGGAGCTACTTCATTACACCTGACAGCGTCTGAAATTACGGGTCCCTGACATGACAGAAATCTGTGAATTAGGACTCTGTGGTCAAACAAAGCTGGCTCTGTACTTGACACATTAAGATCGTCTGTGTTCTCACATCACCTATAATCAAGTTATTTGACGCAGACACCTATTCCTCTACACCCCATCATTCACTTCCTCTTAACATCAGCTGGGTAACATTTGAGCTTAGAGAATGACCGTGTCTTAGTTTCAGGTAATATGTATCGCTTACAAGGCAAAGTACAAAGAAGGCATTATACAAGGATTTTAGAGAATTAACAAGACGCTTTCTAGCAGAAACACAGATCGTTATCAGTGTAATCTGAAGAAACTGCACCTGGCTGGCCACTGTCACGCAGCTACTACTCACTACAAACATATCACATTTTGTGCGTGCACATCAGTTTTTATTACAGTTATTTTTTTCATGCATGTTTTATATACCTTGAATTCACTTGGCACTATGAGCTTTGGAGTATCCACACCAACAAAGGCGTCCACACCGCAGAAGAGAAGAATAGTCAAGATGATAGCAAAGTCACTGATAAGCTTCCTCACCTATGAGAAAAAAAAAAAGTGTTTACAGCAGGTTTGACATTACTAGTACTGAAAGTAGGCTACTGACACTTTTCGTCACATTTCACAAAGAACTACAGTGTTTGCACATACACACCAGCAGATATTACTTTGCTGAGTGTGTGCAAGTCCAGTGAGTGCAATCATAAGTGCAATCTGTAAGCCATAGGCTGACAGAGGCAAGCAAATCATTTGCAAGAATGGAAAAAGATAATAATGATGGTAAAATGTGGCTAATAATATTACAGTATCCACACTACAGTTTTATTAGTCGCCCTTGAGGATAAACTAAAGCCTAATCCTTATTATAATTGGTGGTGCTCCCATTGCTACCATCATCATCATCATCATCATCATCATCATCATCAGGTCAGATCTTTTATTTGTCCAAAACTGGCTGACAAAATACTTTTAGAGTTGTAGATACACTCATGTCGGACAAACGGCATCATAACGTTTTTCACTGTGCCATTTTTTTTATTTTTTTTTAAATTAAGCCAAAAAAAAAAAAAGAAAAGATGTGGGCACAACTAAGTTCCTCCATGATTTAACAGCTTGTAGATTCACCTTTGGCAGCAATAACTTAAAGTCATCGTTTCCTGTATGACTTTATCAGTCTCTCACATCATTGTGGAGGAATTTTGAACCATTCTTCCTTTTAACATTGCTTCAGTTCATTGAGATTTTTTGCACAGTTCTCTTAAGGTGCCACCACAGCATTTCAATCAGGTTGAGGTCTGGACTTTGACTAGGCCGGTCCGGACCCTTAATTCTTGTATTGTAAAAGGTTTATAACCCTTTTTCAGATTGATGTGCAACAACAATTGCTTTTCTAAGACCACTGCTTATGTATTTCCATCTTAGCATTGTGATAACACACATCTGAATGCTGCAGACGAGCAAACTGTCCAAACTTCAGCTTTTATACAGGTCTGCACATCTGCTGATGATCAATTAATCAAGGACTGATGATAAGCAGCAGTTGGCTGCAACAAAATGTGTGATTGTGTTGCCATTGTAATTGTCTGTGATGGTCACTCAAGCCAATTGTTTCACAGAATTTGCTGTTTACTTCGGGGTCAGAGTTGGAAAACCTGCCTGTCTAACACTTACTGTGGTGGGGAAAAAGCGGCTCGTCTTGAACTTCTTCAGACACATGGAGCAGGTGTAGGTCCCAAAGAACAAAATGAAGGACATCAAGGTGATGTCAGGCACATAGCCACAGGCCTCTCCGACCAGACTTCCTCCGTACTTCAGACACTGCTGCCTGGTCAGGGATGTCCAGGTGGCATTCATTGGCTGGACAAAGAATTTCCTTTATTATTCGACCAATTAAACAATTTTATTCCATGGCACTAAAACGTATTAAACCAGGGCAAATACACACCAAATCAGTACTGTTTGTCCAGGCAGATAGATCATGGAGCTCTGATGAGTTGCCTAGTAAGGAGAAATAAAATATAACCATGAAAATACATTTTTCCATTACTTGCAGAACCACATTTGACTTTTTATATATCTGTGAACATCTCTTTCCTAAACAATCTTGCCGAGCCACTTGTGATACAGAAACTGATAGGGTCGTTGAAAAAGTAAACAGTGGTATCTGCAGGCCAACGCATACTAGTATCGTTTGTTATCTCCACTGTGAACGACAAAAACACGCTTTGTTTAACATCTGAGAGTAATATACTAACAAAGCCAAAACCAAAGAGCTCTGTTCAGCTTTCACTATCTGGTATCATGGTGATACAGAGATGCTGATGGCGCCTCAATACAATCAACAGCAAACTGTTTTTAGGCAGATGAAGGTTGCTGAGTGGTGATTACAGACACTGCCTGTGTTACTCTATATAGTGGCAACTCCCTAATGAAGACTACGTACCAGGCATGCACCGGCAGCTGTACTGAGTGATGAGGTTGGGATCGTACTCGGAGTTGATCAAGTTGTGGTGGCCCAGCTTTATCATCTTTTTGAAAGCGTCATAGATGAAAATGAAGCTGATGAGCGCGGAGAATCCCTCTTCTGTGAAACGCGTGAAGTACTGCACTAGGAAGCTGGCATCTGTGGCGACCAGCACCAGACAGAATATCGCCGACCACAGGCCGATCCACAGCCGGAACTCAAGGTAGTCGAGGTCATTGTCTCTGAGGAGACAGCAGCAGAAGCAGTGGTTAACGTGTGTCCCTTCACCTCTGCACAGCATTTACAAGCATTTATAATGCGCAACAAGTTCCCTGTACTTTATGTCACTCCTGTTGAAGTACTGTAAACGTAGTTATACTCATACCCTTTTAAAAAAAAACTATATTGACTGTGAAGCTGTGAAACACTTGCTAGTGTGTTTGCATTAGGCTTTTCTTTGCGAGGAAAACGTACACTTGTGTGGACAGACGAGCAGCTGGTACTGACTCAGCAGGGCATGGAAACATTTGGAGGATGCAGACAACACAACATTCTTCGCTCTCTTTTCATTTTACACTGTGAGTGAATTATTAATAATGAAACACAATCAGCACGGTAAGAGAAGAAAGGAAGGGAGTACAGTGGAAGGAAGAAGTAAAAGAAATGGTGTTTGATCTGCATAATTAGGGCACAACAAGATAATATTAAAGTAGTTAGTTTGGTTGCAGGTCTTCAAAAATGTTAGTGAATATATTTTAATTACAGAAGGGTTTTTATTCAATACACTAATACATTTAAATGACGTTGGCCAGTAATTACTCACTTGCTGAAGTTGAAGAGAAGTCTTTCAAAGACCAGCACTGGGCCTGTGCTGCTGAGAATAGTCAGGGGCTGACCAGCCAGCAGACAGAACACTGCTCCTGTCAGTGCAGTGCCCAAGAAACTTTCCAACACTCCCTGTAACACAGTACACACAAACATCACACAGCGCACACAAACGTCACACAGCGCACACAAACGTCTCACAGAGCGCACACAACTCGTTGAGTTTGTTAGGCTTAAAAAAAACATTCACACATATTTACATTCACCATATTAACGGTTTTGGAAAGAAATTATTCAGACATGCTCTCATCACCGTTAAGCATAGTTTTACTTTTTTTTCCCCTCCAACATCAATGGCATGGCTTATTCAGCTTGAAGCTTTGTTTTCCCTTTACACATCACAGTGGCTGCAGTTCTGGTTCATCAAGAAAGGCCTGTTAGGTTTCCAGTCATGTCAGTGGTTCACATTTCGTATTTTACATCCTCAAAACCTATTTAAAAACAGCAGGCTGTAAGTTTGACATCAACACATAAGGGGGTTAAGTAAGGGCAGGGATTCCCTCGGCTGTGCTTGAAGTGGAAAAAGGCAGTGATGCAGTACTGAGGATCACTGGTGGTGGTGGTGGGGGGGGGGGGGAAGAGGTCACCAGAAATGCAGCCATGACGAGGCTGCAGTGACTGAGTAATCTGGATCTGTGGTTATTTACAGCCTGGACAAATCCCTGAGGCCGGCACTCTGCAGCATACAGCTCTTTGTACAAAGTAAGTAGCTTAGTCACTGCACAATCATATCAGAGCCTGGTATGGTCCTGCACCAGGTATATAAACTGTATATTATATATATATATATATATATTTTATATTATTATTTTATATATATATAAAATAAATACAATAAAAAAAAACACACAGCTAAAATCATGGCAGCTAATCCAGACCGATTAGAGGTTTTTTCCTGTGAGAATTCAGCTCACTGATTCTAACGGAGACTCACTTTGAATATGCGACAGTTATGACAGTTAATTATAGCAAAATTTGTTATATTTGCGTCACTTTGCATTATTTCAGGAAGTGGGAGCCACCTGAGCAAGTGCACATCTAAAAGGCACAGTACATTAAGCAAAATGGCAGAAGTCAAGCCGTCACGTTAGCTCCGTGTCGAGGGTGTTTGATTCACGTTGAGAGTCGGACCAGGTGGCGATTTACTTCTGAGATAATTGCAGGTAAGGGGTTGGCTCCAGCACAGAGTTTTGAGGAAGCATGTTTCCAAAGCTGGGCCCAGTCAGCAGCAACCAGTGTATGCTATTAATCAACACCATGGATTGTTCGGATGGAAATGCCACGCCAATGTTTACCTGCATGTTGTCTGTAGCATCTCCAAGTAAGCCGCCAAACGTGATTGCATTTGTTACTGTGCCCAGATAGATGAACAAAATGGCCGACAGAGACTGGATATGTAGTGCATCATAGAAATCACTGGCAAAAAATGGCAGCTTCCGTTTGATGTCCAGGATAAGACCTCCACAAAACCTGAGAGACAGAACCAATCGGTAAGTAAATGTCATAACATGCCTTATTTCACCGCAGTGAATGACAAGTACAACAAAAGATTACTTTGTAAACACATTTAGCAAAGTTTCCAAAGAAAGACAAACTTTCTGAATAAAGGAAAAACAAATAGTTGCACAACAGAGAAATGGCTTCATTTCTGCGGATCATTTCCTTACTGGAAACTTGATGTACAAAGAGTACAGTGTTTCCAACAAACACATGCATTCATAACTACACACAGAATGACACTGTAGTCACCTAATGGTATGAGGATTTTAATTTTATTTTTTTATAAAGGAAACATATTTAGAAAAGCCTTCAGCTCTGATAAAGATGATTTAGTTCACCCATAACAATTTCACTTCAAAATGTGAAATCGTCATTACTTTTTAGTGCGCTGAAGTTCCTCCCCAACCTGGTGTCCTCCTCCCCCTCCATGTCCCACATCATGTGGTGTGTCACCATTCATCTGAGGTGCCTCTCCACCGGCATACATGTTTTTCCTTCAAAGAGAAGGCAAACGCAATTATTTAGCCCAAACCAATCAATTTATCAAAGAAACTAATATGAAATCTGTCAATAAGACTTAAGTTATATAACAAAGGTTTGTACGTGTATAATGAAATGTACTACATGCCACAAAGGCCATTAAATCTACAGTACATCCTGGTGATTAGAGTATAGTTTTAATATGACTGCAACATTTTATATTTATTTTTTGCTCATGTCACTGCAAATATTAAACAATTCTTCCTTAAGAAAAACAAAACGAGGTGATGTGGATAGGATCTACACAATTCATTAAATATATGATAGATAAATGTGCAGTGACTTCATTCTTTTGGATAAGCCTGTGTGGATCAGCGCAAACCTCTTGTCTGAGGAGGGCAGAGATTTGGGGGGCTCTATCCTGATGTCAGGATCCCACTCGCCAGGAGGCAGGACGATGACCTCATCCAGAAACTCCTCGATACCAGCCAGCAGGTCCTGTCTGTCCTTCGCTTTGTAGGCAATATCGTGGAATACCTGCCAATAAACAAACATAACAAGGCTATTTGTAATCAATAATTTAACATGCACTTTAATTATTTATCCACAGCTACAGTGACTTTGCTGGAGAACTCTGCCCACTCACGTCTGATTGCTGGGACACAAAGTTCTCCATATCATTGAAATGCAAATCATAATGGCCAAGCTCACCAGTACAATATTGACAATAGCCAACAAGTTTCAAAACCTTTTGCGACACACTCAAATGAGTCATTATCAATATGTACTGTATACCAGGACCACTGAACAGGCATGAAGGGAAATACTAGAAAGCTTAAGGGTGATGACTCAAAAACACAAACATCTGATAAGCCTGTGACTCAACTGTCACAGGAGTGCTGAGAGGGTAAAGTTTAACTTGAGGAAATCCTGCAGAAACACTTCCTATCCTCCCATGTTGACACATGACAGCTACTGGGAAGAATTTAGGCCTGTGGGAATTTGTAGGCCAGGTACTGTCAGTGTTAAGTTAACATTCCTGACAGGACGGAGAGGTTAAGTTAGGAAAAGTGAAGACACAAACTAGAGACAAAACAGCAGACAAAGCTGAAATGTTAAAAACATGTATTGCATGCATTATTTATTGCATTTACTACTTCTTTCTGCTGAAGCCAAAACAAATCTGTCTTCCACACCTTTAATACACAGCTTAACAAGTAAGCTACAAGCTGGTTACTAACAACAGTCTGGCCAGACCAGCTGCTGTGATGATTAATACAGCAATATCTTAAAAGGTGAAATTTGGCAAGAGGACAACCATTGTAGGCCTTAGTAAATGAGTGCAACACGACTTTACAAAGACTGAGATAAATAAGGAGAATTATTACTACTGATTACACCTCATTGCTTTAGTGATGTAGCTGGTGCCTGATGTTCTGTCTGTAGAATTAATCAGTCTTAATTCACAGGCTATCAACTTCTTTCTAAAAAAAAAAAAGCCTCATTATCTCAGGTTCACATCCAATTCAGGCTTAATTAGTTCAATCAGCGCTAAAAGAGGATGAACTTTATTTCATTAGAGCACTGAGAATCAATTAAGGGTTTTGTCAGTCCTAAATATACAGTTCAATATAAAACGCATTAAACCAACAGCTCCTGTACTGATGTGAAACATACAGGACATTTCTCAACCAAGTAGCTTCTGTTATTTGATGTTAAGATACCTGCTTTATGCAAGTACACCCAAAAAGTAAAAGTGTTCTGTAGTGGCAGAAGTGAATACTGAAAAGGAATTAATCTGATTTATATCATATTTAACATATATTGGCAAAAAAGTTCCTGTTTTTTTGTTTGTATAAATTGAAAATGTTATCTGAGCATCATCAAACACACTATTTCCAAGCTGATAAAACACAAATAGTCATTATCTTTTATGGGTTTTTTAACACACACATATTAAACATACAAAGTAATGGTAGAAAAGTTCAATTGTTTTGTAATAACTGGTTGAACCACCTTTGACGTAAAAAGAAAATCGCATACCAATGTAAGCATCACACCAAAACAAAGTATAGCAGAGAAATCATCATGATTTGTGCCTCCTTTGTTGCCACAGGACTTTGACAGCTTGCCATTGTGGAGGCAGAAATAAATTCTTAGGTTTATCAAGGTATTCTACAGGATATTGTGAGGGTGTATGTCCACAAGCTGCAACCTTGAAAAACCTTAACACTTAAGTATATCTACTACAGAATGACGTCAGAAGCACAAAATATGCTTTTCGGAGTTTCCCAGTCAGAACCCAGACAAACCCAGAAGAGGTGGTTTAACCAGTTATTAAAAAAACTGTAATGAAACTGTTCCACTTACTTTTTCCACTACCTCTTTGTATGTTTAATGAGTGTGTTCAATCATGACTGCTTGGTTTTATCAGCTTAGAAATATTGCATTTGTTGATATTTGTGACTTTGGTGAAGACCAGATCCCATTTCAGGACTAATTTATTGACTTCATGATGACATACCTCATCAGACATCAGTGTGGCAATGGCTCTTCCAATCTCATGATAGGACTTTGCTTTACCTTTGGGGCCCAGCAACACAAAGAGAAATCTAAGTAACAAGAAAATGAGATGTTAAGAAACATTTACACTCTGACACTCAGTCACACTGATTGAGTCTGTGTAGGTAAAGGCAGCAGTAATATCTGCAACTTTTACCTTGTGGGCACAGGCACCTCTGTGAGAGCCCCCAGCATGACGGCCTGTTGCAAGCGAACAAACGCCACAAATGGAGTTTCCAGGAAATCTACCTCCCCAACAAGTACATTCGATGCCTCTGCATCACGGGGCAATTTTTTCATGAATTTGTTCTTCAGCTGTTTAGACAAAGAGAGCAGGGAAGAAAAGGAATAAAATAAGTTAATCTCGGTGAATAAAAATGTGAAGCAGAATAGTGACAAGGAATGCAACCTATTTATTACAAGGAGGACAGGAACACACAAAGTCTTGCTCCCTTTATCTGTAACATGCAGTGTGAGCAATGAGAATTGTGAATTAAATAAATGTTGAAGTTAAAATGTGGCTGTTACAGTGCAGAGACTGACTGACACGGTGTTCTCACATGCTCATCGAGCATGTAAGAACAAGTAGTGTCCTCCTTTACTTAGAATTATGTGCTTGACAGTAGTGTGACAGTCAATCAACAGCCTTACACTAAACTGACATGCCAAGTAAACTGTGGGCATTTTAGACCCAGCCTATACACACAAGCTGTGGATGAAAGGGAAAAAAAACGAATTTGCAGGGAGATGATTAACTAAGGCCTTGGTGTTATGTCAAAGGCCACATCATTTTGACAAATCTACAGGACCACTAACTGTTGCTGCAGCGTAATTCCAGCTGTTACAGTTTAACTGTGTTTAAGTCCGGAGTATCTGGACAGAGTGTGGTATATCTGTATGTGTGGTGGACCTCTACAGTGCAAAGCCAGTTTACTCAATCATGAGTAATGACAGTAAGAGAAACTGCACGTGTAAATGACAGAAACTCACACGACAAAGAAGGGACAGTGAGCCTTTGTTGCACAGAGCTGACAGAGAACCAGCTTTTATCTGCCACTGTGAGTCTCACAAGCTCACGTATACACACAACCGAACACATGACTCTTCATAATGCTGCTTTGTGTCCAGAGACCAGAGAAGTTGCGCAATACAGTGCAACTTCTTTGTAATAATGCAGAGAGACGTAAACATATTACCTGATCCTTCTCTGGTTTGTCAGAGAAGTCACTCAGGCTGTTGGAGGTGAGGTTTCGATGGGTAGTAGTTGGGCTACCTGCAGAATGGTAAGATATTGTCAGGATCCGAGGAGTGGCTAAACTACAGAGACATTTTTGGCAGAGAAGGAAGACGATTCCCAGAA
Organism: Ctenopoma multispine; assembly: GCA_034779795.1. Lineage (NCBI taxonomy): Eukaryota > Metazoa > Chordata > Actinopteri > Anabantiformes > Anabantidae > Ctenopoma > Ctenopoma multispine. The sequence goes on from JAUYWH010000004.1 coordinate 3,475,331, forward strand.
AAGAAAGGTACCAGGAAAGTACATGAAGAGAGCCAGAACCATCAGGACCTGGCTAAATGTGGCAAGGCTTAAGCTTTAGGACTAATGACAGATGGCCATTCATTCAGACGCTTTAGAGACAAAAGAGCTGGGATACACGGCTGTCTTAGGTCTGCTGCTTATATGCGTCAGCAGAAAAAAGGCTTAGGTAGCTACTGCCAGATGAGTTAGAACGTAAACTTCAGAACTCAGCTTGATGCGATCCATTTACTCATCGTCTGTTACTGACACTGTTAAAGAACGTAGTCTGTGACATTTTACCTTTCCGTTGCAAATAAATATTTAGTTAGCATTAAGAGCGAAGCAATTTTAACTTTGTCTGTTTAACTTTGTGTACTGTGACCTCACTTACAGAGGTATCCCATGCTGGAGCTCCTCGTGACCTCACATGGCTCCTCTGAGTCTTGTGGGGTTAAACAAGGCACAGGGTGCTCGAAGGGGTTGCGTGCTATAACACCCCAAAAGCAGGAAGTCAGAGGCAGCGTAGAACCAAAGAGAAGAGAAAGAGAGGAAAATAAAGAAGGAAAACGCATTGGGAAAGAAAATTGGAAAGAAGGCTTGAAATAAAATGAAACAACAGTGAGTGTAACTACTGATCTAAGAGAAGAGAAATCAAACAACAAAGAACTGAAAGAGTTCGGTTTAAGACTTTTTTTTTTTTTACATTACCATTCTCTTGGTTGGGGAACAGCCAACTTGCACTAGAGACACTCTTGCCAATGTCTGCAAGAGAGCGCAAGTTGGACTTCTTGGTCTGGTGGCGATGTTTCCGTAGCAGCGTGTACATGACCTTCTCCTTCAGGTCTGCCTTCAACTGACCAGCCTCAATCTGGTTGTCAGTGATCACCTCTGGTAGTGGGAAGATCAAGACGGAGTCATCCTTAGCTTTTTCAAAACCGCCAAGAGTGTGCTGCTATTCTGGGTTTAGTCAACTCCACTTACCGACCACCTGCGGCAGGGTAGAGGCCTCCAGGTCCAGCATTATTGTGCCCTTCTCGATGCACGCTTTAAGTTCCATTAAGCTGTGTAAGGACAGCGTGGCCACATGAGGCTTACTCCAGCGTTCTCCACCCTTCTCCACCTTCTCCTCAAACTTGATCCATCTGAGCAGAGAACAATGAAAAGCACAGAAGCAGAAAGAGTGTTGAGATGGACATTGAGATTTGTAGCACTTAAATCCCGTATCATGCATGTTCGCGATAGTAAGGGTCACTGCAGAATATAGCCTATATAAAAGTTTATGATCGACAAACCAAGGCAGGAAGATGGATTCCAGTTTCTTTACATAACAACTTCCATGTGTTTTGAAATGGACACAGTTCACAAGGCAAGAATAGGGGATGCACGACAGCATAAAACATAGAAAATAAATCACTACACTTGAGTAAATGCTTGTCATGGGGGAACGGCAGCGCTGCTCTGTAACTTTCAGACCACACATGGCTCAATCAGAGAGACGAGACCAACACAGGATTGCTTTGAAGGACAAGGTTTCTTTTTTACCAACAATGCCTCACATGCCACCATTACAAAGAGCCATTCTCCTGAGGCCTAAGGATGGGGTTTCCTTTGGGGATAGAGTATCCCTCTGGCTACGGTCCAGACGCTTGTGACCAGCCATGTTACTGGGAGAGGAGCCTGGCAATGGACACGCTGTTGACTTCAGGGAGAACATTTGGTTTACCTTTTTGTAAACTCAGCTTTCCCTTCTGCAAAAAGCTTTACAAAGGCTTTTTTGTGTAAAAAAGTGTAAATGCTAGATGTAATGCTCATCACTAGTGCCTTAATACCTTATGTGTGGCTGCCATATGCGTGTGTTTATGCAATGCTTAAGTCAGAAAACATACCTGGGTATTGATCTGTGCTTCCTAATACCCTACATCACTTGAAACTTAACTGGCATACCTTTTCTTAAATTGTATTTAAACATAATTTATGCTGGACTCTGAGATGCATGTAAACATTCACATTGGATATGTTGGTAATGTACCAGAACCCACTGTAACATTAAGTCTTGTTCCGACCATGTGGGAGTTTTCTGCCTTTTCCTGGTCTCACAAAGTAGGTGCGATAGATCTCAATCAGATAAGAGTAGAATGGGTGTTCACTGGAGTTCTGCCTACTTCCCTACACATAGAACTCACAATTATTCACAAGTGACTGTGTTCCGCTGACCGCACAAAGATTGTGAAGCAGGACATTTTTGACAACACAGCCCTTTGCTCTTGATGTAAAAGAGTGTGTTGACAGATTGAATGACTGGCCTTTGACATTCACTTCACAGGCTCACCTGGCTGTCTCCTTCCACTCCATCTCCTGTCCGTCCACTGCCAGCAGCTCATCCAGCTCGGTGAAGAGTTGAGGAGGCGGAGGGCCATCATCCTCCTCCCCCAGGATAAACCTGATCCTCTCCGCTGGAGAAACTGTGGGAAGAAAGAGGCAAGTTAGGGACAACCCAATCAATCCTGCCTGAATTGATTTAATGAAGTCTAGTTTTTGGCCCAAAGCTGGTAAAAATAATAAAGAAATTATAGAGTTACTCATACTGTGAGCACATACTGTTAGGTAACTGTGCAGGTTTCAGGTTGGTAGTGCAAGAATTAACCTATGATAAGAAATTGACCTTGTAATTTCAGATCTTATGCAACTAAACAGTTGGTAAAGTAACTAATCATCATCATCATGTTAACACTGCATTATTTCCTGATTGCTCTGACACATATCTGTTGAATAAAAAAAAAAAGAAAAATAAACACATTGTGTTTACCCAGAAAAAAACATAGCATCTCTCTGTATAGTATGACAGATGTGTTGGCCAGGTTGAACCCAAGACAAGATCAGTTGTACACAGTAAAGTAGAAGGAAAGACTGTGACTCCACATCCTCATGAGGAAGAAACTTTCCTTTGTATAACTTTTACTTCCTGCTTCCCTCTGAGAAAAGGTATTTTATTGTCCTGTGATCAGTTCTGACAAATACATGATCACTTTCCTTGTTATTTTACCATAAAGAGGTAGTTACACAACTATAATGTTTTAGATGTCGTATATGGGTTATCCATTGTGAGGGAAACTATTTATTCTTGCTAACACTTCTAGGAATGTTATGCAACGGGGATGCGATGAAAAAGTGAAGCTTAAGTGGTAAGGCTATTTCTGCAGCTTTCTGCAGATACACTTTACCAGTCAGGATTCTACCTCAGCAGCACCTGTAACCTTTTAATTCTGGCACAGCACACGCAAGCTTAATTTAGGATGGTTGTTTTTAAAATAGTACAGTTGGAACTGCTGTACTGCGGTGAGAAAATCTAACAACCGTTAAGCTACGTGAAGGTCAAGATCACCGTCTTGGAAACAGCTTTAGGATATGCAGCAGCTGGGTGTCACCACATTTTTAAGTAGTAGTATCACTGTGCAATGCACAAACACCCCGAGAGGTCCTTCAGTATTCTTCATGACCACAGCATCTTTCTGCCATCCATTGTGTGGCTGACAGAAATGCAGAGCCTGCTTTTTACCGGGACATTTCACCTCTTAAGTGTCACAACTGGTCTTATCAATGAAAACCAGGCATTTGTTGTGGTTACACACAACCTCTACGTGGACAGGATTATGGGGATTTAGATAGAAGGCAAAACAGCAGGAACTCCAACACGTGGAGTACTCTGTTAGCAGTGTTTTGGTTTGATTTGTTTTTTTTTCACCTGGCATCAGTTTGAATGCCACACACACACACCTCAATTATTTTATACTGCGTGTAGATTTCTACGCTTCATTTGTGCGCACCCTCTCCACTACTTATCTAGCGACACATGCCAATCCAGAACCCATAATGCACTTCAATTATTCATACTGAGCTAATGGTGGAATCGGATAAGTTAACAGGGACAGGAGAGGAGCACACGACGAGCTGTGAAGAGGCAACATACACTTTCATTAAATAAAATGACGTTTATCCAGCCTCATGAGGTAACCAAGGATGAAAAGGTTACAATTATTTTTCGAGTCACTGAAGTAGTGACTTCTGCTCAAATGCAGAAAGGGTTTATCACAACAGTGTCCCAGCTTCATCGTACAGTAGCATCTGCCCTCGATTTCAACCTTACAAGACTGTTTACAAGCAGATCTTTTACAGAGATACAGCGCATGAGACTTGAGTGGGAGTCTGTGTGCGTGTGTTTGTTAGGAAGTTCTACCAGTTCAGTATAAAACCGGTTTCTTTCTTTAGATTGGCTCCACTTTAGCCTCACTATACTTGCCAACCTCGAGATCTAGACAGGTTCCTCCATAGCTAATTGACTCCCAAAGACAATCATAACAAAATAATTCCGAGAAAATTGGGAGTGTTGAGAAGTTTCAATCCTGCCACCGGATGACTCAGTTCTGTGGATGAACAACCAGCAACACTCGCTGCCTTTTGCACTAATGCTGCCGTGTTTGAGTCCACGAAGATTTGGAAAAAGTCTTTGAGAAACAGACTGCGTCCTGAGTATACTTCACTTCCCCTGTTCTAGCTTTATGACTCTGATAACACTTATCTGAGGCGTGATTAGTTCTTATCAAAATCAACAAAGACTTAATCTAATCACCTTTTAAAGACGTCCAGCTTTTCCTTCACTGTTTTTTCTTTTTATGCAAGAGATGTGTAACTACTGGAAAGGGTTGTACTTCTTGAAAAAGACCCATTACAATACAGTTTTCCTTTTACACAAGTGTTTACTTACACAGTGTGGTCCTGTAACCAAACTTTGCATGACTCATGCATTAATCAGATCCAGGCACCCGGGCAGAGATTAATGTGCCCAAAACTCTTATCACATCATAGCACTTCTAGGTGACTGAGTACACAGGCTAGTTTACACCTGATCATGAAGTGCAACAAAGTAGGATCACAGCATCCGAGAAACTAGCAGCATGAAGGTATTGTTCTAAGGCTTGTTTGCTGTGTTGAGTCTGAACTGACACCTTGATGTGATGCTGGTGCGAGTTCTTCCTATCAATTTTAATCACGCTTCACTTCCTTTCTTTCTTCTTCCTCGGTTAGGATCACATATACCCTGTTTTAATCACATCCTGACCAACTGTTTCCCATTCTGGTCATTACAGAGCTTTTAACCATGCTGCTGATACAGACCTACGTATATTTCAGAAAACTCCTACAACTTCACTACATATGCGATTCAAGTGAACTTGAAGTGAACTTGTGATAGTCTGTTTCACATGCCGTTGGAATAACTAGTTCAGCAATATTGTATGGTTCTTAACTTCCATGAATTTATCTTAATCACAGTCGCCTTCAGCTCACTGTTCACACAAGCCCTGGTGAGCTGGGAGGCACATCCCTTCTCTTCCTCCTGTTCTTTCCCATCTTCAACCCATTGTGATACCTTAATGGTTACCTCTGCCAGCAGTAAGGCGGTGCACAAATACCCTCCCATTGAGCCCGTTTCTAGGTTATGCCATTTTAAGGTGAATTCCAGCATTGTGATAATTGTACGTCTTGGCAATAGCTTGTAACCCAACTGTAAAGATTGATGCTCTTAAAAAAAATCCCCTCCCAACAATGGTGGTCCGGGGCCTCCGTCATGACTTAAGAGAGACATCGTGGAGATCTCCACACAGTTAAACGGCTCATTTATTGTAAACTAATGCTAAAATAAATAATAATGTTGCCTGTGTGCTACCACGTTAAACAAAACGCCTGTTCTTACACATTCAGGAGGCCTGAGCTACAATTTATCTACATCTAAAGTCTTTTCCTCCAGCTCCCAGTACTTTGCTGGTCGTCCATAGAGGGGACATGTGGTGTGCTTTCCTATAGCAGGAGGAAACCCCTTGAGACTGATAGCAATCACTTTGTGGCTACCACTTACTTAGTGCTGTTGATAAAACTTGCTTTACTAGTTCACATTCCAAAGATTTCCTTTGATATTTAAACATGTCCCACTTGTAGTTTAGCAATATCTTCATCTATCCTTTGTGACATCTTGATATTTCGCTGCTCCTTCAGCTTAACCGCTTCCTACTTTCCATTTGTCTAATTTTTACCCTCTGAGAATACATTTTCACAAATCCCACTGAGTCCTGTGTTAATCGTCATAGTGACAGATAATACCCCCCTCTGTATTTGTATTCACACAAATCAGCCAATCCAGTGTCATTTTAGGATTAGAATTCAGCATGTTCCCACTCCCTCACTTCAGCTAATTCTGTTGAGTGTAGGTTTATGCAGGGTGTTTTTTGTTTTTTTTTGCTTTCTTGGCTAACAAGAAAGCACCCCGCACCCCCCGTTCAGTGACTACCTCCTTAACTACAGAAGCACTGATATCCTGTAGCTGTTATTTGCAGGGTGCTGTTGGACTTCACCCAACTGACTTAAGAAAACATCTCAAGAGATATTTATCCATTACTAATGACCTTCCCTTAAGTTGTGCATGCTCTTAGTGTTTCTTCAACAGTTTCATCAGAACTCACTCAGAGGTTTCAGGATGTTTGCAGTGGATTCGTCTGCATTCTCCGCATCAGACTTGTATCCTTCTGTGTTCTGCTCAGCTCGTTCCCGCTTCTCCTTGTGGCTAGACTTGCGTCTGTGGCGTCTCCTCCGTTGGTAGCTCTTGGGAACATGCACGCCAATGTACACAGTGTGGTGACCTGCCACACAACAATACAGAGAACGCAGGTCAGATTACACTCACAGTGAAAAGGAATTCACATTAACCCTGGACTGTGCTAATCCGTATCAGCTCTGGGAGAACAAAAACAGTGGGGAGCTGGTTGATGTGATGTGGTGTGGTGCAGTATGAAATGTTTCCTTATCACAAGGCTACTTTGACTCTTATTTTATTTGGCTTGTCCTCAAGGTCAAAACTGCTCCATGAAAATTGGTGGTTTGTTGCTTAATAGCCAATCGGGAAGAGAAGAAGATAAACTATACAGTCAATAAGCCAAACTGTGAAATTAAATAAATGCCAACTACTTCCTACACACCAGCTCATACAGGAAATTACTTAATGTCTCCAGGAAGTCATTAGAAACACAGACAAGCAGAAAGAGTTCTCTCAGACAGTGGTATAGTCTGACAGAATTAATGTTGAAGCAACCGTGTATTTGTCCATTCGACAAAGCATTTCATAAACATGTCTTGTGGGTTTTAATGGCATCTTTCGTGTCTCACTGTGGTCAGTCTGGCTTCCTTGTAGAAACCAAAGTACACCTGAAGCGCACACTAAATGTAAGGTCCCATACAGGGCAACAAAAGGGTCTTGTAACTACTACTGAATAGACACAAACAACTTGGTCATAGTGCCAAAAGCTCTGGCATTGTTCTCTTTGTGTGAACCCTTAAGTGTTGGTTTGTGAAATATGTGAATGTCTCAGTAAATCCATGTGGGCGTCTCCAGATGAATTCTTTTGTGGCTTTAGCACTGGACAGGATTAGAACACAAGAAAAAACATCTTCCTGTAAAGAAATGTTAGGTTCAGTGGCTGTGTCACAGGTGACACCGGCATCTGGCACAGGGGTGCCAATGCGCAAAGTGTACAAATGACCTAGAACTCACTGGCAGCCAGTAATACATAGAAATACAACATGCGCATCAGTCCACATTAGGCTTCAGGTGAAAACTACGTTTTTCATCTGCGTAGATGAATGAAAATAGTACATGTGGAGAGAGCTACATTTTAAAGCTTTTGTTCTCTAGATAATGCTCATTACTCATCTTACCTTCCACTTCCTCTTCACAGACATGTTTGACAAAAGATGCTCCTCTGTCCAACACTGCTTCATCCTCCATTCTACGAGGCAAAAGAGGAAAAATAAAAATCACTTATCACTTCACATTTTGCCCCACTGTCAGTCTCTTTCTTAAGCATCACTCCTACTGACATCTTCCACAATCTGTAAACTACAATACACTTAAAGTTATACAGTAAACGAATGATGATCAACCCTTCAAATTAATTCAGCAACTTCCTATTCAGCCACATAATGATACCGTCTTATTATGGACGTAACAATTCTGGGCTTCAATCATCGCAAATGCCAGCAAAGTAGATGCACATTTAATAACATGATGGATAACTGCATAGCAAGGCTTCAAAATCTGTTACCTTGGCAAGCATTTAAGTGCATTAGCATTTCTGATGCTGTGGCAATCACCCACATAAAACTAAAATGTCACCTTCCAATCCACCTACATTGCTGCACACAGCATGAATAAATTGGGGGAAAAAACATACACACACAGCTCCTTTTCCTCAGTGAATGTGAGTAGAAATTGTACAATACCTCTATTACAGAGACGTGGACCTGCATTTTAAGAATGACTGAATTACAGATATACTGAGGCTTCTATAGTACACATAGAAGGTGTCATGTTTATTTCGAGGTTAGCGAAAGTTAGCGCCATCTTCCTAGGCTATATGACCTGGAAAGTCGTCAAGCTTCAACCCTCCTAATCAGTTCTGAGGACTATGGCTCCTCCAGGCCAAAGTTTGGACTAATCCAGGCTGTCAAAGATGGTTCCGACATATTAAAAACACCAATCTCAGTGCAGTCATCCATCCAAAACCTGTATAAAGGAAACAGTATAGAGCTCTACAGTACTTCTATCTAGAACATATTTTTACTCTGTCTAATATCTGGTGAGTCATAAAAAAACAGATAAGTAAAGGCACAGATCATCTTAACCAAGTTATTTAATTAGTTTGAAACTTTGACTGTGACAACATGTGCAGGTCACAGTAAAATTAAAAGCTGAAGATAAAGTTGATCTAATCAATCACCTTGTGAAAAACAGTTTTGTTGAACACCATAAGTTAAATATTTAATTTAGGATGTGTACCAAGGATTTCAACAAACTTATTACAGTTTCCATTTGCCACCAAACAATCCTTAAGTAAGGGTGACATGGTTCGAAAAATGAGGGGATGGGAGAAGTGTACACAGTACAAAGTGCTAAATAAACAAAGTCAGGAAGGATACATCTTGTTCCTGCAATTGCACCGCAAGCTCATCTGAATTCCTTCAGTGATATGCGGCCTTGAGAGATAGAGGTAAAACCGTGATAGCTGTTGTACGAGATCAAACGAGTGATGAGGAGTAGCCGGGCATAGTGCCAATTTTACACACAATACTAATTCAGTGATTAGCCTCTGCACCTTCCTTTTGTTGCACATTATATGCTTACAAAAAAAGATAGGTCAAGTTCCCACAGGACCCCATGTGGAGAGGGTCAATGCTATCATTAGGCTCCAGATTTCTGTGCATGATGTGTTCCGTTTGTACTCTTGTCTTCTTTCTCTGCAGGACAGAAAATACCTCCAGCTTTAGAAAGCTGCTTTTGTCGCACTGTTTGCTTTGTGTACAGTCTCATTTACCACTGAGAATCAAGCCGGTGAACAAAGAGGAGAAACATTCAAAAGCTATAAAATAAATAGTTGGAACTACCTCTGAATAGGTAATAATATGTGTTAGTGATGGCAGACGCAGGTCATGTGATGAAAGGGCCTTCAGAAAACCACTGACCACACAGGAGAGCAAAGAAAGCTCATGTTGCAGGTTTACTGCTGGCTACAACCAGTCCACGTTAATCACTCCCTGCTGAAGCCTCAGAAAAGGAGACCACTTATGAGAAACACAGCACAGGTGGTACACAGACATCTGGGATGCAGTTCGGCATTCCTATTTTGAATGGAGTGCTAAATCAAAAGGAGTTAGTTTGGCTCGGAGAGTGGAATGTAACTTATCATCTCTTACTGTGACTAAAAGATGATGATGATTAAAGAAAGATTAATGAAGATCAATAAAAAGTCGGCTGATGTTCCAAACAGCCACCTGCATCCATTTTTCGCACTGGTGAATTGTATTCTGCTTTTATTCTTGGTTACCTCATGAGGCTGGATAAACGTGTTGGTGCGTGCAGAGCCAGGATCAGCTGCTTGGGATCAGGGATCATCCCCATCTCTTTACAGGATGACGCAGCCAATCCCACCAACCAGGTTGACCGTGAGTGCAGGTGCCCCCGGTACAGTAAGTGCAACAAGCAGCAGGGATGATTTATGAGTCTTAATGTGATACTCAACCCAAAACCCCTGAAGCCTTTAAAAGTGGCTGTAAAAAATGTTTAGTCATCTCTGACAGAGAAAGAGTGGAGGCTGTGGTCAGCTTCAAATGAGACAGTTTCATTCGACGTATTAACACATCCTTAGAAAATTCTCAAACCACTGTAATTTAGGATTGAGGATATAGTCACCTTTCAAGCCTAAAGGAGGTGAGTGATACATAGAGGGGAGCTCATGTTAAGAGTCAGTAATTAGTTATTTTAGGCAGCAACTAAAAATTATTTTTCTAAATTATCATGCATTAATCATTGTGTGTAAAAAAAAAACTTAAGATTTGGCAAAATGTTCATCTGAATATTAAACTGCTTTGAAATATATGCAATTTTAAAGAGCCAGTCTCTGGTTGGACAGCTTAAATGTCAAGAGTTTGTAAGTATCAAAGTGTCTGTGAGCATCACTCCATACAAACACACGTCTAATTAACTTGAGTACAGAGAGATTTACAGGTTACACAGTTACCAAGGATGAACACTGAACAAGTGGCTCTCACATTCATTCAAACGTTTGCCAGACTGCAATACAGGAGACACACAGAAAAATTGTGGCGATGTGATAAAGCAACAGGATTATTTTACCGCATCAATCCAAAGTCACATCTATAAATGACTAATGTTTCACCCAAGCATCTCCAAACTTAAAAGATATTGATTTTATAATGATATAAATAACTGGAACTAGTTAGAGTTTAGTGTAGGCATTGCAGAGTAGTGACAGTAACTTTTGTTGAGTAAGAGAAAATGCATATTTTATGCAGTATGCATAATACAGAATTAGTTCAACCTTGCCATTTGGAATTTCCCCTCAGCAGGGCACAAAAGAGTATTTCCAGTTAGACCCAAGAGGAAGAGTCCTACAAGTGACTGGATGGAATCAAAACAAAAAGACTGCTCCGCACTGACTTCTGCAGCACAGGAATGCTTTTACGGTTTCTGCCCTTTTTTTTGTTAAGGGATGTATCTGCTACGTGGGGTGGTGTCGACACAACCTGAGGCTCTGTACCTTCACCTCGTTCTGCGGGGTTCGAGGAGATATATTAAAGCCTAATGTCTATAACTGTCCCACGCTGGCTGCTGATGAGAATAATCAAGCAGGTGATAAATTTCAACAGCATGCCAGTAAAGTACACACAGGCTCAGGTTTCCGTGTTTGATAGCAGCCCGCGAATTGTGATTTGTTGCAGCTTTTGCGTTCGCGTCACTGCGCAGTGTGGACGCACACAGCCCCATGCCTAATGTGAACTTCTGGGGTGTCAGCTCACAGAGCACATGGTGCATGGGGCATACGCACAGCCTTATTCATAAAATTGCACCGGAGACAGGATCTCCATCGCTGGCCTGTGTTGCTCTAATTGATAGTGGCAGGTTCTTGGAAAATAGATTACCGGCAGCAGTAGCCACAGCCGTGGCTTATCGGGCCAAGGGTGTAACTCAAATTAATGGAAACATTTCTAACCACGAATAACAGCCTTACAACTAATCTGAGATTTTAGTAGATATTTGGCAGCAGTGGCCAACTAAACCCAGATAAAACACTGAATTACGCACAGAAAATCCAACCAATATGTTCGATTTCATATCAGTTGAATGACATTCGCTTGATGCGTAATTCACTCTTTCACCTGGCCAGAAGACCGCGCTAAGGCATATACTGCAAGCGTAAAGCGATCAACTATAACCAGTTTAACAGGATAAGAGATCAACAAATACTTACTTGCTCTTTTCAGAACTCATGGTGACAAGCTTCGCTTTCAGAGATGATCACTCAGGGGTGGTCCTGCTCACTTCAAGCTGCTCTTGTGGTCGCTGTTTGGAAATCTTCTGCTACTCTAGCAGTCACGCTTTTCAAGTGGGTAAAAAAAACAACAGAGTAACAAAGAAGTCGAGGAGCTGCAGCTCTGTCGCTGGAATGATTGCTTCGACTCTACAAATCAAACGTGAAACACGCTCCTCACATCGTGCCTGGGTAACATCTTGGAGAAATGCTTTAATTCTCGCTGGAAGCGTGTGGAGAGACTCCCTGAGCGCTGCTTGTCTTTTTCCATATTTAAAGTGCCATCCCTCCTCCTGCGTGACGCCACGAGGGGGGGAGGGGGGGGGTCAGAAAGTTAGGTGGAGCACCAAACACTTTGACTTGGCAAATGGTCTCTCGGTTCTGTTTTCTCACTTTTTTAAAAGGATTCATTTAGAAAATCAACAGAACCCCCCCCCCCACACACACACACACCAAAAACAAATAAATTAATAAAAATATATGAATTTCAATTTTTGCTCGATTTCAGGCCAAATCATTCTAACAACTGCAATGTTAAATCATCGATTAATTATGAGTCCTTGCAGAGCATGAACATTTTGTAGCACGCAGCAAAATCTCAAATATTAATTATTACGTATCAGTCTGAATGTTAACAGGAATATTTATCAGCAGAAAGTCAGGAAGCTTCGCCTTCCTGTGCGTTTTGAGCGCACCTCTGTCACTATACGACATTCAAAGTATCCATTAAAGCCTCTATTTCAGGTTGTTTTCCTCAGATCCTATTAGAACTAACTGGTAAAGTCAAGCTCATCCACATCAGTCAAAAATAGCTGAGTGGAGAGTGGATGTGGAGACTGGCGACACCTTCTGGGGAGTTTTAGACTGAGCACAGGTAAGGAAAGCGACAGAGACGTTACTGTACGACACTAAAGCGCAAAACAAGAATCAAGCTTATGCAAGATTCAAAAAACGTGTTAAAGTGTTCTCTCTTCTGTGTGATTCATTATCTACTGGCGTATGTCACTGGTAAGTAAATATTAGAAGACATCAAGTTATTACAAGTTTATTGTCATCTGTTAATAGCAATGCGCGCGCGCACACACACACACACACACACACACACACACACACACACACACACACACACACACACACACACACATAAATACAAAACATACATAGGTAAACTGCAGTAAAACGCTACACACAAGATTATTTTTAAGTGTCACCGTTGGGGCATTTCATTGTTTAACGAGTTATCCTCCACACTGCACCTTAGTTTCTTATAGGCTCTGTCTATATCTTCCATCATCAGGGTCTACAGGGTGCTCAAGAACTCTTTCACCTGAAAAAGAACAACAGGAAAGCTGTTAACATCACCATTACTGTGGAATAACTTATATTTCAGTTCCACCTGAACCATCCCGGTTTGTGTCATGTCTGCAAACCATTGTGCATTTCTTGTTACCGACATTTGAATGGGAGTGAAAACTTGAAAAAGTGCCTGTGTTTACCATCAAACATGAAACTGCTACGTAAGCACCTCCTCAGGCCTCTTTCCCACCAGTGAAACAAGAACGTGTGCGTGTGTGTGTCAGTAAGTATCAGAAAGATCACACCAGAGTAACCTGCCCGCCACTCTGGCTATCAAGCATAAGCTCATTACTTAAATAAAATACCAATGTCACAACATCAGCGTACTGGGTTACGAGTTAAAGTTCTACATTCACATTTTTACTAGTAGAAGTAAAGAGTTTTTGTCAGCTAATAGTATCAGTATACATATATTTCTTGAAACGTTTTCTCCCATTTTAATCGATTAAGACTTTTAGCATTGCTAAATGAACTTTGTAACACTATCATTGTTTGGTCTTATAAAACATTAGATCGTTTTTACAGCGTTTGAATGTTAAAGTTGATGGTGCTGGCAGGAAGAGTTACAGTTTACTATATATTAAATCTCATTTATTGTTGTGCATCACTCTGCCCAACTTTACCGTACAATGTGCAATGTTGTATTGGAAAAATTGGATCACGGAGACATAATGGGAAGATGTAAATGTCACTCACTTTCTCGAGCATGTTGGCGCTCTTGAGATCATTCCCCTTAAAGTCTTCATTCACATCTATGGTCAAGACTGGAACATTGTTGAGATACTCAAACTCCATGCTGTGAGCCAGAGATGGGAGGGGCCACACAGTTAGTGATGTAACAAGTCAGAAGCAGGAAACAGAATCAATTCCCCGTGATTTTCAATGCTACAGTATGCAACTTAAGCTAGCGCTGCCACGAGCCCCGAAATAAATTCAGCATTAGGAAAAAAAAAGTTTAATTCATTTCCTTAAAAGCTGTTCACACACTGCACCAAAGACAACGTATCTCTTATCCATGGCTGCAGATCACATGGATCAGAAACTGCTTGTGTCTTAGTTGTCCTCCGGTTATTTCAATGAAAGGGGTCTTTTCATAGCACCCAGGGTCAGTCTGATAGCCATCGCAATGTGATGACAAACTCAGCAGACCCTCTTTTTCCGTTAATCAGTTCATCTGTTGCCCTCAAACACATCAATTCTGGTGCAAACATGTCATTTATATCTGTGGTCTCTGCTTGTGTTTTGCTCACGTCATGGTCTTGTTCTGCAGCCAGCTCTCATGCTTAAAGTGGAGCTTCTCCAGATACTCCAGAGGGATTTCTTGTTCTTCTTGTCTCCCTCTCAGGTGCAGTCTCTCTAAACATTTCTAAACACGCACACAGGAAGGAAGCTGTTGACTTTGTGCAGTGTCATTTTAATTCCTAATGGTCAACAATAAAAATCTCTGGATTTTACATAGCAAAATCATATTTTTCAGATGTAATGAAATGGAGACTGAGTAAAGTACCTCCGGCGAGGCTCTGAGGTAGATGATACCGTCCAGCTCAATGTGTTTGCCAAACTGGCTGTGCAGCCAGGCGTGCCAGTCCTGGTACACGGACCATTCAGTCTCGTTCAGGCACTCGCTCTCATACAGGTTGGCTGCGAAGATGTACCTGAGACATGAGGAATACAGAAGGAGGAAGAACATGAATAATGAACGTATATTGAAAGGGGACCATGTCGATAGCATTTTACAACGACGCCAATCATCTCACACATTAAACTGCATTTTTTTTACACTAAAGTATAAAATACAGATTTATAGATTTAGATTTGTCACCGATACCTGTCACTGTAGATGGACCGCTCGAAAAACTGCACAGGATTCTCAGCCTCCCGCAGCTTCCCGTTGGCCGACCTGATCTGAGCACGCACCCTGCTGATGCAGGCATAGCTCTGAAAAGTGTAGGCCCACCTCTCCGGTTTCTCGTACATCATCTGCAATACATTCCCTCCACTTCTCTGAGACGTGGTCAGCTCCTAGGGAATTAGAGATACAGTGAATTTCTAACTGATTTACTAAATCAATACAACCATTTTTAAATTTGCAGTAGTGGGTATACTGTGCTGTGAAGTGTTTTTGCATATTTGTCACACTTAAATGATTCAGATCATCAAACTAATTTAAATGTTAGACAAAGATAACACAAGTAAACAAAATACAGTTTTTAAGTGATGGTTTTATTTATTAAGGAAGCATAACTATCCAAACCTAAACGGTCCTACAAAGTAATTGCCCCTTAAACCTAATAACTGGTTGTGCCACCCTCAACAACAACTGCAATCAAGTGTTTGAGATAACTGGAAATTTGTCTTTCACAGCGCTGTGGAGGAATTTCGGTTCCCTCATCTTTGCAGAATTGTTTTAATTCAGCCACATTGGAGGGTTTCTGAGCACGAGCCACCTTTATAACGACAAGCCACAGCATCTCAATTAGATTCAGGTCTGGACTTTGACTAGGCCACTCCAAAACCTTTATTTTGTATTTTTTAAGCCATTTACGTGTGGACTTCCTGGTGTGTTTTGGATCATTGTCCTGCTGCAGAACCCAAGTGAACTTCAGCTTGAGGTCACGAACTGATGGCCGGACATTCTCCTTCAAGATTTTCTGTTAGAGAGCAGACCTCATGGTTCAAGTTGTCCAAGATCATCAAGATGTTAAGACGAGCCTTTATGTCCTTTTTGGACAGTGGTTTTCACCTTGAGGTTCTTGTTAATTGACCTCTTGATTCATCAGGTCTGGCAGTAATCAGGCCTGGGTGTGGCTAGTTAAATTGAACTCAGCTGTGCAGGGCTGTGTAGGTTTGGATAGTTTTTATTCTTTAATAAATATAATCATCACTTAAAAACAGCATTTTGTGTTTACTGGGGTTATCTTCGTCTAATATTTACATTTTTTTTGATGATTTGAATCATTTGTGACAAATATGCAAAAACATTAAAAAAAATCAGGAAGGGGGCAAACACTTTTTCACAGCACTGTATCTGTTGCAGATCTAAATTACTCCTTGTGTTATGTCAGTGCTAGGACTCGTAGAGGTTTTTTCTATAGTCCACAAAAAAATACAATATTGTGGCACTCAGCTAATTTTCAGCCAGAAGAAAAACCTAAATGAAGTAAAATCTAAAACTTATTCTTCACCTAGCAGCTCTGCAGATTTTTACTGTACCCTATGAACAGCAGAGGGCGCATGAACAAACCACTGCACAGATAAGGAGCCTTGTTGGGGGACTCCAACTGTTGTACATGCTAATAATACCTCGACTATCAATTTACACTCCACTACGCCATGTGTAGTGAACTGTACTACACGACACTTACATTACATTACATTACAGTTATATCTTAAGGTTATAATTCTTGGGTATTTTAAGAACTATAACATATATAAAAAACTCAATTTAAAAATCAAAGAGATGATTTTCATCTTACTGGTCAAGCTAGGCTGAATAATATTTTATTTAATAATCATATAATAAAATGCTGGCTCAGATGTATCAGGCAGGCTCCCGAATATCCTGGCAAGCAGGTATAGCCAGGCCTGGTGTAGCAGTGGTTACTGTATATAGACGTGTTGAGCCACTGAAAAAGAAGCTGAAGGTGGCACTGAATGAGAGGTCACAGATATTTGCCCCGGTGACGACATGCCCAGAGTGGAACCATCTGTTGCTCTGGGTGTGTGCTGGTGTTTGTGGTATAATAGTGACCAGTGCAGTGCACCAGTATATAGACAGATGGCAGCTGCAATCTAAATACAGATGAAGACTCTCCAAGTTAGGTTAAAGTTAGTTGTGTGGCAGTAGGTGAGCAGAGGACTGAAGATCATGTTCTTAAATTATTCCTGATTTAAAGACTTCACTTATATTTCCTATGATGCCTTTGTGAGGATGCCACTAGTCAGCACTGAACTGGGATGATTTTTTTTTTTTTTAATAGTGTGTCAGTACCTCAAAGTCACTTCCGTTTGTTTGGACATTGCACCACCTGGCGATTGGCTCCGGTACCACCTCCCAGTCCGCGCTCTCCTGCTCCAAAAGGCGCACAAAGGTAGATTTGCCCGCCGCTAAGCACAAAGGAAGCACAAACTCAAATGTGACCACAGCACACGAAATATGAGGCGGTTTACTCTTTATGCGGGTTTCTGAAGCACTGGGATCACAGATCAGATTATTTCCTAGATGAAGTAGGAGTTATTGGTGTTCTGGTATTTGGCGCTAAGATTTTAGAAACGACCGTAAAGCCGTTAAATAATCACTGTCTGACAAAACACAGATGTTATTACACAAAACAAGTCTGTTAAACGTTAGAAGGTTAAAGCTGTAACGTGAAATGTTGATTTTTTTTGGTGTGAAACAGGCGATGAACTCACCGATGTTTCCCTCGATCGAAATCCTCTTGATCCTTTTCTCCAGCGAGTCGTTCAGCGAGTCGTTCATGGTGGAATCGGGGCACCTCCTCTTTGGAGTAACTGGCATTTTTCAATGAGTAGATGAGGTCTAGTTTTTTAAGATGATATATAAAGGGACTTCGCAGCTGCTGCGTGCGGGCTCCTTGTTGTTCAAAGTTTGGCGGCAACAGACGTCAGGAAGCGGCGGTTCGCACAGATGCGTCTCCGCCCAGGAAGCAACAACAGCAGCTGCTCCGCAGCGCGTCTCCGGCTCCAAGTCAAAGTGTGAGTACAAGTACTATACTAGGCTCAAGTACTCCATCATACGTGTAACTTCTACACTAAAACCATACTTTTATTGTATTGAAAACCTCTGCACGACTATCTTTTGTTAATACACTTCAACACAAATAGAAACGTAGAATACTATACTACAAGTGAAAACTATTGAAGTAAAAGTACAAAAGCAAAGAAATGAATATACAAATTATGCATTATCATTATTACTGATGCATAAACATGTAAGCAGGACCTGGAAATTGTAGTTAGGAGAAATAAATGAAAATGGAATTAACAAAATAAAGTAGTACTTTACTTTAGCAGTTAAAAATAAATGTACACACTTTCCACCAATGGCTGCACTGAGATCATGTAAAAAAGAAAAACTGAATTCATCCAAAGAGTCAAGACCACCTTTATTTGCCTTGGAAACAGCATAAATGAATTCAGTAGCATTGAAAACCCCTACCAAGCCATTATTTACACACACATATCATTAATTAGTACAGTCAAGGAGGAAAACTGTAGGCAATATGCTATGTTACGGTCCTTTCATAAGGATAAGATGCTTTCAGGATGAGTGGTTTTCTATTACATTTTTAGATTTCTGGCGAGCAGTAACATTCATAATAGTTAGCTAAGGAAGTGGAAAAAGATACTCAACAAATAAAACAAACAAATAAACAAGATTTTAAATATCCAACTATCCAAAATGGGGGAAAGGGAAAAGCAGCCTCTAAAAAGACTCAATGCATTCTTTTAACCAAAAGCTACCAATCCATGCTTGCAGGTACCGTTTTAAGATCCCGCTGTATTTACACACGTGTGCACCGGCGCATTACACCATTCTGACAAATTTCAGATAGAAAGACATATAAAATGTTCATGTCACCGTTTCTCAAACCAAACCTGAATAAGAAGCAAATCTATTTTTATCATACATCACAATTTAAGCACTATAAAGGAAAATGTACATCTGATATAAAGTAAGAATGAGCCAACTGCTAACCCTTTTAGTGTTGTGTCAATTATTGCATAGTAAACTACACTTTGAGTTTGTGGTGGGGTGCATGCATCTTTTATTTGCAGCACAGCAACAAACAACTCCGACCATACACATACGCATACTTGTGCCTAATAGCGGATTTCAGCGCAGCTTAAGCGATTCAACATTCATTTTTGGAAATATGAGGGAGGAAACAAACTATGATACACAGAAGCTGCATCACGTGACTTGGCACACGATAAAGCTTCTCACAAAGCACGGTTTATGCAGTACAAACATTCAGGCAAGAGAGGTCAGGAAAATTGTTCAAAGTGCTTTATGGATAATGAGATGTGGGATGCAGCAAAAATCCAATTCTTAATGTTTGTCTTCTTAAACAGTGGGTGACTTTAAACAGCTCTAGTTCTTGTTTTGTGGACAGTTATATACAATTTAAAGTTTTGGATTCCTTGAATTCTACTTAAATTATTAAGGGAAAACTAGTATACAAGAACATGTTACTAGAAAATGCTAAAAGTTAAGGTCATTTCAAGTTCCTGCTACAACATGACAATAAGCTAGCCTCATTTCTATGTCCTTCAACACATTCATTTATCAGAAGCTGCACGAAACACTTGGCAAAGAGACCTTCTAACTAAATAAAGATAATCTTGGTGAACAGTATCATTTTAAAGGTAACATAATTTCAGCTAACCTGCAGTACAAATATGTAGAAAAGGAGTGTTATGAAGCGATTCAGAACCACAGAAATGTCAAGGGTGGTGGGGTGGGAAATTAAATGTGTCAATGGTATAAGGTCTTTATCTTCATACAGTTCTCACTGTTGATATAGGGCAATTATGAGCCATGCTAGGCACTTAGGATTATTTTTGTATTGACATATGTGGCCTATTATAGACATGAACAGTAGCAACCTGAAACCCAGCTCCTTCTATGTAACAAACCTGAACTACTGCTGTTGAATTGGCTTCAAGTCTGGCTGCAACTCCAACAAATCCTTGCGACTATGATACAGCAGGTTGACTTATTATTCTCCCCTGGGGGTGAGTGAGAAATAGGATATATAAACGGATACGTCTTGTGTTGCCATTAACCCAAGTGACAAAAATGTGCAGTGTAATAGAAAACTAATAAACATGTCTATTTTATCCTAAATGGAAGCCGTGACTCAATACTGGGGATTTTTCCATATAGTTAAAACCATTTACTCTGATATCTGAATATGTGGTTTAGTTCAATTAAGTGTATAATCCCTGATAGCATTAGTCCTGGTGCCTTAAACCTCTCAAGACCCTTCCTTCTTCCTGGCCTTATTAAAACATTTCCCCAAATGGAAATATAGTATATACTGCATACATACAGCCAGGGTGGGGTGGGTATCTGTGCAAAAACTAGAGGACCAATAAAATAAGTATGTCATTGCTGTTTATCTATCCTTAGTCGTCAGCTTTTCAATCAGCTCCTGTAGTGGTACCAGCTCTTTCCTATCAATGAGGTTGAACTCCTGGAAAAGATAAAAGGAGAATTAGCAAACACCACGAGAAACAAACAATACACTATATTTTTATGGCTAATATACAGAAAAGGCCAAATGAAAAATGCATAAGAGCTAATATTCAAACCTGAGACATTTTTTTACCTGAACAAAAAAGATGAAGTGTTTGAATGACGTGTTGAGGTGGGCTTCTTCTTGCAGCTGCATGACAGAGTCAAAGTGCTGGTGGTAGATGTGAGCGTAGACCCTGAACAGGCGCTTCAGAATGGTCTTTGCCACAGACATAAAGTTTCGCTTGAAGGGGACGCCTTGAGGTTAAGAGGGCATGAAAGAAAAGCTATTTAGATCAACAACAATACAATATGCACTGTATGCAATACCACCATTAGTTGGGTCAATGGAGACTATGACTAATCATGAAGAGGATCCTTTAAAAATGCCAAAATATACTTCATAATAACTGCTTGTTTTCTTCAGGCATGTATTGGGAGGACTAACTGACACAGTTATGTTGTATATATATATTTAGTTTTTTTCTTTCAACTGCTGCTGGTCAGCTCAACATGTTCAGTGCAATGAAGGCAGCTACATTACTGTTCTCCTACACAGCAAATGACTTCACAGGCAGGACACGACACGATTAGAGGAAAACGCAAACAATCATGAATGCAACACGGAATTACCTCATGGCAGCAGTATGTCAAGAGCTCAGCTATGTCAGGAAATTTAAATGTTATTACAGCAGCACTGTTTTCTACACCTCAGATGTGTTGTGCAGTTCTCATGATTCAGTGAACAGCTCCACAGTACAGCAGAAACTGTACAGAAGACGGGGCATGGAGTCCTTGATTAAAGCTACCACCTGCGGCTGGACATGCTCATGGCCCACTTAACGTGTTCATTTGGACTCCAGGTATATTAACGGTCGTTAATAGGTTGGAGTTGGCATTTGTCCTGGTTGAATATTTTAAAAAGGTACCCTGAGGACCATCAACATCACAGGTAATCACATTATGGGTTTCAGTGCCATTTTTCCCTCTAACATTAGTTAAGTAAAATAGTGGACACACCCATATTTACTGTACATTCAACAATACACTTAAGCGCTGGGAACTAATAGAAACAAGACAGAAATGCCCGAAAACCACACAAAGAAAATGGCTTCAACAGGAACGAGAAAACAGATGCAAAACTCACCGATCTTTGAAGGGAAAAGTGTTTCGTCATCAAGCTGGTCTTGCACCCAGGTCATGAGATAATCAATATACTTGGGAGCGGAGCATTTGATGGGCTTCTTGATGTTGGTTCCATCAGCCCAATGGTACTCATATCTACAAGACATACAGATGACACACATTATATTTTTAAAATATATATGAATTCCATCACACTCATTCACCACTGATGTCATTTACTGTACAACAATGTTTCTATTTCTAAATTTCATTTTAATCGCCCCATTTGCAAAAAACTTACTTAGGACCAGCAGACATGACTGGACAGCTTTCCTCTGTGCAAAAGTCTGTGATCGTGCCATATAGCATGTTGATCTGGTTGAAGAAATCCACCGCTGGAAAAGAACGCATAAACAGCATACTCTACATCAAGCATATATGAGACCAAGTACAATGTCTATCAGCACAAATAACTGACACCATGCTTTCAAAGGGTTGTTGCACTCTCCACCTCACTGTCCAGTCCAAACTGTAGACCAGTGAACACTCCAGTTATCTGGCATAAACTATTATCGCACATTCCCAGGGGCATACAGCCAACTTTGGCTTTCCATCACTTGTAGAGAGCCATTTTAAATGGTTGGCAGTTGCTCTATTTGCTAACCTCAGAGAAAAAATAAATACTGAACATCTGATGTGGCATATGTTTTGTGTGAGGTCCTGTTTAAGGAGACACCAGTTTGCTTCCCTGTTTAATTGGGGTTTGCCCCACTCCCCTCTCTAGATTGTTCAGTACAAGAAGTTAGTATCAATAGTGTAAAAAAATAAAACAAAAATACATAAAGCTAACTGCAAATGCATTGTCTGCCGCTCAAGTGCCAAGAGCCCAATCTCTGCAACTAAAGTTAGTGCAGCCTGACAAGAGAAGTGATGCTCGCTCATCACCAGAGAGTACACATAAAATTATTATGTGGGGCACTACCCAGATAATGTCTCCAATTACTTTTTCTACCTTATTAAACTTTTAACTGTGCTCCCAAATAACTGCTTAAATAAATGACACCACCATTGATTGAGAGAAGGGGAAAATATAAACAGCTACACTCTAAGAGTAAGTCAACATGTGGATCTTCTCATGACAGATTTTCTCACATCCACACTGATGCTGCATGCAAAGAGACAGTGGGGCCACTTAACATTAAAAAAAGCTCAGATGATAAGAATAAACTGCTCTTTTTTTTCTCTCTTTTGGATACAAAATAACCTCTCCAGTTTGATTCTGGCTGTTTGTTCAATGCAACCCCTCCTCTCCCTCTCCTGTCACTACCTATTAAAGGCAACAACAAAAAAAAGAAACTTAAAAATCGGTGCTTATGAACAGAGATCATGTGAAAAGTCATTTAAACTTAGTGCTGGGAGAAGTTGCTCCACAGCTCTTTTATTCAAACTTTCCTTTATTGTGCAAGTTAACACAGCACTGACAAAGGCCCTGACATCCTTTCATTTCCACTCTCCAACTCTTATGAAAGTGGTGAATAAAAGCAGCGTAGAGTGACAAATCTAAGTTCTGTGGTACAGCCAGTGAAATATAAAATGTATGAAGTTGTTTGAGTAAATGACATTTTCTGTGGAGGATTCAGTGGATGAATATCCACAATCCACAAACATCCTTTTTGTGTCCTATTTTACACCAGTTTAAATAAATGGACCAAATCATATTGTAAGTAAAACCTTTGCATCGTGTTAACTCAATTTAGAGAGAAGCAAACAAGGCTCTCACAACACAGACAATAAAGTCGATTTAACATTCACAGTGGTTTTTCCAGCATGAATGCTCAGGGTGTTTTGAGGGGATGCCAGGATCTTACATCCCAACTCAACTGATTGAGATTTCAGAAATAAGGCCGGCATAGAAAAACAGTAGTAGACATAGAGAAAAGACTGGCAGATACAAGAATAAAACGTGTTGATGTCAAGTCATTCTTCCAGGAATGTGAATCAAAAAGGGTGTATCAAGGGGAAAAAGGTGAACACGGTGCTTACTGTTGACTGCGACCCACTCATTTAAATCTTCACCCTCAGGTAACATGACCGCCATGCGCAGGTTTCCACTACCCAGCGTAGCCTCTGCATGTTTCAACAGCTCGTACTGATGAGAACCCTCTGGAATATTCTTCTTGGGCTTGAACGTCTTGGATGAACGGTTTCCACTGTGAGTCACATTTCAAAAGAGGAAGACAAATGGTGTGATAACTAATGAGGTAGTCAGACAGGGTGACTAATCACGTGTTTGCGGGGCCCATTAGCTAGGCTAACAAAAAAAAAAGTAAGGGCCTTCAAAATGAAGCATACAAAAACAGCTGAGCTCTACTTGTTTGTAGTTTGTGTGATGGAATCAAAGTGGGGGACCAGAACAGTGTCCCTCTGTGTATAATGAGGCCATTTGGAGAAGTGCTGCCTCTCTCACTGACCCATTAAACAACAATGCTTGTGAGTCATGACAACATGTTAGATTACATGCTAAAACTATTTACCCTTTAATTAGACAACCTATTCTTGCCAGTCTGTTTCAGAATGAACACATCCTAGTTCTCTCATCATTACATTTACTGTTGTACATAACACTGACTGGACTTAATGTACAACTCTGAAGGTACAATTTTTGCCCATGACCTTTCCTTCAAGTGAAATGCATTTATGATCAACCACTAAGAAACAGCTTCAGTTTGTCAAATGTTTCTCTGGACTCTCATGTCTGATAGAAAGGATAGTGGACATAAATAGGATTATATAATGATGCTGTGTGTAAAAGAAATGTTGACCTAGTTAGTTAGTTAGTTACCTGATGATTTTCTTGTGACGGTTTTAACTTAATCTTACTTAAAAACACTCATCCTCACCAGAGGGCGCATTTAGCTTAATGTTTCTCCTCCACCCTTTTATGTCATCACACAGGTTTTTTAATGTAGCTAGTGTAATATCAACAGCGCCACCGTGTTACTTTTACCAAATATTGGGACAGAAATCGATGAGTAGGTTTTGTCATGTCGGTGCTACATTTGCCTGTAGTGACAAAATGATCACACCAGCAAATATCCAGGCCGGAATGTGAATCACTCTCAATGAAATTTGCTTTGGGGTGCGTGATGGTGAGTTGAAGTCTTACTTTATTACCCAATAGTAGGTATCCTTATATTACAATAAATCTACTAACGATGTTGACATGCAAATCCAAAGAAAACAATGGAAATCACACTAGAAATTCCTAGGAGAGCCCAGGAAGTAGTCTTAGCCCGCTAGCTAGCAAAGCTAGCTGTGTAGCATCACTGACATGTTCCAAACACAAAGCTTACTAACAACGCAAAATAGGCATTCGTCGCACAATTAGCTTGTAACTCACAATAAAAAGCTCATGTTTCCTCGGAGAGCAGAAAATAACTCTCTTGGTGAAAAGCTAACAAGCAGAGTGTAGGCAGACCAAAAGGATTGATTGTCACAACTCTGTAGCCAAACGCGTCCTCGGTTCTTCTCGGTCTTCCTCAAATGGTCCTTGAAAGAAAATCCGATATATCAATGACTGTAGTGTACAAAAAAAACAATACACGTTAGTATGAAAGAAACCAGCTTGTTTTCATGAACAGACTGGTCCACTACCTGCTGCTACTCTGTACGCTGAGAGGCAGCAGCGTACTGAATGTAATGCTAACTTCTTCATCTGATGTTTAAAGCAGATCAGGAGCATTTCTGTCGTGTGCCGCCAGCTGGCGGACAATGTGGAATAACATAGTAAATACAAAATAAAGATAACGTCTTATTCCAAAATCTATCTATCTATCTATCTATCTATCTATCTATCTATCTATCTATCTATCTATCTATCTATCTATCTATCTA
>JAUYWH010000004.1:3501376-3515241 GCA_034779795.1 Ctenopoma multispine
ATCTATCTATCTATCTATCTATCTATCTATCTATCTATCTATCTATCTATCTATCTATCTATCTATCTATCTAAAGATATTTATCTGTACACACTTTACTATCGTGTGAAAACAAAACAAGCAAACAAAATAATCTTCAATGGGGAAAATTAGATACAAAAACATTTCACACATTTCCACAAAATCCATCAAACACAACACATAAGCAATAACTGTGGTTATATTCTGCCAAAATGTTTACTACGGTCCTTACATTAATACATTTAGTTTGTTGAATTTCTGTAATAAACTAAGTTGAGTATTAACATCTTATAACAGATAAATAACATATGACAAATTCTGTAACGTGTGTCTATTTCACATGCATGATGAAATAGTGTCTATATGTATATACTGTATTAATAATATCTAGATGCATATTATTATTATTGTTGGTAGTAGTAGTAACAGTAAGAGTCTCACTGTCTCATTAGAGTGTTGAAATGTTTAAACCTGTTTTAATCCTGGTACCATGTAAAGCACTTTGTACTGAAACATCCTATAGGTAGATAAGTTTACTATATTAAGTGGTTGTACATAAGAAAGAGTATTAATGTGCTGCTCAGTAGTATTTGTTGAATAAAAATAACAAGCAGTCGCTAGATGGCGCTGTTTAGTTCATTCAAAGTTTAGCTAAACCCGTTGACCACCACAGCTACATGGTGGTGCGTTCACGTGCTGGCGGAAATATGATACCTTAACGTTACGTTTCAAACATATCCCTTTATTAATCGTCTTTTCGCTCTCACTCGTAGTGTGTCTATGCCGAAACCATTTAGCGGCGTAGGTGTTAAATAAATAGTTAAATATAACAGGGTACCCATTTGTGTACCTGTCTGGCTACAAATAAAGCGTCCAGAGCTAGGACCCGTCGTCCGTCTTTCAGCTGACGAGGCTGCCTGTTATATGCGACGCGAGCCTTTATGGCCCGCAGCTTTTTCGGCTTGTTGCGAAAACGGATGTACGTTGTGTACCAGGCCCATGTCTGAAAACCCAGACAGACGGTCTCATTTCAACAGAAAGTCAGCTACGATCGAGTACGTCGGTTAAGTTAAAACAGGTAAAAACGCCTTAACGTGTCTGAGGTTGGTTCATGCGTGTTCTCGCCTCTCGCTGAGCCGTTTGCTGACAAACCGTCTGGTCTTAGCTAATGTTACTTCTTTATCTGCAGTAGGCAGCGGAGCAAGATGGAGTGTCAGTGGAAGCCAGACGAGCAAGGACTTCAGCAGATTTTACAGCTCCTGAAAGAGTCTCAGTCGCCAGATACGTCCACACAGAGATCCGTCCAGCAAGTATCCTTTTTTCGGAGCCAGACATGTTGTGTTGTTCGGTTGTAGTTAATAATGTCGGGCTGACTCAACAGGCTAGCGATAGCCGCTACTAGCTGGCGGTGGTTACCGTTATGAGCAGGTACGCTACGCAGGTGTTGTTGTCTTTGATAAGCTCAACATGCTATTAGCAAACTAGGCCGTGTCGTTTCGTGCTGAATTACTGATATGTGGACATTTATTACGTTAGAGGCTTGTGTATAACGCCCAGTCGATACGATCAGGTTTGAGCCAGTTAATCGTCTACATATACCACCAGCCCCACTTAGCTTTATTCTCCGGCAGATAAAAACAAGGTACCAGCCAATTAATAAAGCATTTTCTGTGTATCATCTACAATCTGCTCTTTAACGACACAGGTCAAAATGTTCAATTTAGTTTAGTCTGTATTTATGGGCTTAAATGATATTGTTTTTTACCAATAGTATTTTCAAATGTTGAAGGTCAGAAATTATATATTTGAAAAGCAAAGTAGAAACTATGTTATGGGTGTATTAATAATGATAGCAAAGCTCTTTCCGTATATGCAATTAGTGTCTGTCTAATGGCACTTACTATCCTGCACTACAGTCACTGTTTACACCAGCATGCTGCACTAAATATCTGTACTAAGCTCAAGATTGAAATGACAGGATTTTATTTATTCGTCTGCTTCTAAAATCTTCTTGTGATAGGACAATAAAATGATTTGGATAAAAGTCTAAAATATTTTGCAGAAATACATAAAAATGGATTACAGTTGAAACAAATTATGTGCTATTGTTTCATGCTACAGGTTTTTGTTTGGTTGCTCGCTGATGCTAAGTTGACTTGTTTATGTAAGGCCTCATGTATGCTGCATCACTGACTCATGCTTGTGCTGCTGTTGTAGCCCTAAATGCATAATCTGTCTGCGTACATACAGATTTCAGTCACACCAAGAGACATATTTATGACCACCTCCACAGTCCCCCCCACCATACATGTAGTTATAGTATTACATTACACTCCCACATGACCACGTAAATACCTGATCTAACTACATTTTCTCTGATAAGAGGGTTTGTTTTTGCCATCATAACCGTGTTACTCGTTGACAACTTGTCCTGTTTAATATACTATTTGTACAGTTGGCACGTTTTCCTCAACCCCTTTTCTCAGAGACTCGAGCAGCTGAACCAGTATCCAGACTTTAACAACTATTTGATATTTGTTTTGACGAAGTTAAAATCGGAAGGTAAGATTCCCCGTCTGTTTCCTTTACTGTGCTGCTTTGTCATGTCTGTACAGTGTACAACATGTCATTTTTACGTAAGTCCTCAGTGACTGGTCTGTCTGGCCATGACTCGGCTGACCTGATGGCATCCTTGCCACAGATGATGTGGCACTCAGAATATGTGCCGCTCTAATTTTAAACCTAATTCCTGGCACCACTCAACTCTTGGCTTGAGTGTCTGCACAGTAGATGACCCAAATGTTTAGTGGTGTTAAGACATTTTAGGATGCTGTTGCACTGTTTCTCTTAGTTCACATGCAGCAAACCACAAATGATGAAAACAAAAAAAGATTAAAAAGTCCAAAGTTTTTACACTCAATTACAGCACAGTAATTTTTGTCTTGACATATTTATGCTCAGAGAAAATATTACTTTAGAATCAATTTGTTGGTCTTTTCTTCTTCTCTTCTCAAAGATGAACCAACCCGGTCCCTGAGTGGGTTGATTCTGAAGAACAATGTAAAAGCCCACTATCAGAACTTCCCTAATGGCGTTTCTGAATTTATCAAGAGCGAATGCCTCCAAAACATTGGAGACTCCTCTCCTCTCATCCGGGCCACTGTGGGTAAGTTGCATCCTTCATGTCTACTGAATGTTATGTGCTGCTCTGAAGATGCTGAAAGGAAGGATCACTTGTCATAGATGTGTTTGTGATGTCCATTCTTTTAAGTATGCTAGTTGCTAAAACTCCTATGTACAGAGGAAAAAACAAAAACAATTCAGTTTAATACAACTGTGTGCACCATAACACATTTTGATAAATCCCTCAATTACAATTAAATTCCCACTCCAGTCACATTTTAAGGTTTATATAAATACTCTGCTATGAAATGCGAATTTTGTGCCAAAACACACAGCTGCATCATGGCTCCACCCGCCCCAGCAGCTTTGCTTGATACACTGGTAATAACGCTGTACGCGACAATACGACAGCGTTTGGCAGATGTTTCAGGGTGGTAAGCATCTAATTTAATAAAAGTTGTACTTAAACCGGACTGCATTTAAAAAAGGCTGATTTTAGCAAGCAAATGCTAAATTAGAAGACATATAACACAACAGATTTTCAGTTTGGATACGTCAAAAAATACTTAACATGCTGATTCCTGCTAGCTGTAGATGTCCCGACATAAATACCTCACACAGCATCTGGCTTTAAAACTATTTACTATTTATAATTTATTAGAGGCTCTAGGCTGAAATGCAGATACTGTGTATTTCAGCATCCTTAGGTGTGTGAACTGGACATCTGTGAATAAATTCTAACCATTGCTGCCACAGTACAGAGTATTTTGGTAAATTCTGGAAAAAAGCTCCAGGTTCTGGTTTAATCCAAAAACTGCGCACTCTGGCATACTTACTGTCAACGTTTACTGCTGTCACTCAAACATTTGTCATGGTTGACTTCAGGTCAGTGGTTCCAGGTATCCAGTTTCAGGCAGCGCTGAGCTCTGCATTTCCGTATTGAACTGTGATTGGATTGGATTTTCAAAGTAGATAATCTCGTGTTGTCCGCCTAATTTTGAAATCTGGCCTTTTTTAGGAAGTGAACCTACACCAGCAACTTTCAGCAAAACAATGTGAAAACACCCAGTTGGTGACAAACTCTGCACATATACCGCTCAGACAATTTAAGACATTTAAGCATTAGAAAAACATATTTTTGAGTTTAGTGGGTCTGTAAGTAATAATAGTTTTAGTATGACATTAAGCAATAAAATAATTTGCACTCAACATTGCACAAACATTGTCAAATAGGAGCAAACAGGAACATTGACCCTGTCTTAATATACACAGATTGAATTTCAAAATAGCCGATCTTTAAACCGAGCAGAGAAAGAACGTGTGATCTTATTTCTCGTGTATTTTGGTATATAATTGCAGTCCTGTGATGCCTTAACAGAAAAGGACTTCTGAACAAAACCACTTTTTCTCCTAGGGATGAAAAAATTGCTTCTAATGGATGCTCTTGTTGTTTGGTGGAGATTTAGCTTGATAAAGAAGCAGAGGGGAGCAAGAGCCTTGATCCTATTTTCCCAGTTGAAATAAAAAGGTTACAAAGGTAACTTTAGTAAATTGAATAGAGGACAGATGTGAATCTAGTATAACACAGAGAACCAGTTGAGAACCATGTCTGGATCTTTTTGTGATCATGCCCACTGTTGTTTTAACATTTAGTTTAAGGCAGAAGTGGAAAAGCCAAGCTGAAACTTTTTCTCACAGAGGTAACTGTTTTTACACAGGATATTCCTGTGAATGGATTGTGATTTTTGGATTGATTAAATTATTTGTTTATGAAAAAATACATGTGTTCTATTTGTAAAATATTGCCACACCTGTGTAACTAATTGTGCGTCTTTTCTTTTATAATTGCAATTTGTTCCTTAAACAGGTATCCTCATCACCACTATTGCCTCCAAGGGAGAG
Source organism: Ctenopoma multispine (assembly GCA_034779795.1). Lineage (NCBI taxonomy): Eukaryota > Metazoa > Chordata > Actinopteri > Anabantiformes > Anabantidae > Ctenopoma > Ctenopoma multispine. The sequence continues at coordinate 3,506,423 of JAUYWH010000004.1, forward strand.
CTACAAAACTGGCCAGAGCTTCTTCCTAAACTCTGCCTGCTGCTGGATTCGGAAGACTACAACACATGTGAGGTCAGGATAAACAAACATTAGAGATGTAGGAGGTGGGAGTATACAGCTGTGGGATCTGACTTCCTGCTCATTTGTCAAGGCCTTTACGGCAGAATCGTTTAGACACTACACTGTGTTCATGTTGACAAAAATATAGACAACAGTGCTTTTCTCTGGTGTAGACCATAAAAATCCTTTTCCAAGTTTATATGCAGAGAGCAGGATATTCAAGCATGAAATTACTGGGCTTGATAAATGCTACAGCACCCAGAACCCATTTGCATTTAAATCAGACATATTGTATGAAATCATAGGATCTTAGGAGATCTATTGTAATTGCTTGTGTCTCCTTGTAAGTCGCTTTGGATAAAAGCGTCTGCCAAATGAGCTAAAGTAAAGTAAAGATCTATCTTCAGAAAAAATAACTAAATAACTAAAATAACACAGATTAATTAAAAACCGAGTGCTTCTTCATTTGTTCGCCTTTTTTCACTACAGGGAGCTTCCAGAACTCTGAATTTGTCCACATTTAAATGCTAAATATCAAATACATTTTTAATGCTAAAAACAGTCCCCAGCAGCTGAAGCAGCAAATATGCAGTACAGTGTGATTAGCATAACTAATATCTACAGTGGTGTGAAAAAGTAAGAAGGGGGCAAATACCTTTTCACAGTTCCCATTTCCCATTTTTGTATTACTGGGAATATTAGCTATAGCTATTTTCTGTAGCTGTGTGTGTGTGTAAGAGAGAGACACACGGATTGAATGAAGGCATATTTGGGATCACATTTCATAGCACATTATTGCCTCATGTAAGCCTGTTCCTAGTGCACAGAGCTGTGTGTCTGTTTGTGCATTTGATTATCTATTTGTTTTGGATAGGATGGGAGCTGGGTCAGTCATAAAGCAGCATCTGGATGGCATCCTGCTGGCCAGATGAGCTAAAAGCAGTCTACAGATTACTCAACATAGAATCATTTGTTCTTTCTATCCTTTTCCACCAGAAAAGCAAATGACCCCATTTCCTGGCTTGACACACATAATCAGACAGAATGGCTTTTAAATAACATGTGCATAACAGAAAAAACATCAACGTTGTTCTACCTACTAATTCAAGTAGTTTCTATCTCTCAAGTCCATCATTATTTAATTATTTCTGTTTTGATAAACATCTTTACTTCTCTAATCACTTTATAGTCTGATGTCGTCAATTCCTGATTGCATGAGTTAGAAGTGCTTGATGCTTAATTATATCAGGGCTTTTACAGTTACTGTATTGCAATGGAGAATTAATTCTCACTTGTAGCAACCACTGATATTATAATACAGTAGCTTGTAGTGAATGTCATCTGATGTGTGTAATGATGCCACACTCTCATAAACTCCCTGGTCATCAATATGCTGTCAGCTGCATGTGCCTCAGCCACTCTAGGAAAGGTGGAAGACACTGCATTGGAGAACATGCACAAGTTGAGCAGCATGCTGTCTTGCTGAATTCAGCTGCGTTAAAGGGCATTTGAAATGTATCCTTGCAGGATTACTCATCATCACTTAGAGCTGTCCATATGATTTTCAGTGAGCTGGATCATTTGAAATTTAAGGAAGAGGTGCGAAAGAAAAAAATGGCTCTCACTGGAGCACCGCAGCCTTTTCTCTTGTAAAGCTCATTCAGACGCTGGGATTTAGGTCAGCCATACTGCAGAGGATCTTAAAGTGTGTGTGTGTGTGTGTGTGTGTGTGTGTGTGTGTGTGTGTGTGTGTGTGTGTGTGTGTGTGTGTGTGTGTGTGTGGCTTAACACTGAACCACGAGTAAATGCACCAACTTCTCATAAGTCTTACTATGTTTTTGAAAAGCAGCTTGTAGGCTGGAAAGCTTCTTAGCTTCTGGTGTTGAAGATGGTTATGTTGATCCTAGAAAAATAAGTGTCTTATGTTGTACTGTCTAATTTTTGGCTATTCGTTATTAAGATTAAAGGCTGTGTCTGGCATATTTATGTCCAGTGAGATGGGGCAGTAATGTGTGTGGGTTTGTTTTGTTTTTTTGAAGTGCCATAGATAGATGCCATACCTTTTTTTTCTGTTAAATGTTTAAAAATAGCAAAATAAATAATTTAAAAGCACAAACAACAACTGCTTTATATTTACTGGGTTTTATAATGTTATCAGTGCTAGATTTCTTCTTTCTAATTTGAACCATATTTTTTGTCCACTAAATGTTAAAGTCACACCTCAGCCGTTTCTATGGATATGTACCAGTAAAATTAAACTGGTACTATATTCCACAACAACTTGCATTTCATGCTAACCCTTCAAATGTTATTCAGAAAAAGCCTGCAGATACTAACTCTACCAGAGACCGCAACTATTCATGTCATGCCAAACTTATTTCTAAAGGTGCTGACAGTTGCCACAGAAACCCCTCTGTAATCCACACAATTACTGCCGCCAAGACTTCCATACCTATTTTTGGAATACTTTTGACAGTTGCTAGTGTACAGTGTCAGAGCTGTATGCATTTTGTAATATAAGCAATGAGAAACATTTGACCAGCCTACATTCCCTCACTCTAATATTGAATTATCCCTATTATAGGTGCACAGCATTCCCACAAGTAACCACAGTGGCTGCTGCTGTTGGTAGGAATAAGAGGGTTTTTCCAGTTGGTATAATTGTGGTGTGTAGCTGTAGCTGTGCGTAACAGCACTGTAGAGCTCACCTTGTTTGTTTGGTTTGCGATCAGTAGTTGTAGGAAAACTCCCATGTGCCACCAAACGGTACCCCTCTCTGCATGGTCTATAAAAAGATAAAAACAGGTGTCTTGGATGCCAAGTGCAATGTTGGTGGATGGCTTAATATAGGTTTAGCCTGAGAGCAGTGTTACTGTTTTGATTAATAGCTGATGATGGTGTCAAGAGCTCAAGGTTTGATGCTTTTCCAAAAGGCTAATGGTAATGTATGAAAATGCTTTTGTTACATCAGTGCTAATTTAAACTGTAACATTATTCAAATTTGTAGAGCAGGAGTCTGAAGGAGGTGCTTAGTTGACTAGATAGATACTTTTCTTTGCTCCCTATTGCTGCCATCTGCATGACTTGCATTCTTCAGTTTAATGAGCTTCCATAGCAGGACTTGAAGAAGGATTACACTTCAGAGGTGTCAGTGGAATGTCTGAAGGTCATTCCCATTTCTTCGACCTTCTCTGTTGACACGCAGGCTCGCAAACTACTGTATTATGTCTTGATTTCAGTAGGAGCAGTTGTGTGACCAGCTCCTCACATTTTCCCACGAGATACATTTTGTGATTTCAGCTCAACTTTCACAACAGTCAGCTATAAATTTGGAATTATTAGGGTTTGTGGGTAGTTTTTAATTTTGTGCTGTTGATCTACACCAGGGTCTACCTGTGTTCATTAATTTTTTTTAATTTTATAAATCTCAACACTTCATCTGCATCTTTTGTTTTGCCCTTTTCAGTGCATCACTAATAGCAATATGCAATTATGCCATCCAATAATCACCAGTTTTAATTCCAAGGCCAATTCTCATATATTTTATGTTCACTCCTCCTCTGTAAGTTGCCAGAGAGTAAACTGTACACTAAGAGGAGATATTATTCACCTTAATTGTGGTTTGCCCCACTTTCTGTTTGTGACCTTGGCTCAGGCGTCTTATCTTCCACATCTTGTTTTATCTTTTCCACTCCTTCACACTTATCTGAGACCATTGCGTATATGTCACCTGAAAGGAATGCTGACATGGGAACAGTTTCCATGGAAACACATTTCAGAAAGCAGTGCTGTGCTGTTTCTTGTATTTGCTCCTCACACTGCCTTTTTTTTTTTTTTTTTTTTTTTTGGAGACCCTGAAATCTGCAGCATATTGTGAGCATGCATACTAACCATCTGCCAGGAAGCTAGTATTAAGAAAAATGTTTGCGTGTGTGTCAGTCTGGGTCCGACTGCTTACCAACTGTTTAAGGGTTATTAGATCAGATGAAGATGAATTCTGTTGAAAATCATGGATAAGCAGGCTTAACATATTTCAGAGGACTCGTGCTGTGCAGGTCTTGTGCAGTTTGTATGTGAATGTATTTGAAATTATGTCCATTCACCACAAAGCACATAGCATATGACCATACAGTACATTAAAAGTGTGTTGAGAATGTATGCAAAAGAAAAAAGGCAAACAGAAACCTAAATCTATTCCACCTCTGCAGCACTTTGCATAAGAAGAAATGATATCAGGAACTGGTAATGTCATGATTATTTTTATTACCCACAGTATCTCAGTGGCCCGGTGTATACCTGCCTGTTTGTTATGAAATCCTATCTTAGAATTAGTCCCAGTAGTGGAAATCTCATTACTTACTTTGTTTTTCTTCCTTGTGCCACAGGGAGCGTTTGGAGCCCTACAGAAGATCTGTGAAGACTCTGCTGAGATCCTGGACAGCGATATGCTGGATCGTCCTCTGAACATCATGATCCCAAAGTTCCTGCAATTTTTCAAGCACAGCAGTCCTAAGATTAGGTATCATGTTTTTCAACTTTCCATCATACTGTTAAATTGATTGCCTTACAGTGCTGGTTAGTTGTTTTCAGTTGGTAAGTCTGTCACTGCTAAGTCATTCTTTCAGAAGATTTACGGCATGGCATTTGAAGTGCTCATGACTTCAGCACAATACTGCATTGTTTAGTCCTGCCTCCCCCTTTCCTGTGATTTAAAGTATGTCTGTCTGGAATATATTTAACTCAAAGTTTAATCATCTACTAGTGAATATGTTGTATATGGTAATTGTATTTTTATACACACTTAAGCAGTATAAATACATTGTATCTACAAAACAGCCTAAATGTCCTCGTCATTGTACAGATGAAGTTTCAGTCTTTTGTAATGCACCAGGCCCTTTTGACATAAGAGAAGAGTTTTCATTTGGAGTTTAAATTAGCAGTGATGGAGGAAAAAAACAGTGAAAGGCTGCATTCATAGCATGCAGCATGTGAGGAAATCATGTCTGTGTGACTCTTTAAGTGGTGGTTATTGTGTTACAGGTCTCACGCCATGGCCTGCGTCAATCAGTTCATCATCAGCAGGACTCAGGCGCTTATGCTGCACATCGATCCTTTTATTGAGGCAAGTCTGGCTATAATGCCATCAGACACTCCCCCTGCTTCAGCAAATATCATCTTCTGCACTGACAGTTTGTCTGTGGTTTAGCTCTCAGCCTGTTGCTTTATACAGCCACTCAACATTATGTCCAAACCACATGCAAATGGCAAAATGGCTCACAAATTGTGTAGTTCCTTTTTAGTCTGGTATAAAGAGAATGTTTTATTAATTTGTCTTTGTAAAAAGTTACAAATGAAGTTTGCAGTTGGTTTTACTATATATTTTGCCATTTATTTTCAAATGCAATTAATATTTAGGGCTCAGAAGAAGAAACTAACAATGCAATTAAAGCATGTAGCTTATTCCTCTCTAGTAGCATTTGTATCACAATATTACAACACATTTATATAAAATATGCTTCTAAAAGGGCAAAATATTTATGTAAAAATGTTTTGGCATGAGTCAGATTGTGTATATTAAAACTACAGTACCTGAATTTCTCACTGTCATTGGCATTGTCAAAGGCTTTTGTTACATGGTATATGGGGAGAGGGAGGGCAAAATCCCCAAAGTTGAATATTGTAGCTTTAATTGTATCAGTCTATATTAAAACACTGAATCAAAAATACTGAACAAAATACATAAATCTGTGCTGTTTAAAATAGCAACATGTAACTTGTCTACCTCATGGCAAAGTAAACTGGCAAAATGAGATTGTTACAGTGTATTTATATAATCATATATATTATTGTAATGACTTTGTGTGTATTTAAATTGCATGCTATACAAATATTATCACTTTTAGTAATATTGTAATTTAAATGTAGTGTCTTTCTATACTCTGCAGAATCTGTTTGCCCTGGCAACAGATGAGGAACCAGAAGTGAGGAAGAATGTGTGCAGAGCTCTAGTCATGCTGCTGGAAGTTCGCCTGGACCGTCTGCTGCCACACATGCACAATATCATAGAGGTGATTGAGTTTAAGGTCTGCAGGCTGAGAAAACTTAAGCAGGAGAGCGAAGCTTGATTAAATACTGCTGTGAAAGACAAGAATAGATATAAGTTTTAGAAGTTTAAGTGATTTTTATTTAGACTACCTTTTCCTTATCAACAAATCCCATAAGAATTAAAACCAGTGTCTGTGCAGCTGATGCTCAGTAGCTTATTTCTCTGCCATACACCTGTGACTGATCAGAAACTATTCAAACCAAACAATTAGGCTGCACTGTTGCACTGTTCCACATTAATCACACCTTCTCTTGTTACTGTAAATACTTGCTAGCCTGCCAGATCAGAAGCTGAAATCATCTCCAAAAATATACTATTTATTGCTGTCTGAGTAAAGCAGGGTAAACACTACAGCACCTACACCGTACCTGTTTTAGGAAATGTATCCCTCTGTGTGTTGAATTTATATGTTCAATTTAAAGCTCTACGTGTTCAGTGTGAACATGTTGTTTTTATGGAATTAATTATGCAACAACAATATTGAATGTTACCAGCTTTACCATTGAGCCGCCTTTGATCCACTTTTTAGAATGAAATGAGGTCTGGTTTGCGAACAAAAAAAAAGCAAAGTATGAAAGATTACATTTATCTTTCTTCCCAGTATATGCTGCAGAGGACTCAGGACCAAGATGAAAATGTTGCTTTGGAGGCCTGTGAGTTCTGGCTAACTCTGGCTGAGCAGCCGGTGTGTAAGGAAGTGCTGTGTGGACACCTCTCCCAGTAAGAATGTACACACACACACGTGCATAGAATACACAGACTGACACACCAGTGCTAATATTAAATGCCGACGATTTATAGCAGCCTTGGTGGTAGTAAGTCAGTGAAGACCTTGTCCTATGACGATATTCTTCTTCGCCACCTCAGGATGGCTGATTAAAAGCCCTGGCTGTTGACCTCAGCTGTAACATCTGTCACAACACTGGCATATTAAATTGTGCCCACAGCAGGAATCACATGTGAGCGATTGCTTGTGGGCTCTGACCTGTCCTTGCCCTTTGTCATTTTTTCTCTGGTTTCTGCTCTAGGCTCACTCCTGTGCTTGTCAACGGGATGAAGTACTCTGAGATTGACATTATTCTGCTCAAGGTCAGTTTATAAATATTTGTATGACCCTGGTGAACATACAGTAGAGCTCAATTAAATGTTTCTTTTGTTATTACATGGTGTACAAATACTTCCTATACATTTTATCTCATTTGTAGACATTGGAATAGTATTTTCCATATGCATAATCTACATCAGAAGTTCAGACAAAGCTGAACTATATTAAAAACACATTCACATCTTCTGTCCTGTACATTCGTCATCAGGGAGACATTGAAGAAGACGAGGCCATTCCGGACAACGAGCAAGACATCAGACCACGCTTCCACCGCTCGCGAACAGTCGCACAGCAGCATGAGGGTGATGGGATTGAGGAAGATGAGGATGAGGATGATGAACTGGATGATGATGATACTATCTCTGATTGGAACCTGCGTGAGTTCAGTACCTCTCTCCAGCTTATGTCTCCTTATTGATATAAAATGTCCTTTTTCATAGTTTCCCTTTCTTTTTACTGAGAGCTACAAGGTATACAGCATATTGATTGCTTGTTTTGTGTTCTTGTGTATTGTACATGTGTCTGTATGTATCATGTTTGTCTGCACACTTCTGTTTGTATGTACGTCTCTCTACTTTTCACTCTATGTTAGGTAAGTGTTCAGCAGCAGCGTTGGACGTGTTGGCCAACGTCTTCAGGGATGATCTGCTACTGCACATTCTGCCCCTACTCAAAGAACTGCTCTTCCATCCTGAGTGGGTAGTTAAAGAGTCTGGCATCCTTGTGCTGGGGGCTATAGCTGAAGGTAAGAAGGAAATTAATAAGAAGAGGAAGAAGTGGGGATAGCACAAAGGGAGTAAGGTCCCTCTCAAAGTGTCAGAAGATGTTGGCTGCTTTGAATGACACTGTTCTTATCCTTGTTTCTAGGCTGCATGCAAGGTATGATCCCATACCTGCCTGAGCTCATTCCCCATCTCATCCAGTGTTTGTCTGACAAGAAGGCCCTGGTGCGTTCCATCACTTGTTGGACACTGAGCCGCTATGCCCACTGGGTTGTCAGCCAGCCACCAGATATTTACCTGAAGCCTCTAATGACGGAGCTGCTGAAACGTATTCTAGATAGCAACAAGCGTGTGCAGGAGGCTGCCTGCAGGTGAGCAAGAATTCCTGACAAAGCAAATTTTACAGCACATTCTGATGTTGGTGTAAAAACTGTTGGGATGTTAAGATACATTCAGATTAGTTCATGTTGATAAGAGGTTACAGCCATTATTACCTCTCCCCTATTTAATCTTTCACTACTTTCAGTGCCTTTGCCACTTTGGAGGAGGAAGCTTGTACAGAGCTGGTGCCCTACCTGGCATTCATACTGGATACACTAGTGTTTGCTTTCAGCAAGTACCAACACAAAAATCTGCTCATTCTTTATGATGCCATAGGGACACTCGCAGACTCAGTGGGGCATCACCTCAATAAACCGGTATGAAGAACAGAAACAAGGACGTGGTTTCACTTCACATTTCTGTCTGAATGTAAAATTAGCACATGCTGTTTACTCATTTTACTGTTGTAATTCTAGCAGTGGTATGTGTACTAAAGATATATATA
>JAUYWH010000004.1:3515341-3565909 GCA_034779795.1 Ctenopoma multispine
TATAGTGAAAGACACAACAGATCTGTACGGGTGAATGTGTGTTTTGTTATCATTCACTAATTAGTTATATACTGTGTCTGTTTAAAGGTTAATTTAATCTATGTTGTTTATTAGGAGTACATCCAGATGTTGATGCCTCCACTGATCCAGAAATGGAACCAGCTGAAAGATGAAGACAAAGACCTCTTTCCTTTATTAGAAGTGAGTTTCTAATGTGCATTTATTGCCTTCTCACATCCTGTAGCTAACTGTTAGACAGTTGTATCACTTCTATGGCTAAAATACTGAATGAACAGGCCACTGACTCTGTGTACTTTCTTCAGTGTTTGTCGTCAGTAGCCACTGCACTGCAGAGTGGGTTTCTGCCCTACTGCGAGCCTGTGTACCAACGCTGTGTCAACTTGGTCCAGAAGACCCTCGCACAAGCCATGGTGAGTGTGTTGGATCCTTAAATGTGTGTGTATACACACTCACTCTCTTTACAGTCATCAGGTGGAAGATACAGTTGGAAATAAATGTGTGAATAGATCATTGTTTAATGTTATAATGTAATAATATATCAGTGTTGCTTCACTGTTCACAAGCTATAAATATTATTGTAGGCTTAATGTCCAGGTGAACATGTGAACTACATGTTTAATCACCTCAACACTGGCTGGTAACTGTGGTGTCAGGATAGATAACTGATTCCATCATTTGAAATTGTGCTTCATAACTTTAAATACTAATATTATCTTATGTTTCATATCCTTCATTCTTCTAGCTTCACCAGTCACAGCCAGACCAGTACGAGGCCCCTGACAAAGACTTTATGATCGTGGCTTTGGATCTTCTTAGTGGACTGGCTGAGGGCTTGGGAGGCACCATTGAGCAGCTGGTTGCACGTAGCAACATCCTCACTCTCATGTACCAGTGCATGCAGGTGAAGACCCGTAAATGTGGATTACATGCTACTTATGTAATAAACTAATAAAGTCACTTGTTCACCTTTTCTTATCCTGTCCAACCATTTAGGACAAAATGCCAGAAGTGCGTCAGAGTTCTTTTGCTCTGCTAGGAGATCTGACTAAGGCTTGTTTCCAGCATGTCAAACCATGCATCGGTATGTTCTTTATAGTTGATTTTAAAAAAACACTGTTTGGCATTACATTTTTAGTCAGTTACTAAGTCGATTCACTTTTCTTCTTCTTCCAGCTGATTTTATGCCCATACTGGGAACTAATTTAAACCCAGAGTTAATATCAGTATGCAACAATGCCACATGGGCAATTGGAGAGATTTCTATACAAATGGGTAAGTGTTTTACTTTTAAGATCATTCTACAAGTGATATATAACAACACACTCTATTATGTTTTTATAGTTACCAGCCAACAGATTTCTTTCCATCACTTCCTATCCTTTGTACACCCATAGGGCCTGAAATGCAGCCATACATTGCCATGGTGCTGCACCAGCTGGTGGAGATCATTAACAGGCCAAATACCCCAAAGACTCTACTGGAGAACACAGGTACCACTCTGTGGCAGTGCTGAGCCAGCCAGCCAGGTCACCACACACGCAGGGAGGTGCTCACACACACACACAGGCCCAGTCAGCCAGGATTCAACGGACTTGCTAGGGTGCCTGTCCTGCCCTTTAATCTCTCTTCAAAAACCTCCCCAAGCCGTGAGCCTTACAGGTTTCGCTGGTTTCACTAAAGTATGCAAAATATTTGAGCTACTGATTTCCAGCTTGGCAGCATGGCCTGTAAATGAAAGTTAAATCCCTGGTGTGAAATTCTTGCCACTTTTTGAATCAAGCAAGGCATGTAAGGGCCCAGTCTTGGAATCAGTTAATGTGGACTGGCTATGCACCATCAGGTGAGGTAGAATATTATAATGTATAACAAAATGCTAAACACAGGCAGTGCAATAGAGTTCACAGCCTCACATAGGAAACTGTTAACACAAGACTACATCTTTTCTGAACATTTAATAAGAATGATGATTGATTGAGAGAACAGCTAAACTGACTAAACGTAGCATTATATAGCATTCTTAAAAAAGGTCACACTTTTCTCTTGTTTATACCATTTGAATTGGAAATTCTGACTTCTGAGTCAAAGTGATCATCTCTTTTTAAAATCTGCATGCAAGGGTGAAGTGTAACCTGCCAAAATAAAAGACAAACTTAAGTACTCTGTAGATGTGTTCCCGTTTGTTTGCTGTCAGTTTATTTGTTGCTTTTGTTTACTGTTCTTTAAATGTGAATGCATTATCTGCCAGTAGATGTTAAATGTTGTTAAGAATGGCCAGTGTTTGATGCAGGATACCCGTAACAGTTTCAGGCCTATTGTCTATTTTCAGAAGAATTTTCCAAATGTTTGCATCTGAACCATGAATGTTTTCACCGTTTGTTGCATGTTTTCAATGCTTAAATTGAAAGCACAACAGTGAACCAAATGATACAAAATTAGCGAACACTGTCAGATGTTTCTGCCACGTGTGAACCATGTTTTTTGTAGAGATTTCGAAGAGAACCAGTTAATGACTGGGTCTAAATTTAAAAAGGACAGCCACTTAATACCACCGTTAAAGGTGGGCGAGGCAGTAAATTCTTGGAGAGTGCATGGTGGCACTTTTCTTCTTGTGTTTGAACAACTGATCCTGCATTGAACTTTACTCTAATGAGCATACCATCTGCTTTCTGCATGTGTCATTGGACTGTTCATAAATGCCTGTTTGTTAATGAGAATGTTGCATAGTTTTATGTCTTTTAAACTTAGGTCCTCCCTCCTCTCTGCCTCATAAGAACCTGCTGTGCTGGATACTAGTCTCCCTCCATGTAGTTGGCTTGGAGTAATCTGTCATTTCTTTTTGAAAGAACAAAAACAAATTTCTGTTTCTTATGGAAAATTAACATTTGTGAGTTTAAGGGAGAAATCGCTGAAAACCCAAGCAAACTGCTCTTGTTTAGGCTAGTCGCATACACATGCTACACCTTAGCTAGCCTGTGTCTTAACATTGAGATTTGAAATCAAGCTAATGAATTTCAGTCAGTTTCATACTAGATTTTAACAGCTATGTTTCCATGTGATTTATGAAAGCAGATGCCATTGTTTGCCTTTTTCTATGAATGTCCTGTCAAAGTTGTCAATGTGTTCTCCCTTAAACGTGTTATATGTTTTTTAGAGTGTCATATTTTACATTCCCCCCATGACTGAAGGGGCAGTAATAATCAACACTAGTGAAATCTTCTGTTTATTATCATACACAGATTCTGTTGATTTATGTCTCTGAGTTGTTTGTTTTTTCTTTATTTTTCTCCTCCCCTCCTCATTGCTCATGTCTTGGTTGGCGTTTGGTGGTGTGTAACCGTGATTGCGTTACCTTAGCAATAACAATTGGTCGTCTTGGTTACGTTTGTCCTCAAGAGGTGGCACCCATGCTACAGCAGTTTATAAGACCCTGGTGTGTATTATTCAATCTTTTATTTAATTCATCTTCTCTCTGCTTTCTTCCGATCTTCTCGTCTGTCTCCTATTGCTCCTTTTCTCCCCTGTTGCTCTCCTCTCCTCACTTTCCTTCTCAAAAAAGTCTTTTCAGTTGTTTTTTTGTTTCTTGTCAGTTTGTAATCATTGCCAACCATGTGACTAACCCTGTCCTCTTTTAGGTCCTATTTGTGGTGTGTTTTTTTTCCTCAGTAGCACCTTCATATATTATACATTAATTTGTTTAATTTTTAGTTTTTTTGTCATTAACTGTCGCTAACAACCTAAAAGATGCATGGGATCAGATTTGTCACATGCCTGCTGGTTCAACAACAGAGAAAGGATGCAGTCTTTGCTGCAAAAGAAAAGCTTTCCTAAATCCCTTTCTCATTTAGTAGTCACCCAGCTGCATGTGCCTGTCCCAAAATGACCCCAAACCTTCTCTAGTCAATCTTTCAAAATGTAATTTTACTGTCAAGGTGCTATATATGAGGTTTTGCTCAACACACTGCTCGTAGATAAAAAGGAGTTATAAGAGCTCAGAGTAGTGGTGTTAAAAGTAAAAAAAGAAAAAAATGTTTTTTTTGTGTGCATGCTTGAATTGTTATCTCAGGTCACAATGGATACAAATTTTCTTTTCACATGAATGTATACATAGACTATAATATGTTACTGATAAGACAAGTATCGATGATAAGAAAGAAACATTAGATTTGTGTTAAGCAGGGAAACGATCTCCATTTATGTTATTCTCTAGTGTATTGATAAATTTGTATTTGGATTAGTAGTATTTCTAAAATTTTTACCTAAGAATTCTCAATATATGACCTTAAATATGGCCATCCCTGTTGTCAGGTGCACCTCTCTACGAAATATACGAGACAATGAGGAGAAAGACTCAGCGTTCAGAGGAATTTGCACTATGATCAGTGTAAATCCAGGAGGTGTAGTTCAGGTGAGATCCAGCGGTAAGATAGTAGCTTGGCTGTTCTGTTGCTAATTGTTCTCGAAGTTGACATGTTGCCTCACCTCTCTTCTCTGGAACAGGATTTTATATTCTTCTGTGACGCAGTGGCCTCCTGGGTAAATCCAAAGGATGATCTCAGAGACATGTTCTGCAAGGTAAAAGCTGAAAATGGCTGTTTTGAACAAAAAGTACTTTAAATTAGCATTCAAATGTCTGCTAAACTGTGAGTCAAATCATTTTTTTAATTTTCACACACCTGATCTTGAAGAACAAATTATTCAAATTGAAAATACTGTTCAGAACAAAAGGATCAGTGATGACCAAAATCATTAACTCATGTTGGATTGTATTCAAAGTCGCACTGAAAATATAAGTAAAAAATTAAAATCACAGACAGTCCAAGAACTATCTACACACTCTGGCAACATGAGACTGAGCATTGTCATGCAAAAAAGGTTTTCAGGGACCTTTGTACCAGTGTAAGGTATGACAGCCACTCTGAAAAATTCATCCCGGTACCTTAAAGCAGTCAAGGTACCATGAGATATGACGTTTTTTAATTCTGGTGTTCTCTGGCGAATGTCTCTCGAGCAGGATGTCGGACCATCATGCCGCCTTCACGGACAGTTTGGTCAGAAACATGCACACCGGTAGCCTGCTGGAGATTATTTTGCAGGGTTCTTGCTCTGCCCCTCCTGTTAATGCTTGGACAAAGGAACCGATCGTCACCGTGTGTGCCCTTCAGTGGCCAAACGGAGGAATTGCAGCCTCTGCAGTTGACGCTGATGAAAACTCTCATGCACAAGATCTATTTTGAAAGGCAGCACTCAGTTGGTATATATTTCTTCTGGTGTTTAATTTCAGATCCTTCATGGGTTTAAGAACCAGGTGGGAGAGGACAACTGGAGGCGCTTCTCAGATCAGTTCCCCATGCCACTAAAGGAACGGCTGGCGACCTTTTACGGGGTTTAACTGTTTCCACAGCAGTGTGCCTCATTAGTGGGGTCAGTTTCTTCAAATTTTTCTTTCCTTGCAGAAAAACATGCTGATGTCAGTATGTTGATTAACGTAAAAGAAATGATGCGTTCTAATGAGTCTTCTCATTCTCTCCACAGGACATTCACTATGGAAGACTGTAGGGGAACCTCTTTTACCCAGGGAACATGTTTACCCTTTACTTGGGGGAAGGGTCTGCTTGCTAGGGGGAGGGAAGGGATGGACCTGCCCTCCCCAGCCTGGTGGATGGGGTGGGAGGGAGGTGGTAGCTGCAGTGCTCAGAGCCCCTGTGCAGTGGCAAGGGGGGAAAGGGACTGGCAGAACAACCTTATCATGGGAGGAAAATTCATTTAATCACATCACCATCAGAAATAATGAAATGTATCATCATTGTTCTCTCAATTTATTCTCCAAATATCTTATTTTCTGTCAATGGAACTACTGAAAAGAAATGTAAGCAAAACTGGAGAACTCTGTAAAGCATTTGCTCCTTAATTTTCGGTAGATCAACGAATGAGGAGGAAGTTATGTCAACTAGGCTTTAATGAAACTAAATTCTACCAGTAGAATTGAGGATGTTCTTTAAAAAATGTGAGTTGAAGTGGAGGTTTTATCTAAATACAAGGATAGTTTCAAGTTAAGGATTAGCAGCTGATGCTAAGAATGTATTGTATTGGATCCATTTCTGGAGAATATAATTTTGTAAGGCTGTGCATCGTAGTTATCAGATTATTTCTGTGTTCCTATACTTTAGCAGGGCCAAGGCTGTTAATTATGACACTGGAGAGCTCAAGACTTTCTCTTAAGAACAGCTTTTCGGGGAATAGGTAGCATGCTTGTATCATTGTGAAAAGCTGTATAACTTTAGTGAATTGTGTTGCGTTTGACAACTGTCATTGCCCTGTGATAAGGTTCTTCTTTGACCTTGTAATTTATCTATTTACAATACTTTTGTTTTCTCTACCAGAGAATTACAGCAGTCGGCTGTAATGTAGCATGACTGGGTTTACACACCGAATTTAGGAAATGTGTGAAGTCTTGGCTGTTGAGTAGCGTTGAAGTCAGTCTCTTCAGTTTGGTCTTGTGGCGTGAATGTGACATTTACATTCATCGGCAAGCATATCAAGGCTTAGGATGCTTCTTTTAAATTGTCTCAGCATCATGAAAGAAAAATGAAGGATAAGCACACAGGTTAATATCCTGTGAGTCTGTCAGTATCTTTGTTTCTTGGACTTAAACCACAATGACACAAATCCTTTCTTAGAGATTTTTGTGACTTTGGCTGTCAGAACCATGCAATCCATCAAATCAATGTTGAATATGTTTATTTCTCAGTGTACTAAAGTTTTGTTATGGGTCGTTTGGCTTCTTGTGCTAAAAGCATGATCTTGAGGATGACTGTGTAATATTATGGGTGGTTGTGTTTTGTGGGGTACTTGGATGCTTTCATTTCTTGCATGTTGGTGGCCCCTCACACCCCAACATATAGTGGGAAGGGGATAATGGGAGGGGGAGGGAAGCTTCACTTAAAGGCTTCAAACGTACATAATAACCATTTCTGTATTACAACACTGGGATGTATTTGACTCTATTCTGGAGTGTTCTCCCTAAACTTTTACCCCATAGCTGGATGTAGAGTTTTTAAATACTGTGAAACTACAGCAACGTTATTGTCTCTGGTTGTTTTGCACTGTTGTATTTTATGAAGTGTGTAAGTTACAGATAGCCTGAATGTATTCCATGATGGGTTGGAGAAGTAGGAAGATCATTTTATTGTTTAGTTTTTTTATGCCCCGCCAGTCATTTTTCCTCTGCTGGCCAGAGTAATAACTGCAGTATTTTACCCTTCTGCATTTAATAACTGCAGTATTTTAACCCTTAGTGATGCACATGACATGCACTTAAAAGTGCAATTGCAAGTTCTTAAGATTTATAATGGAGCCAAACCCTTCAGAATATGACTGAATATACTTTAATGACAATAAAAAAATTATTGCTGCTAAAGTAAATTAGCTTAACACAGTAAATATCTCAATGCAATTGGGTTATTAAATAAAGTACATAGCTTAGAGTTTTACATTAACGTCCTTCATGTGACATGTAGATTTAACATTAATGTGCTAACTGTTGATAAATACATGATATAATACATCATGGAATACAGAGGCAAATACTTGTATGTGCCACATCATTTTGTGTTTTGAAGTGTTGTTCCTTCACATTCCAGCTGTCTGGCATGCAAAAATGGAGAAATCACAGCTTGATGGGGTGTGTGTACACAGTCCTGTTATTCTTTCATTCAAAGAGTGGAGGTCTATAAAACACACATAACAATCCCCACTATTACTGTGCTGTATTTCTGACTTGACTGCTGCTATACATTGTAGACGTGTATCACTACTTGAATATGTGTTTTCTATGGGTAAACCTCAGGTTGTCTGTGTTCAGTGTTATTTGTTTTTTACCATTTTCCCCAAAGTGTACGCCTTTATGCATCTCATCTAAACAGCTAAAGATTAGTAAAACTCTTTCCCTTCATGATAAAATGGGTCATCGTGCTATTTGACGTTAGTTACAGTATACTGTATGCGTGCAACACAGCTAGCTGTCAAATGTTACTACAAAATACAAGACAGGTAGATGGAAAGATTTGGAAATGGTAACTTGCGCATACTTTATGTAGTTTTTATCAAAAGTGATCAAACTATTTTAAAACTTAGTGTAGTGTGTACACAAGACCTTCAGAGCAAACACTTTTAAGGTTTTGTTGGTGCTTTGCAATAGATAAACTGTATCTGAAGACACCACCTAATTTAAAAGCAAAGAAATAGGTTGACAACTTAAAACATAATATTCTAAACATAATGTTTTGCAAATATAACTTTGACTTTCTATGAAGCTTTATTTAAAAAAAAAAACTATTTTGTAAAGCACCCACCAATATTAAGGAATGTCTAGTCAAAGAACTTCTTTATTCTTATTCAGCCTTCAGACTCGATTAGACTGCCTTCATCTTTTTTTTTTTCTTTTTTTTTAGCTAATAAAAGCAGAAACATAATTTTGATAGACATGTTTTTTTTTTATAAGCTGCTGAATTTAAAAAAAAGTTATACTTTTGGGGCCACCAAATATTTTGGATCATGCAAAGAATCTATATTGTACTGTAGTAATTTTGTAATATTTGTAAGATATAGTGGGTGTGACTGGTTACCATTGCTTGAATCTGTACATTGTTCCAATAAATTGTTTACATTATAATGGGCATTTGTCTTTTATGTTTTTTATTTTTTACCTTCTGCAGCTGCACATTTTCTACAGGCAACACATGAAAAAAGACATTTATGAACGGAGTTCAGTGTCTGCCAAGTCTTACTGGTACCTGCTGTACTATCTTTCATCAGTTCAGACAGTGGTTGAGGATAAAGTCACCGGATAAAAGAGTTAATCAGATTGCAACCTTACAAACAAAAACTGTAAACTGATTAATTAATGTATTACGCACCAGGATAAAACCTTTTAACCCACCAACTGTTATCATGATTGTGGAGTAGCATTTAATCTAGTTGTCCTAACATCTGGACTGAGATTTAAAACATGATTGCATTATGTATATTATGGCTATTGTGCTGTAATATCAGTGTTTTTCGTTTACGATGTTCAAATCAAACATTGATATTTCGCCTAATTCGTATTTTATCTGCCTCAATCTGCCGCCACTGCATTTCCAGTGTAGACAAACAAAAAGTTTACGCACGGGAAACCTGATCGCAGCATTTCACCCAGCGACGCAGTGTCTTTCTGCGCCGCTGGTGGCGCTGTTTCCGTCCAGCGACAGCCGCAGCTTTCTTTACGGAAAGAAGCCGCAGGGGCAGAGGCGAGCCGCAGCACAGCGGAGCGGAGCGGAGGTGGAGTCTGAAGGTGGGGAGGGAGAAGAAAGGGGAGAGAGAGAGAGGAGGAGAACGGGGAAAGGCAGATACAACAGAGTCGGGGGGTGGACGGCGGATGATTGACGTTTTCAAAGTTCCATCACAACAAATTCAAGAGTTGCGGCGAAGAGGAATAAGACAAAATGATAAAGCCTTACTTCCTAGAGAATTTCTGGGTAGGTGGTGCTTTTTTTTATTTACGTTGTGAACACCGGCGCTATTCCTTATTCTCTCGCTGTGTTCCCTCCCTATCATGTTCATGTCAGACAGGAATCAGCTCTTGTTCACGCTGCAGACGTAGCCGGGTGGCTCGTTAGCTTGCTCCGGCTGTACCGGCGGTCGTCGGTGCCGCTGGCCCTACTGGTCAGCAGGCCCCCGGCCGGCGTTCATTTTCCTCGGAGATTATTATTTTGCCACCCCGGGGTTTGGGCCTCTGTAGAGCCATCTAACATGAAACCTCGAAGAATACACCCATGAGCACGCTAATTGGTCGCCTCAGGTTTGGTTGGAATGCTCAATGGTCATTTCCATGAATCCTATTGGACGCCTCGGCTGTCAGTCGTAGTCCCTTAGCCGGACGCGTCATTTTCTTCCGTGACAAAGTTTCAGTGAGAGGCCAGATGTTAGCAAGTTAGAGAAGAGCTTTAAAACACCAGATTAGCCTCATGGTTTAATGGACATTTAGCTCATGTTTTAAGTTCTATCACCGGCGCTGTAGTTCATTTATTACCATTACACTGTGTGCAGTGTTGTCCAGTCACTGCCTAAAGGTCATCTGTCTGTGGATAACTATTTTTAGCTAGCTTTGTTATAGCAGGTTGAAAAGCCTGTCTGTGTTATTGATAGTGCTCATTAATGCCTCCACAGATCTGTCTGTCTGTCGTTCACCAGACTTTTATTGTTGTTGTTTTTCAGAACAGTAAAATTCAGTTTTTACTCTGAGCTAAAGTGAGGCATTGCACTGCAGCAGTGGTCTGGTCCTCTACTGATTAATTTCTGCTGTCATCTCTATGGTTGATCACCTTTTTCCAGTCTTGGGCAATAACAGTAGACAAATGGGATGGCGGTCTGCAGCTAGAAATAACCACAGTACCACATACAGTGTAGTATCTTATCTTTCTTCCCTAACGTGGGAAAATACAGCCATAGTTTTCAGCCTCACTTGACCTCAGTTCCAGGTGGCAGCCACTGTAGGGAATCTCCTGTTTACAAAGCTGATCAAATTAACAGTTACTGAGAATTAGGTTAAGGTAAAGGTTTTTAAGTAATGAGCAAGTACAGTTCTGTCAACCCCTGAAGCCTTTTTGTTTTGTAAAGGAGACTTCATCATTAACTAAATGGAAAAGAGGGGAGCTGAGACACTCCTGATTCTTCAATCTGCCCTTTGTGCCCTGCAGTGAGCCACAAGAGGATCCAGTGATTTGCAAAGATCAGCTGTGTGTTTAACATGCACCACACGCACACTTGGCATTAGGAGATGTGTCCATTTCCCTTTGACCACACACACACACACACACACACACACACACACACACACACACACATGCATACACACTAATATTAGTTTGTGTATCTCACTTTTGGATAGGAGAAAACACCTATAACACGCAGAGTTTCTCCACCCTGTCGTCTTTTTTAGAAACATTTTTGTTGTCCCCTTTTTCTCATGGCTTACATTGGCTTGAATCTCTGATGTAGACAGCATCAACCCCTCAGCTGAGTAAACAGTTCTTTAGGCATTAAGAGCCAGACATTGTACTGCCATGTTGTTTCTCCGTCCAGCTTGCATCACTTGGTTGGTCACTGGCTGCAGCATTTCCTCTGTATGTGTTTGCACGTCTCACTTCCCTTTTTTCTGTGTGTTCAATGTGTTTTTTTTTTACTTTCACTTGTGCTGAAATGTCTTAGCAGCTTGTAGACTTAATGCTCCGGTTTTAGTCCTAGATTTATGATGAGCCTGTGTTTGATGTGGAGTGTGATAGCTCCTAGCATATCATGGGGGAAAAAAAAGATTTGCATTGTGATTAGCAAACAGTGTTGATACAGCCAACAGCCCGGGGACAGCCTTCTTCTCCCTGATGTAACGTGTGTGTGTGTGTGTGTGAGGTCTCATAGGTTCTCACACAACTCCCAGTTCAAGCTTACGGTCAGACGTGAACTGTCACAATAACACAGAAAATACAGAAGTAAGAAGAAGAAGTGGTGACACATTTCCTTTCATTTGCCCCCTTCGTTCAACACAACATTGAATACACAAACACAAGATGCTACCGTACTGCTTTCCATGTTTGTCTCTAGAGGAAGACCTTGCAAGGAGCCATGGTTTCTGTGAAAGCCCTGTGAATGTGGACACATTTTCTCAGTCCCAGTCATGTTCTTGTGCTGCAGATCTCATAAACTACTGAGCTGCATACAGAGGTGGTTAAATTAGTCATGGGTTGTGACACACTGACCTGTTCTGGTATTTATCCAGTAGCCATGCAGTTGATGTCACATCCTTAACTGTAAGTACTGGTCAAGTTCTTCTATATCTTTGTTTGTACCACAAACAAAACCCAGCCTGTCTGTGCTTACCACATACTACATACAGCACACTATGTGTGCTGCTGCTGGACTGATGTCTTGCGACAGCTCAGTGCACCGCTCCCTGACCTCACTGGTCACATGACCTAGGGCAGACACCCTGATGTCATCCCACTGTCTACTCGCTCTCAGCTCTGGGGTCTACAGACTCCACCAGGCCTCCGTTTAGTTTGTCTGAAGTGAGAGAGTCTTGTTTTGCTGTTCCTAAATTCCTCAGAGAATGTTTGCACGCACATTATGGCCTTCGGCTTTCACATGAGAATAAGTCCTGTCATCTGGCACATTTCTTCCTGGTTTGCTTGGTTGCTACTAAAAATGATGTGAATAAACTACCTAACCACACTTAGCCTGCCTCTACTACATTTAGCACTAGTGTGTGAAGTATTCACATATCTGATATGTACACTACAGAAGTCATTTAAGACAGTACTGCAATGTACTGTTCACCCCTGCTACCACCATGAGGGGGGATTTATTGCAGGACCATTGGGTTAGACTACATTAGTTTTAGCTTAGTATACTTAATAACCTATGAACTGTAGTTGTGAGTGTACAGTGCATCAGTGTAGTGTAATTAAACGTTTTAAGACCCTCTCTTGTTTGGTTCACCTCAGTTATCTTTTGTTGTTATGAGGTGAATGCCTCATAATACTTCGGACTGTTTCCATGTGACGGGTTTCATTACTGCCTGTCAGGCATTAAACACTTGACTCTCCACACACAGGATATTGAAACAGGTTTTGTACTCTTAACAGAAAGAGAGCGAATTCCTGTCCTCTTCTGTCTGGCAGATGTTACATGATAAACTGCAGCGCCGTGGTTTTGTTTATCTCTCCTTTAAGGTGTTATGCTAGATTACGGATGTCAGCAAACCAACTGTTTCTTTTTGTGCTGATTGTACTCTGTAATTACACATGTGTTATTGTTGCATGTGAGAACATTATAGAGTATATATTTCGGGCAGTCTGTGGTGTGTTTTGCAGTCGTGGCTCTTTAACGTTCATATCAAACAGAGCCATTCGATGACACTACTGCCTGCTTCTCGCTCTGCTTCTTTAAATCTATTATTGACATCTTTGAGCTGATAAGAAAACCAGATGCTATATTCTGTATAATACACATCTTAATGTGAATTTACATATGATCCATTCAGCTTTTACTTATGTTTCATTTTGTCAGACACTACACAAGACTCTCTGTTCAGTTAAGATTAAATTGTATGAGAAGTTACACCCAAATAACTTGTTTTAATAATTCCTGTGAAAGTAAACAGAAGTTATTAGAAATAAGAGGTTTAAACTGTATTTAGGAAGCGGGTGGAAGAGACAAAATCAAGTGTTAAGCTGTTTGCATGATAAGTAGTAAAACTTCAGTTAAGAGTTCTTTGAACCTTCAGTAGCTCTCAGTCACAGTGCAAGGACAAGAATTGTGTCATAGTTTTATTCCAGGAAAAGAAACTGGTTTCATTGTAAATACCACTATATGACCCGGAGTTATAGTTTATTCCTCTATATTAAAGAGCATTTTTAATAATAAGTGAGGTTGCTGCTTTTTCCAGCGAAGCTCTCTATCTAACGGCTTGTGAGTTAGACAGCATAAGCATTAGTGCACGTTCAACCGTGACAAAAGCTGTCTAGTTTCTGGACTATTACCTTCAGTACTTTTTCCAGCCTAAAGTGTACAAAGACACAGAGTCTCCTGCAGTGTGTGGCGTGCACACGCAGGGCTGTGGGCAACAGCCACTAGACCCAGACTGAATATTGGTTAACTGACACTGTTCACTTTCTTCTTCCTTTTTTATGAACTCTACCTGTCTTCAGGAAGCTGTCTCAGTGGCTCACTGTGCTGTTGCTTAAACAAACTGTGATTGAAATGCGTTTCAGCATATTTTTAAGAAAATTAATTTCAAATGTGTTGAATAATAAACATTGAGAAGTTGTGTGGAATTCTTAATGTTACTGTACATGGAGAGGTTTATTCCTATTTTATATTACACATTTTATTAATTAGAGATGTCTAGTTAACTTAGACACATGACACATATTTTAAAATTGTTTAAGGTGATATCTTTAAATTGTTGGCTCCTGCTTTGGAGATTTTTTGTCTTGTAACCTGGTGAAAAGTTGAAAACGCCCTCAGCGGTTTCCCGTGTTTGCTTTTATTTGTCTTTGTATTCACTAATACCACAGTCCCCTTTTTTTTGCACTGAATGGTCAGTCTTCCTGTTGCTGTTCTGCACTGTTAGGAACTGTGCGTTGTCGCTTACTTTTCGTCACTTGTAGATTGAATGGCCAATTGTCAGTGCTTCTCTCATGGTGTTTTTCTTATAAGTCAGGCAGTGTTGCTGTTACCTAAGGTTAATGTTATGGTCTGTTTCCCACCTTGCCATCATGACCTCTAATGCATACAGTACTTTGCATGTCATGCTGTGTGCTACAGTCAGGGAAGAAGCTAAACATCTAGTTTTTTTAACATTGATCTAGTTACAACAGGAAGCACTCCTCAGTGGTCTTCGCACAGGGGTAAAATGTAGGCCATAGAGCTGTAGCATCAAGAATGATACTTAATAATGTCTGTTTGCTCTGTAAATATCATACTATTGGAACTAGCTCTGAGCTTCACTTGACACAAACTTCCTGACCTTTCGCTTTTGTCACTGTGGAAAAGGATTAAGCCATGAGTTAAAGCTGCACACTGAACAGCTGCCGTCATTCTGCACTCTGTTAAACCAAACTGCTGATAGTGAATTACTGCAGGAATCAGGAAATGTATATCTTGAATCAGGCAAAAATGAGGATGAACTGTGGTGAACTGAGGTGTTGTCATATTTGCTTCAGCCTATGTTTTAGTGAATGCATGAGCTTAGATATCTTTAATTGTCACATTGAATTGGTGCTTTGACATCAAGATGTCAGAAGGTGTAACAGTCAAAAAGTATTAACTCAGTGGCTGATATTATAATCTGCATGACAGTAATTTCGTCATGTTGCTGTCACCTGCACCATCAGACAGCTATTTCGGTAGAGTGTAGTCTGTACCTCTTTTCCAAGCCACTGGAGCTCTTCTGAAAACAAACTCAGCACCATCAGTGTCATCTCAGCCAAGGTCACCTGAAGTTTGTGTCAACAGTGAATTTAACTTGAACAGAATGAAGCTTAATATTTGATTCTGTGGGCTGTATTATTGATTGATTATACTACCTAAAGTCTGTGTGAACCAATGTGGTTATCAGTCAGAGCATTTGTTATCAGAGTCTTTCATTGTATACCAGTAGAAGAGTTCCTCTATGCAAATTTAAGTTGTGAGTTTATGTCATTTAAATGACTTTTTCGGCCACGCTCCAACATATGATGTGTAAATTCACATTTAATTCACTGTATTATTTACACTGATCAGACATAACATGAACACCACCTAGTGGTTATAACGTTAACACCATCTAGTGGTTTTAATGTTAACACCACCTGGTGGTGTCTGTGAAGATTCTCAGTCATCCAGGTGGAACGGCAACTGGACTTCTGTCTTGTTAAGTTGAAATGTTAAATAATCATCCAAGTAACTCCGTCAGTCAGTGTTGGCCCGGTGTCAGCTGGGAAATATATAATGCCGGCCGTGATCGACAGATGTTTACATACACAGGGCATTGAAGGCGCTGTGTGTGGGATGGTCCATGTCACTGATTGGTGTATTTGACTGTGTAACAAAGCATTGTTTGGTTATTTAAGTCATACAAAAACTAATCTTATCTCTGTTTGGGTTGCTAATTAGGAAACATTAGTGCTGCAATAATAACTATTTTCATTATTGATTAATCTGCTGATAATATTCTTAATTAATCAGTTTATGTTTAGTTTCTACTGAGCTTCAGTAGAAGCTTGGTGATTCAAAAGGAGAATGACCCCCAGATGTGTCAGACATCCTAAAGATATTTCTGAGCTGAAGCAGTTCTGTGAGAAAAAATGGTCCAACATTTCTCCTGGAAATGGTGCAGGTCTAATCAGCAGCTACAGAAGAGGTTATTGCTGCCAAAGTTGGCCAACGATCATGACTGTTAGGGTTAAGTTAATCAGTTTCAATATTGTGTTTGTTTATATTTGTGACTTTGGTGAAGATCAGATCACATTTCATTGGCAGTTAACCAGGAAATTATCAAGGGATATTGTATAGGATGAATAAACTAAATATAAAGTCAATGACTAATTATTTTCCTGTAAATGGACTGTTTCAGCTGCAGGTGTTAAACTATAAACTGAACTACCACATTTGTCTCTCATGAATAATTGAAATGATGACTTTGCATTTTTAAAGCATCAATGCAACTGGACACCGTTATATAGTGGCATGGTTACGGCAACATAGACAGTTGTCTGGGTATCTCTTACATTGTACACTGGAGCCTCACATCCATCTATGACTGTTTTCAACTATCATTGCTCTCAAACATGGCCAAGATGTGTATGGTTGACCAGAGGCTGCTCCAAATGCAGCTGGAAGCTATGCAGGCAATGAAAATGCTGCTTTCCGAAAAAGCCTTAACGGTAGTGTGCGTTCAATAACTGAGGTTTTATTTTTTTATAATTGGTTTTTGTTCTGCTGGCTGATCTGTCTGCTTTCCCTGTTGTTTAGGGGGAAAAAAATAATGGCTTTGATGTGCTCTACCACAACATGAAGCATGGCCAAATTTCCTCCAAGGAGCTGACGGAGTTCATCCGAGAAAGGTAAGACACGGTGGTCCCATACGGTGTCTTATTCTGTACATGTGGACGTTTCCACACGGTTCACAACATGGTAATTTCACATTAACATTACTCCTCTTATATCCTCTTATAGTGTGTCTAGTTCAACACCCCACATGGTTGTTTCAGTTCTAGCTCTAACATTAAAATCATTATCTCCTGTCTCTATATCTATCATGAAAACTAACTGGAAAATAATAATAAGTGCAACATTGTGACTATAGTGCAGGTAGATTAGGGCGAATGTTATGCAAACTTAACCCCTCTGTCAGAAGAGCTTAAACCTGAGCCCCCCTCCTGTAACCTACACACATGCAGTGCCTGCAGCTAGGTAATAACATAATAACATATTTTCAAATTCTTCCTGCTTCCATAAACATTATCATCAGTGTGTGAGAAGGGTACAGTATGTTTAAAACCTGTTACATGATAGATGCTTCACCGGTGCTGTTTGTCAGTGGATTACACTGTTTACGTGACAAAGAGGAATACACATTTAACTAAAAGGTGTTTGAAATGTCTTACTCTTCTTGAATGAAAGTTTGCTTTTGCTTCCTTTTATTGCATTAGTTGTTAAATGTAACTTTTTTTAAATGTAATCAGTGATTGGTTGTTTGACCATTTCTAAAGTTTACCTTCCTCGATTAAGCTGTCCAGATTAATTCCAATTCCAATAAATCATCTTTTAGTTATGAACTCTTTTTACAGTCTGTAGAAATGTGGTTGAAAAGAATGAATACATTATTCATGGAGAGAGAAGGTCTGGCAGAAATTAATTTTATTGTGTTGCAGCATCATTTGTCATACTGCCTCGTGGTATAGTCATTCTGTTAAAACTGTGCCAGTTTTAAATCTGTTCGATGATGTTCTGTGGGGTTTTTCCCTCCATACTGAAAAACTAAACTATGGCTCCTTCTCGTGGGGAAAACAGCTCTGTGCACTGGCTTCATATATTTACCCACAGCTGCTCTGTCTATCAGCTGTCAGCTGCTTTACAATGCTTTTAAGCATCTTGTGGCTACAATTATATTAATTAAGACAAGAGTGCGTGCATAACATCCATAAAATCTCTTGGTTGGTGTTTTCTAGCAGCTACCAGCATTGAAAGATTAAGAAATATCTGCACACTGCTGGGTCACTCACTACATGTATTCTAAGACTTAACACATGGAAAGTCAATAAACATCAATGATTGTATTACCTGCAAGCAAAAAAAGATTTAAATCTATTTTTTTGTTATAGTTACATGATACAGTTGTAAAACTATAAAATACATAAAAGCACCGTCAAGTGGTGTGATGTCCCTAATCCTGTTGCAAAGTTCCTTTTCAAATTTAAACACCACATCTCATCACAGGCACAGAGCTGATTGTGCCTTAAGAGGAGAGATGCACAGCTTTTTAGGACAAAAAAAAAGACTGAATAGACACCTGTGGGGTTTGTTGGGGTTCCCACCTGTGGATCACGTGTGCCGTAACATAATGTGGCGCTCTACCAACACGCATAAACTACAACTTCCAGCATGTAGAGGAACGTTTAAAAGGAAAACAATATTTAGAAACCAGTCAGCGTTCACTTTGCTGCCGTGTGTGTGTGTGTGTGTGTGTGTGTGTGTGTCTGAACAGGAATACAAAGATGAGGAGTATGTTCTTTGTAAAATCAATGTGAGTTTGCAGTGCACAATACACATTTTATCATCTGTTTTTTGTTTTTTTTTTTCATTTCTGATTTGGAAGGAACTGATTTTTATGGTAATGTTAAAAGACAGAAGTCAGTTAGGGCTTACTGGTAGTAAAATAAAAACTGCCTTTCTTCCCCACACAAAGATTGGAAGTAGAGTAGACTATAATGCATCTCTAGCTTGTTCCGTCCTCTGAGATGTTGTTGTGTGTGAGTATTTTCTGTTGCTCTGTGAGATGTTTGTGTTTGTGTGACCCAGTGTGTATTTATGATGGACGCGTGTACATTTGTCCTGTTTCCCGCTGGCTGACCTGGTTCCTGTGACGTGACTGCAGAGAGAGGCTGGCTAAATGAGACATCCATAATTCAGGCTTTCACTGTAACACAGCTGTAGTTTTTATTTTGTTTTTTTTTATGTTGTTTTTTCTTTTAACTTCTGGCACTCTGCGGCAGAATGAAGGGGATTCAAACTCTAGCTTTCATACACTGTCAGCTTCAACATGAGGTTTATGAACAAATCACAAGCCAAACCGCACTTATTTGCACACACACGGTGCATGTGGTCAAACATTTATGTTGCAAGTTCTAAGTGGATGTTTTTGGCTGGGATCTTCGGTTGTTCAGCGACATGCCCTATTTGAGCTCTAACCTAGTTGCACATACTTTGGAAAAACTTTGTCATACTATATAATACAAGGCTTCGAAAGTAGAATTGTTATCTTAACATTATTTACATATATTATTAATATTTATAGTTAAATATTTACATTAATTGGACTTCTCTCTCTGTTTTCCTATCCAAGGAGCACTATTGAAGAGGCTTATGCAAGGTCAATGACCAAACTTGCCAAGTCAGCTGGCAACTTTTCTCAGCTCGGGTAAGTGTGAACAGCGCTCCAGAAATAAAAAACGACCATCGTAATTTAATAATAATAATTGATACTTTATTGATCCCCTTGGGCAAATTCTTTGCGGACAGGCTACACCTTTGTGGCGCCAAGGGCCAGGGTGTCGGTGTCTTGTCCACGGACACCTCGACGTGTTAATGTGGACATGAATGTCTTGCACTGTCCTAGACTCTGAGGTGCCTGTCATCCTTTATCCTAGGACGTTTGCTCCTGTGTGGGACGTGTTCAAGACGTCAACAGAGAAGCTGGCCATTTGTCACATGGAGCTAGTGAGGAAATTGCAAGAACTTATAAAAGAGGTCCAGAAGTATGTGGACGAGCAGGCCAAAGCACACAAGAAGGTAAGTTTCTTACTAATTTAACTATATTTTTCTCTACTTCAGATTAGTTAGAATAGAAGTGGTAAATGCTTAAACACAAACAGCTGTGAAAAAAAATCACCAAAATAAAATACATTGTAAAACTGAAATGATATGAGCAGAATGACTCTTGTCACAGTTTCCTTTTTATTCCATTTGTTGTTCGAGTACATTTATTGTCTAATATGAGTTGTTTCACACTGTAGTGATCGATCCTAGAAAGAACAGAAGCTGACATGAACTTAAGATGATACTATAAAAGAAAACAGAAAAAGCCTATTTGATTCCATCTTTAGACGACGTAGCGTGCAGGGTTATTCTATGAAGCTTTTACACCTCACTCCTCCATGTCTCCTCCCCGCTGAGACGCACCATCAGCTCATATCTCATGCATGAGGCCACATAACACAAAGTAAAAAAAAAAAAAAAAAGGAGCTTGAAATTAGTGGGGTTGTGTTTGTGCTTTCAGCGTGACTGTCAAAAGCATGTCACAGTTTCGCCTCCCTGCACTCCCTGCTCATTTCTGCTTTGTGTTTCTTGGCTAACTTGCGGACACAATGCATATAATGTGGTTAAGTGCAGAAAATAAACACTTTACGAAAGATGCTCAAAATTTCTACGTAATTTAGGATTGTGCCAGTTCTTTTGATTACTTCAGTGATGTTTACATTACACCACGACCGTGTCGAAATGAGAAACAAAGAAGGTTCAGTGATGGTGGCGGCCCACCACGCTTACTGTGCTGTAAGACATCACCATTTGATTATATGTTTTTTTTCTTGTCCTTCAACTCTTCAAGTTGATATGAAAAGTTATAAAAATAGAACGTCGTGTGGTTCAGATCCAATCCAGAGATACATTTTTATAGCTTTAATCGCTTCCTGCTGTACTGTGCATTAGTTCTTTCACATGCTGGAGAGTGAGAGAAAGTGAAATAGCATTTTACTAGAGCAATAAAGGAACTTTTTTTTCCTACTCCCATTATAAATAAGGGTATTCGAGGACAAGTGCTGACTGTGTATTGTGCAACAATAGCACAATGCTTAACACACTGTTGTTACAGAGTAAGTGTACAAGACATTTGTGTATTGTTAGACAAAAGAAGAAGTGGCGTCGACCTTGGAGGCTGTCCAGAACATCCAGACCATATCTCAGGCTCTGCAGAAGTCCAAGGAGATCTACAATGCCAAAACCGTAGAGCAGGAGCGCCTCCGCAAAGAGGGGGCCACCCAGAGAGATGTGGACAAGGTGGGAGGTCACACTCGCATGTACACACACCCACATAATCATGGTATGGTAATAAGGCATGATGAAGTGCCTTAACCCTCCAGCCTATACAGACACTTTAACCTCACAAAGCTTCTCGCCTTCAGATGTTAAATGGAGCTCAGTTTCCTCGCTGATTCCTCAGTTGATCTGGGAAAACAAAGCTCCATTGTCTACAGTATGTAAACTGATGATAGTCATTTATCTGTCTGTTTATACTTTACAGGCTGGAGTGAAAGCCAAAAAAGCCACAGAGGCCTACAAGTCATATGTGGAAAAATATGCCACAGCTAAGTCAGATTTTGAACAGAAGATGGCAGAAACTGCACAGGTATTGTGATAATTTAATTTCCTTGTCCTGTGTTTAAATGACATACATGCTCATAAAGTCTGTTTATTGTCTGTCTCTGTGGTATGCAACACATTAATTGTGTAATATGTCAGTCCTCCGCGCGTGTGTGTGTGTGTTCCACATTTTGTGCCCTGTATCATCTCCAGATTGTGTTTTTTCCTCTGCAACGGAATCATTGTGGAAAGCCTTTATTGGATCCATCTGAAGGACTGATTAGATAAACTCCAAATTAAAATCAGATCAACAGAATTTGGCCTCCATATCTTCTGCACCACAGCAGCTCCACCACCAGAAATGGTTCCAGTTAGCCCAGCGGTTTTGTTTCCCCCTAGAGAAAGCGGCATAGCAGCTTTGCTTCCCCAGGATCACAGTCTACAGCTCATCTCAAATGCAGCACATGTGCACATGAGTTATAAACACTGAACACATGTGCTCGCTGACATCACTGGGGCTCCTACATGTGTGTTCTCTTTGTCTGAGTGTGTCTGGGTGGGTGTGTCTGTATGTGAGCATATGCTAGCTGTTACTGTGGCGAATGACACAAGTACAGCACTAGTTGTGTGTACGTCTCTGTAGTGTAAATGCAGGAGTGAGTGGCTCTTCGTTTGCATGTGTTTGTGGTTAGAAAGGCTCATCTTCCTCTCTATCCACACTGTGATTTTCTCGTTTATGATTATTTATACTCATTCTTTTCGGTGTAACCCCAAAAGCCAAGAGTCAGACTCAAATGGAAGTAAATACCAGCATTTAAGATTGTGATCTACACCATGCTGCTGCTGAAACCCGCGTCTGTGTGTGTGTTTCATGAACAGAGTGTGTGTGTGTGCGTGTGTGTGCGTGTGCGTGTGCGTGTTTGAGCTATAGACCACCAAGACACACAGGAAGAGGAATGAACAGAATATGTTGAAGTTTCCTAGGTTGTATTTTGGTCTTATTTTTGTTTCCCTGCCTGTTTAATGATGCAGATTTCTTGGCATGTAGTTAATTTGACTTTCACTGACTAGGTGATTTGTTGCATTGCTTTGCCATAACTACCCTTGCCCTGTCTTACAGAAATTCCAAGACATTGAAGAAAGCCACATTCTCCACATGAAGGAGATCATTCAGGCATACGCACAGTCTGTCGATGAAACGCACATCCAAATAGGAGAGGTGAGGTTGTACATAAACTCTAACATTCCTGTGGGTGGAGTAGGTGTCTTGTTGACCTGAGACTGTGCTCATTGGGTTCACTGTATGTCATATCAATTAGTGTCGTCTTTGATCTCGTTAATCATTTAACTGCGAAGCAGGAAATGTTCCATTCAGCCTTTTATGCCAAGCAATTAAAAACTGATCAAAACTCCCTCTCAGTCTATCTAAAACACCTCCAGAAGTCCGAAGACTTGCCAAGTACTGTGTCTGATAGTTAAGTGTTTCACATGCCCGTTTGTTTCTGGAAGAGTGTGTTTA
The DNA here is from genome assembly GCA_034779795.1 of Ctenopoma multispine. Classification (NCBI taxonomy): domain Eukaryota; kingdom Metazoa; phylum Chordata; class Actinopteri; order Anabantiformes; family Anabantidae; genus Ctenopoma; species Ctenopoma multispine. The sequence continues at coordinate 3,538,038 of JAUYWH010000004.1, forward strand.
GGTTTTAGCAAATGACATTAAGTTCTATTGTGGAGCCCTTCAAACACCATTCACATCTATATTAATCAGTATGTAACATTAACCAAAGATTCCTTTTCATTTATTTATTCAGCAATCATACTTACCAGTGCCACACTGAATAAATCAAGACTAACTACAATCTGCTGCTCTGCTCTCATTAATCTCAGTATTGATGCTGCAGTTTCCTTTTTGTCCAAAGAGGGCGACACAGCTCCACAAAGAGCATCCCAGTCCAGTCTGCAGCTCGTGCGGCAAGTTGGAAAGAATGTGGAGCGACAGGCTACCGCAGGTTATTCAGCCCCATAGTTCCTGCTTCTGAGCAGGAGATGGGCAGTGCTGCTGCCTGTTGCTGAGCCAAATTAAAATACTCCCTGAAGACAAGTGGCCAGCCTTCCCGCACCAGAAAATCCGAATCGGTCTAAGAAGTTTAGATGTGGTGATAAATATTGTTCAGAATAGTTTGTGAGGAACTTTGGGAATACCATTATTACAGAAGGGAAAGGCAGGAGGGAGAGGGAAGGAGGCTGGGACAAGTTTTAGCTCTGCAACATTGTGCTTAGTTGCTGAGCCCGCATGCATAAATGCTGACGGAGAAATTCAAAAGCAAAATCATACACGTGCATATCCTTATGTTTGAAATTTCTAATGGTTTAATTGCTGTTTCAGTTAGATACAAACACCCACACCATGTCACAAACTAACACAAGACACAGTTAATCTTTTAATGACTCATGGCGTGTGTTAGAATGTTTGCTCAAGCTGGCCGTAGAATTTAAACAGCCTCTAATATAGTAAATTTACACATGTATTAACTGTGCTTAGATCGCTTCTCTATACAACAATAGATTCTATGATGTATATTAGTTTTTCCACACCAGAGAAAAACAAAGGCAAACAAAACCTGCCCTTCCTTGGTTTTTAGCAGTTGAATACGATGTGTGTACTAAGGGAGGAAAGCAGGAAAGATAAACAGGAATATCATTCTAAAAAGTGGTCATGGAGCGGTCATGAGAACGTGCATCAGGTCAACAATCATCTTAAAGAGCACAAATTCCTATTTGTGGTGCATATTGGATAAAATTGTTCCCACATTTTAAAGATGTGTTAATATTACTGTATGTGAGATGTAAGATTTATCTCCCAGTACTAAAGTTAAGTAGCCTTAATAGTACTGAAGATCATCAAAGATGTCTTGGGCCTCCTGGAGATAAGAAGATTGCACGGTAAGTTCAGTAAATTAAACCGAAGCAGAGCACTTGTAGCTGAAAGTGCCACTAAAATCAGGAAGTAATCCTGTCAATCGTGCAGACATTTTCAAACAAGGCTCAACTGGTATCAGCTCAGTGGGCGTGAAGGATAAGAGGGTCAGAAGGACAGGATGAGAGGAAGAATATGAGCAGTGTGAAGGAAGGAAAATACCTTATACGGTATATTAAGTTCCTGTTTGATTTGAGAGAAGTGCAGAGTGTTGTTATCTGCATAGAGAGCTTTAAACTTACATAAGGCCAGGTGTGTCTGTCAGTGTGCGTGCTTTGTTTGTTTTTATAAGTGAGCATTTGTGTGTGAGCGAAGATCTCTTGAAGGTTTCGAAGATGTGGGCATGGACTGAGGTCTGTGTGTGTGTGTGTGAGAGAGAGGCGAGCAGGGCATGCGGGTTGATGACATTAGTGCCCTCCGTCATGGCAGCAGCACCTGACAGATCGCGTGTGCTACAGTGAGCATATTTCCTCACCGTGGCAACCTCCCTGCCGCCCTCCCCCCACTTCGCCCACATCACCCTCCCCACCCTGCAGCTATCCTGCCATGGCACAGAAGGCTAATGCACTCCACCTCACCACAGGGGCCCAGGGGCAGACACATATGTGTGTGCATGTGTGTGTGTTTGTTTGATGGTGGAGCCACTCTGCGCTTACAGTATCACGCACATCTAAATGGTTTGGTGAGACGGCACAGTCAACTGCTGTTCTTCATTCCCATGCCTATACATCACTTTCACTTCCCCCCCAGTAAACTCACAAGCACACATGCACAACCAAAACAAACAAGCACCAACACTATCTTTCCTCTGATACTACCCAAAGGGCATCAGCAAACCACAGTGCCAACAACAATGATTCAGCCTGACACAAAGGAATGAAAGTAAAGTATAGTGTGTCTCCACAGGCAAAATACAAAATAAATATCACCTAAAGGCAATGCAGGTTACAGGGAGAGTTAACTGCAACAGTATTTCTCTCTCACCCTGTTTATCTTAAATATATCGCAGCAAACACTCAGCACATGACACTAATCCTTTGTTTCTTAGATATTTTAGTTTGTGAAATATGTAAAAAGATAATTACTGTATCAAACTGACTTATTTAACTACATTTCTCCCTAAGAATTTACCTTGATCCATTGCATATTCAAAAAAGTTAATAAAGGAAAGTCCATCCAAAAATGTACATTATTTTACAGTAGTGCTTTAAAATATTGTGTATTATGATGCAACTGGGACTAAAAAAACTTTTTAATGAACTTTTATTTATTTAGTGAATTTCAATTGAGGATAAATTGATTCTCAGTCAGCAGTGCAGAATACTACCCCTAACACTAAATGGATCAAACATTCACCAGCAGATATTGATTTTAAATCAAATTCTGGCTCAGTTGAATTTGTCTTCCCATGAACTCTCTCCAGCAAGTCTGTGAGTGTCAGATAAACGGAATGTTTTTTTTTTGTTTTAAGGTCCACAATGAGTTTGTGAGGAACATTGAAAACACCTCAGTGGAGAGTTTAATACAGAAACTGGCTGAGAGCAAAGGAACGGGCAAGGAGAGACCAGGTAAGCTCCCACTGTCTTGTATATTAAATGAGTGTTGTGTTGCAGATATGATTTTAAAATGATAAAATACATTTATAATTAAAATGTATGAACATCTAAGACTAAAAAAGCAACTTTGCAGAAGCTGTGGCAGTAGTTACAGCTCTGAGTCTGCTCACCTGGATTTGGGTATTTGTTTTGTAGATCCTCTAGACTCCATCAGATTGAGGGAGAAGCGTTTGAGAACTGTCAGCTTCAGCTCTCTTCACACGTTCTGTGGGGTTTAAGTGAAGGCTTAAACCAGCCTGGTTACCAGGCCAGACAGCCAACTCTAGGAGTCCTGGTAGTTCCAGCAACCTGGGAACACTCAAAGCTTTTGAAATGGTTTTATATCCATGGTATGATCTGTGCCTCACCACATAGATTGTAGAGGTCTACACAGAGTTCCTTAGACTTCTTGAATGGATTTTTATCCTGGCATGCAGTGCACAACCTGTGGGACTATATACAGTATAAAAAGAAAGTAATGTCCTGTACAGTTTGACACAGGACGAGCCCAGTCAAGTTCTAGACACATCTCAAGAATAATGAAAGTAAACAGGATACATGTGACAGGCCTCAGTAATGGTCTGAATACTTTTCTAAATGAGAAATTTCAGTTTTTGATTTTTAATACATTTGCAAAACATTCTAAAAGCATCTTGTCTTTATAGATTGATGAGCAAAAATTTCAATTTATTCAAATCTAGAACAAGCAAGAAGTACAGGGGTCTAAACATTTTCTGTGACTGTAATTTAGTGGTCGGGGGAACGGGCCTTTTTGCTTATTGTCTTGTGGGCTGGGGAGGGTGTATAGAGAGGGGCAATTAGAAGTAGGAGAGGGCCATCAGAGTCAATCATGGTAATCTGCTGTAAAGGTAGACAGGCTTGGCATTCCAGTAAGCATGTGACACACAGGGCTTTGCTGTGCGCGCAGACTAAGCAGGCAGAACCAACCTTTTCGGGAGGTCAGAGCTCAACAATGACGCTTGTGTAAACTTTGCCATGCCACAATAATCAAGGGAATACTCCTCAGACTCCTTTGGCTCTACACCCTCACCTCCTGCACTTTCACACACACACTCACAGCTCATTCACTAGTTAGTTACTCCTGCAGCTCTTTAAGTACTTGATTTTCTTTTTCACAAATAACTTTTATTAAATTGTCGCTATTGTCATATGCTGCAAAAATCCAATTACTTCAGTGGCCCCTGTACTTGTGCTACATTACGTCAGGTCATACACACAAAGGGTTCACCTCTGCTGTGTTTGTGTGTACACAAATGGTGACCCCTGTGTCCAGACGCTGCATTCAAGGAGTGGTGGCCTTCATTTGTTTGGACAGCAGAATTAATTGAGGCTAAAAAAACGGTCACTAAATTCCTCCTGTATCAAGCTGTTCATCAGGGATAGCGCAGCAGCCCCGGCCCTGTCAGAAAAATAACCTGTCTGTCCCCTGATTAAATAGCTGAACGGATGGCCGGTCCACTGCCTTTAGAAAGAGAGAGGTTGAATAAACTTTCTATTGCGGAAACAATCCCAAAGTGACACGCTGCGAGGCAGGGGGGTTCGGAGTGTTCAACGATATCCAGCTGAGCTGTCAACTGGCGGCGGGCCAGACACGCAAACCCCCACCCCTTTCCCACTCCCAGTGCCATGTGAAGCATATGCAATTTAAAAAAACATTCTCCGCTCATGCGTGACTACATGCTTCCTTCACAGAGAGTAGAAAGCAAAGAAACATCTTCCACTGTATAAACACTGTCGTCTGTCTGTTTAGAAGATGTTTAAACAGTTCCTAATGTCTGCCCAGATTTAGGTAATATTCATGTGTCTGGTGTTTAGACTTTTTTGCAGTTGGTGTGCATAAATATTGTCAGATGCAATCACAGGATGCTAGCAGCAAAGAGTTCCTGCTCTGCCTGGGCCTTGCGTAGATCCACAGCATTTGTTTAACATCCCAGAGCTTGAATGAAGAATACAAGATGTAATTTTCCAGTAATTTCCCCCTTCCTGGTTCCTCCCCCCCCCCCCCACCCCTCCAACGCTTGTTTAACAGTATCTACAGCTGATGTATTCAATGAAAGCTGATGTCAAACGAGACGGTCATTACAAGCTGTTTCTCCAGGATGAGATGCGCTTCATGAGTCTAAGCTATTCTCACCTGTTTTATGTCAGTGCAGTGAGCAAATGGGGACAATGAAATGAGCGTCTCTCTCACTTCCTCCCACGAGAGGAAGTTCCTAAATGAGCCTACCAACCGTCGTTTTGATTGGCACGGAACTCGCATGCGCAAAAAGTCGCCAGTGCTGTTGTTGTGTATTCGCCGGCGGTGAGAGAGGCCTGATATTGCACAGTAGAGTAGATCGGTCATTGGTGTGCTTTATCCACTTCAGTTGGCGTGATGCATGCCTCTCGTGACTCGCCGCTTCCCTGCACTTCACTCGGCATTACACACGCCAAACAGTGCGTCAATTCTTGCTCTCCGCTGACGTCCTCTGGGTAGACTGCATTGGACCGCTGCTACTGTATACATTTTGAGTTAAAATATCATTAGCTTTGTTGTTTTCAGGTCAAAGAATGTTAGTGTATCAGAAATATTGCCAGAGGGTCCTGTCCCCATCTCTCTCTCTCTCTCCCTTTTTAATCTCTGGCTCGCTCTCTCTCCCTGCTGCTGCTGCTGCTGCTGCTGCTATTAAGTTTTCTAGTTATATGCAGTGTATCTGTGTCTGTCTGTCTGTCTGGTTTGATGGCAGACACAGACTGTCCATCTTTTAGGTAATGCATTAAAAACAAATAGTTTAGATCATGTGCACTGGAGTATAAATGACATCAGTGTCACTTGAATTTCAGTTTGTTCATCATATAGCTGCAGTATCACCCTTCCTAATAGATAACAACATCACACACATGCAGACACAATCAGCACAACCTCTTGAACTTCTCTGATCCGCACATACACACGTAACATGTCTGCTTTTTTTTTTTAACAGGCTTTTAGTGTTTGTGTGAGCATGTGCATGATAAAGCACAGAGTCTATGAAAAGCACCCACAAATGTTTCTGGAGGCACAGTTGAAGCGTGACAATTCAAGTGCAGGGACTTGAAGGTGAAAGTGTATAATTGATGAACATTAAATTAAGTGTAACGATTGTTGTTGTTGTTGTATTTGTGTATGATTGAATAGGACATCTTCTAAGCTTGAGAGTAGATGTTTCCATGTTCCCTGCATGTAATGCTGGACTTGTTTGTCTTGTTGTAATAAGGTTTGTGACTCAGCTCAGTGTTTTCTTCATACCTGATGTATGCTTTCAATACCAAGACCTCTGCACTGATGAAGAATTGGTTCACAGTTGTGGTGATTCATGTGTCCCAGGTGGGGTCTGTATGCATCTCCCACAGAGTGCTGTAGAGTAGTGCTTCATGTCCCCAGGAGGGAGTGTCTCATCTTTGTAAGGGCCACCAGACACACAGTTGACTCTGCTATTGACCCTGTCTGCCCTCTGGGAGCAGCCTAGCTCTGTTTGTGTACACACTCTTTGTGGCACACCAGACTGCATATTGTGTGTTTGCCACAGTGTATTTGTGCTGTGTGTGTGATTATTGCGTGATGTACATTCACAGCATTCACAGCAGTGGGTCATTGACCCTTTCCATGCCAAATGAACCCAAATGATTTTTTTGTCTCATTAGGGCTCATTGAGTTTGAAGAGTGCAATACAGCTATTGCTACTGAAGGTAGGTGAAAATTAAAGATAACAGAAGATAACTTTTTATATCAGCAAGTGGGATTTTGCAGAATAAACCTTTAAATGTGTAATGTACTTTCTTAAACCCACAAATTACAGTAATGATTATATATTAATCTCCTTTGTTTGCTGCTGGATAAATGTGCTTTGTTTTTTTTTTTTGTTTTAAGGTGCCAAACCCAGAAAACGAAAACCATTTGGCATCCCAGGTCGTAAGAAAGACAAGGACACAGACTCCACGTGAGTGAAAGCTGTTGCATCAACACAACACATTTTATGCAGCTTATTTTTGTCTTTACGTCCTGAAAATTTCAGTATCAGTATCAGTATTTCATAATTTTTGTCTTCCAGGGAGTCTACAGAGGTCGAAGCTGCTGTGCGTATTCTCTCCTTCTGATACTTTTTCATGAATTTTTAACTCAGCTTTGTAGGTTATTTTAATTTCAAACAGCAGGAGGTAGAAAAGATCCTCGTTCATTTTATGCATACTGCATTTTACTACTCGAACACGTGACTCACCGAGTCTGTGCCCTCATTCGTTTAGTAGGTATGCTCATTCATTCATTTGTGCTTGTAGAACAATGCCAATGGTGCTCTCCCTGGATACTACGGCTCCATAGACATCCAGAACGCCGTAAGCAAGCTAATACACACAAACACACACACACACACACACACACACCATTTATTTCTATTCATGTGGTTTTTATTTGTTATTCACTATAATTTCTAGTTTTTATTTTATAAATAACAATAGAAACATTTAATAACAGTAAGACAATTTAAGACAGACAGTTAAGTGTTTTAATTGTCCAATTTTAAATGTGTATTATATTACACATATTGATCCTGAAGATCTTTTAATGATTTTTTTTTTGCCCAAATTTATATATATTTGCTATATAAACAGGAAAAAAAACTTTTATTACAATAAGATATGCACAAGTTGAAATACTTTTTGGGTATCATTTCGCATTTTAAATGACTTTTTTTTTTTGTTTGTTTGCTTGTGTTTTGTAGAATGTTCCCCAAGTTGATGAAGAAGGCTTCTGTATCAGACCAGAAGGAAATGAAAATGATATCCTTTATTTGTCGCAATGCTATTCACACTCAGGCTTAGTCCAGCTTGTAAGACGTAGAAGATTAATTGTTATTTGTCTTTCCGTCTGCAGTCTGAGGCTGAGACTGCAAATGATCTCACTTGTGCTCTCCCTGTTGTTGTTGCCTCCTTAACTCATTTCTTCTTCCTCTCACATGCCAAAGAGAATTCTTTCTATTCATCCAGTGATTCGGAGGATGAAGAAGAACCCAGGAAGTTCCACGTGCAAATCAAACCGGTTCAGCCGAACAACGGCACGCATCAGAACCGAGCCACAATCGATGAGCTGAAAGCCTCCATCGGAAACATCGTCCTTTCCCCGTCAACTTCGGTACAGATTCGTGACGTAATGAAAACACATCAAAGTCACATATACTGTAGAAACCTGTTGCTCTCCTACTATATTGGACCAGCCATCTGTGCTGCCTCTGCAACACTAGATGGCAACAGGAGAATATATTTGAAGTCTTAGGGTAGATGTGAACGCCATTTAACTAACTGTACTACTCCTCCTGTAGATGTTTGCCATTAGTCACTCTTTCTTGAAGCTTATTTTATTTACACTGGAAAGGCATATGTGTTATGTCTAATTTATTTCATATGCCAGATTGGCTTCTGATTCAGTAAGGTTCCTGTTTGCACACATCTCATGTTGTTTTTACTTAGAATTCAGTTTCAACAATCTTTGGATCACATTTCTTTTAAGAAAAAAGAAAAATACCAAGAACTCTGAAACTATAATTTCTGAGTTAAGTATCTGATATTGTTGGCTTCTGATGCAGACTCACACTCATGAACACTGGGCTTCTTACAGGCACTTAAGGAAATGCTTTGCGGCAGTGGTCAGCAGGCTCCACACACACACACACGCTCACAGAGCCCAGTCTGATCTGTGACCTCAGTCATGGAGCCCTTCATTCAGCTCCCTGTCCCTCACCATCACTGAGTCTCTGAATCACTCTCTGCTGCTCTATGAAAATAGCCACTGCCATTAAAATTTAAAACCACTACTGCTTGTGTGCAAACACGCACCGTTTGCGCACTGAGCTGTTGTTGTTGTTGATGTTGTTGTGAAGCAGCTGAGAGGGCACAGCGATCACACTCCTCAGCTGCACATTAAACAAATGTCACGGCATCTTCTTCCCGGCTTTGACTCTGTCCCTCAGCCTTTCTCATCTTCTGCCTTCAGCACTGTTCCTCTTCACTGTTTGTGTTGTACCTCACTTATTTCCCCTTGTTTTTTGTTTGCTTTCACACTTTGGGTTTTTATTGGAGCCCACTTGTTCCAGACAGGACTCTGTTGTGGTTATTTATGAATACTTTATGGGGTTAGTTGCCTGGATTTTACAAATGTTTTCTTTTTTCAACCCCAGGAATTAATGATAAAGATAAGTTACAAGTTTATAGAGGATGTTTAATGTAACGAGATCAAGGAGGAAAGATGTTCTCCTCTAAACCTTTGGCTTTGTATATTGCAGTTTGGTTTTGGTTGTTGTTGAGACTCAAACCCACAATAAAAAACTGCTGTTTCAGTGATTTGCATTTAAATACCAAAATAGTCATTTTTTGTATAAATCTGTTCAGATTTATTTTTTGCAGCGTCTTCCTATTTTACATTTACAAAAACATAGATCTAAGGTGATGGCAAACATCATCATCATCATCTGGTGTGAGTTATTGAGAGATTTTCCTTTTTTTCGTCACTGCTCATTTTTCTGTCCATTTCATTTCTCCTCCTGTTTGGTTCTCCCTCTGCAGCGTTACTTTTATTGAAATAGCAGTGGAACTGTGTGTGTGTGTGTGTGTGGCCAGCAAGAGCTGTAATTGAACCCATTTGCCGCTTAGCGCCTGTGGGACTAAACCCTGGCCTCACAGCTCTATGGTGGTTAAACACTTTTACTATGTTCCTTAAACCCATTTTGTTTCTTTTTCTCCCCTCCTCCAACGACAACCCCCCTAACCTTTCTCCCTGTACGAATAAGTTCTTTATTGAAATTGATGCTCTTAGTTTCCATTGGGTTGCTGGACCCTCAAGAGCATATCTTGCATATCTTGTGTTACGCAGCATGACATGACATGACAAAAAAAGGCCTCGTGAAGGAAGTTGGTGAAGTGTTCGGGGCACGCTCTCTGTTGTCCATGACTGATCGTTGTATGTGCTTAGATGCAGAGTTTTGCAGAATTTTTCTCCCTAGGTTTAACGTCTGGTATGTGAGAGTCCTGTGATTTATAGTCTTTAACTCTGAAGTGGAAAATTCCCTCTGTCACTGTGAATAATTAATACACGAGTTAAACATATTTTTATGATATTTACACATTTGAAATACTTAATATTTCCTCATAAAAACATGATGAAGCATGCCCCAAATACAGGAGTGTGTAGATTTGTGCTTATATAAGTTGCACACATTATAGTAGAAGTGGCTTTAAAAGAGGAACATAATGCTTCATATAATACTTTTTCACATTGACAAAAACTTTTTTTTTTTTAATCAACAAAGAAAGCCGAGTTCTTAAAATTGAAAATGGATGTGCCTTTTATTAATTAATGTCTGTTTTTGCTTTCAGGGACAGATGCGGAGGAACCAATCCAGTGAGTATTTTCTTTGTCTTGACCTCCCTGTGTCTGTGTGTTGCTGGATGGCTGCAAAGCCGGGTCAACTGTGCAACTTCTCAACTACATTTTTCTTGGGCCACAGTTGTTTTTAAAGAGGTTGTCTTTAAAAAAAAGGAAAACCCAGAAAGTTAGCCAAAGCTAACATACCCCAAGAAAAAGTCAGGAACAGTTCCCCACTGTAAATGTGAGTTTGAAGGATATGTCCTTACTGTGGTACATATAAGATTAACTGCTTAATTAACATTTTTATTTTGAAATGTCAGAGATGTTCTTTTGCCTTCTGCAAACGGCCATCATTTTTTGTGTGTTTGAGACATGCATTAAGTAAGTTAGATTTACCACTTGCATGATTTAAATAAACTGTAATGGTGCTCGATGAGGTCTTAAAGCGTGTGTGAGAAGGCATAACAACCTTATTTTTAATCCAACAAATTAAATGACTTAAAAAGTAGTTGTTTTCCTTCTTTGGAGAACTTTCAGATACAGTATTTGTGCGAAGCTAAATTATAATCACATTCATTCTGCTGTTATGAAACATTCCTAGAGTTGAGATCGGTTAACAAAATGTAATGACATTGATAGATGTGTACTCTACGTGCACTTAGGGATCTCAGGAGTATCTACATTAGGCTCTAAGGCTCAGGTTCCTGGTGAGTATGTTTTTACTATAGTAGTTAGCCTACAACCCTGCCTTCCCCTCCACTCAAAATATCTGTCACAGCCTTCATCTCTGTCCCGTCATAGGAGCCTTTCACGCAGCTGCTGCAGCCAGCTGACACTGGCTAACACCACTGACACTGTGTTCTCTCACTGCAAACTTTCAGTATCTCATCTTCAAGAACTCACTCACATGTGTGGTTTTAAATTCGGGTCCTCTCCCTGGCATCCTCTTACATGTGGTTCTTAAGTGCTTTGCGACATGACGTAACACTTTAAACAGGGATCCAAAATAACAAAGCAATACCTAATTTTAGTTGCTAAATTACTCCTTCCCCTGTTTTAAAGTGCTGCCACCATATTAAAAGCACATCAGAAGGTCGAGTTAATCCTTTTGCAGGAGGGTTTTGTGTTGTAAGGCAAAAATGAGAAAATGGATCTAACCCAAATCTTACTGCAAATATATTTCTATGACTTTCACTTGTTCAGGCCAAACCTCAGTTTATTTCTGGTTTAAGGTGTGATGTACTTTAAACATGACTTTTGGCAAACGTCTTTGAATACTAGGCGGTGAAAACCTCTTGTGTTGGGGTTGTATGGTTTGGTTTTGTTTTTTACTTGCTGTGAATGTGTATTTTCTGTCATCACTCTGTGCAGGTCTGTGGTCCTTTTAATTTGATGTTTGTTTTTTTCTCACTGCAGGTGATGAACTGGCAAAGAGCAGGGTGCTAACATCATATGAGTGAGTATTAGAGTAAAACCTTCTATATAATGCATATCTGTTCACAGTGCCAAAGAGTTCATAAGTGCCACTATTTTCTTTGAACATGTGTGCATGTTCACATTTGACTCTGAAGCAATCTTTTGCTTGAAATTTCATGATGATTAACTTTACTTGTCTTGGCAGACTGACCAACAATGACCTTCTGTCTCTGGACCCATTGGGCCCAAACCTAGCTGCAGGCCCCACCTCCTCTGTGTCATCATCAGCAGGTATCACAACCGCATTTTATCTTAATTCATGTAGTATGTTCATATGTAGTCTACTCTGCCCCCACTTTCTTTTTCCAACCTGTAGCATTTCCTTTTAGAGCAGTCACAGTTGGAGCAACTGACCCTTGAAGTTAACAGAATACTTGACTTTAGGGAATTAAAATGGCTGGTTTCCATTCCAGTCCAGCAATTTTCTCATTTTACACAATGTAGCTATATCTGTTTATTCCTAAAACATCTTCCTGAAATATTTACTGTCATACCTCTCTAACAGACAGCTGAGTTTTGACTTTTTCTTTTTTTTTTTTACTTCATCTTCACGGTTTTCCCTGCACAAAGATGGTGTGATTCTCACGGCTTAATGTGCATGACACCAGTGTTTAAACAGAGTGACATTAGCACTGACCCATTGCCTAGGCTAAGCGTAATCCACAGTTAATTGGCACCTAGTCGATGTCAGAGGGTCGGCTATAAAGCCCACTGGCACGTATGTTGTCAAACAGTGTCTCGTTACGGTCAAAGGGCAGAGCTTAAAAGTCAAAAGAGCATCATTAAGTGCCCTGATTAAGATACACTGATGGCAAATAAGTTCCCACTTAAAGTCTGTTAAATGTCTCAGCTCTAAATGCACAACAAGTCAAATTACCCAAGTCGTGACTGAGAGGTATTAAAATCCTGAACTCTCACTGAATGAAGCCGATACTGTAAAATGTTTAATTAAATATATTGTGTGTCATAGATTGTGTTTCTCTGTTTGGTTTGTGTTCAGATATGTATGTTTTCTACATTTATATGTATTTTTATTTTTTTTAACTATTATTTTATTTAAAATCCATTTATCCATTTGTATTACTTGGTTTAATATCGGTTTGATTTCTTTTTACTTGCCCTTGTTAGAACTTGCCTCTGTCTTCCTTTCAATATCTCCATCTCCATCTTTTCTGATGAATGACTCAGACGTCTCTCTGCCAGAGGCATCAGGTAAAACGTGTGAGACCCATTTGTCGGACAGCAATTTAAATGAAAATGTTTGAGGCATTCATCAATTGCATGGTGTTTACTATATCTTCTTATTTTGACATGTTTTTGTATTAGTCTTATTGCTTTTTAAAATCACGCAAACCATGAACAAAGACTTATTACTCTTTATTAGGAGACCGGTTTTATCTAAAATAGGATCATTGCTTTGCACAAAGATTGTTCAGAACAAAATGCGTTTTAGTTAAGAAAAATATTTAACAAATTGTAATAGCATGTATATAATGTGTGCTTGTGTGTGATCTATGATGACCATTTACATTATAGTTTAAATACATTTAACACATTTATTTATTTTGTATTGTTTTGTGACGCACTGCAAAGCATTTATAGTTTTAGCTGCGCCTTTATGCGTTTTTAAAATACACAAACTATGCAATGATGCAATAAGTTTACCATGAAACTCTGTGACAAATACGAGCTACTGGTTCATTCACAGTGTTCCAGGAGCCGCCTTAGGTACTAAGTGTATAAATGCAGGCACTCAAACACCCAGTGACATGATTTAAGACCTCAAAATCGTGCCATTGATGAGCTTAACGTCATCTCGTATCAAACTTTGTGTTAATCTACGAACGTGTGACTAAATGTCTCACAGATTTACTGTCGATACTTTGCTTTGTATTTGTTCTGTCATCGCTGCCAATTGCGTTGCTCCAGCTGAGACGGTGCCACAACGGGAGTGCTGTCCCTCCCTGGCAGAAAGTCACCCATCCAAAGATGTCTCCTCTTTCTCTTCGTCTACATCTTCTCCCTGGGACTCACCAGAAAACCCTTACCAAGCACTTAAACCCATACCAGCGAGGGCCCAGAGTGCACCCATCACTCTGCCGGCCGAGCCAGTTGACCCCGTTGAAAACCAGGCCGCTGCCAGCCCTCCAAAGAGCGTGGATGCCTTCTCAGCCGTGTCCTGGTCTCAGAGCCAGTGGATAGCCTTCAGTGATAATTTCGCTCCACCTCGTCGTCCGGGCTCGGGGTTGGCCGTGAAGGAGCTTCAGAGGCCTCAGTCCGGTGCCGGAAGATCAAGACGCTTCCTCTCTGATGACTTTACCAATGCCTACTGCAAAGCAGTAGTAGGCAGCAGAGATGACGGCAACCCCTGTTGCTCTGATGTCTTCTCTGGGATTACAGACAGGGCAATAGCAGCAGCTCCATCAGGCAAATTATTCAATGGTAACATTATTAATGATGTAAGACAAATGTCTTATGCCTGAGGTTTGCAGTTACATTTTTAACTGTATGTTATTGCATTTGTGTTTTATATTTTAAGTTGACAGTTACGTTTGTGAATGTCTTCTGTTATTTTATTTTATAGATGTTTGTCTAACTAGCTGCTTGGTTTGCAACAGGTTTATCTTTGAGTTTCTATGTGTGCAAAACTTTATTTTGGAGTGTGCTTCATTTGTTTCCTGTCATGATTTTATGTTAATCAATATTAATGTTATTATTGTTAGGCCTTGATGCATGAAAGTTTTTCATTTACTTGAGGAAAATGCTGTTGTATACGTCTGTCTGTTTGTACCTGGCTCCCATGCTGTCAGTAAATGGTAAAAAACCACTTGTTTCTCCACGTAGTGCCAGTACCAAACCGACCTACAACCCCATTGACAGCTGGAGCCCTGGTGCCCCCTCCACGACCCTCCTCCAGGCCCAAACTACCAGCTGGAAAACTCACAGGAATCAATGAGATTGTGAGTAATCACTTTATTTGTGCAGCACAATGTTGATCACTTCTGACATTCTGACATTGTGATACCTTCCTATTTGATTGACTCTGTTCACTCAGGTACGACCGTTCAGCCCCCCCAAAATGTCTGCCAGCCCTCCTCCTGCTGCTCCACTCGCACGGGCAGAGAGCTCATCGTCCTTGTCCTCGAATGCCTCGTTTAGCACTGGCAATACCCCCACTGTTGGTAAGCTTGCTCAGCCTCCTGGACTACAGAGACTCTAACTTTTCCTAAACTATTTTTTTCTTTTCCTTACCACCTCACCAATCTCCCACATGTCCTTGTCTCTGCACCACAATGTACCTTTTTCCTTGTTTCCCCTCTCCCTCCACTCCTCTCCTTACAGGAGCGGAGCACCCCTTTGCTCTCCTCCTCTCCTGTCCAGAGCCAGAGCTGCTCTCCCTCTCCCCTTTCTTTCTCCTAAGCCAAAGTGAGTCTCCCTTTCCAAACTCTCGTTTCCACAGAGCTGTGTTGTGTCACTCTCCTCCACTCATCATCTCTACTCTGCACACATTTCTTTGATGCTGAGAGTGTTATCATTAGGGCCTGTTTCTCCATCTCTGTGTAATCATGTCAGTTTTGACAGCTTAGGTCTCACCTGCCTCCATCACATGTATAGAAACTTCACTTCTTACACCTGTGCCCAGCATCATCTTTGTTTATCTCCTCTTTCCCTCTTTGTGCCTTTAATTTGGTGTAAAGAGGATGATGTGTTCATAGCGAAGCTGCCTACCTTTGAGAAACGGTGTGAAACACCAGCAGGTATGGTTGACGTTCTAAGAGGACTTTGTATTTAACTAAACTAACACCAGCGTGTTGACTTGACTAGATGGACATCTGATGTATATCTTCCTTTGCAGTGACTGCTTTCCTTTTGGCTTGTGTGCTCTTCATTTTAGACTTTTTCTCACATTTGTTAACTGTCAGCAGCATCACCTCCTAACATGATGATGATTTGTTCAAGTAATGGAGCAATGAATGATTTTACTCATAAATCTTTTGTTGACTTAAGTTTTAATATGCTGCCTGAGGTCATTCTGACTGATTAATAGTACTTAATTTCAACTAAAGCAGCTGTAGCACAAACTTCTCTAAAAACGTATCTTATTTCTGTTTATTTGAAAAATAACAGAATGTACTGATTTGCTAGGTATGAATGATTGACCTCATGAAATGCAATAATACACATTTTCTTAATTATATAATGCATCCTTGCATGATCAGAACTTCCTAATTCTGATGTGAGCTTTGGACCCTGCTGTTATGAAAGTCTGATCTGCAGCTGAGTCAACAGACATTAAACTCTGTGCCTTTCTCATTCTCAGGGACGTCTCGCGGTCCCAGCCCTGTGACCCTGGCATCCCAAGATGCTTTGCCCATTGCTGTGGCCTTCACGGAGTCGGTTAATGCTTACTTCAAAGGAGCTGATCCCACTAAGTGAGTCTCACATGACCTCCTGCTGCTCAAAGGCACATTTTTGTCCATATTTGAACTTGAACTATAACACGTATTAAGTTATGAGTTATCCACTACAGCTCTCAGTAGACATTTAGTTGTGCTCACTCCTGCTCCGTATGTGTGGAATGTTTTTTGTGTGGAATGGTATGACACCATTCTTTCAGAGTGGATAACCTACATGAGGGAGATTATAGTCCGGGGCAGTGAAAACATACAGCCTTTTATTGGTTAACTGCTGTTAAATTGCTGCTGTGCAAAAGGCTTATTTTTGCAGGGATTGGCAAATGGAACATTTCATAAGCAATGCAGTGGAGACGCGGTGTGAGGTTGAGGCCCGCTGTGGGCTGTTACCACCACAGCCTATAGAAAAATACAGATATGTATTAATACTGACAAAAGTGGAGATGTGTTAAGCCTAGAATCTAAAGGCGACGTGTTAGATTGAACAAGAAGTCTGCAACAGGTTAGATATCTGCTGTAAACAGGCCTTACTTAGAACCTTATATAAAGGGGAGGATTAGTGGGCTAAAGTACAATCCACAATTAGATCAAATATGTCAGGTGTAGTTTTCTGCTCAGTTATAGTGATTAAAGGACAAATGGAACAAAATCACAAGTCATTTCTGAAGAAACACTTTACTTCTCTTTGCTTATCAAACAATAAAATAATTCTGACATTCCACAGGTGCATTGTGAAAATCACGGGAGACATGACTCTCTCATTCCCCATGGGCATCATCAAGGTGTTCATCACCAACCCCTCGCCAGCTGTCCTCTCCTTCAAACTAAAGAACACCAGCAGGCTGGAGCAGATCCTACCCAACACGCAGCTACTATACAGGTGAGGTGTGCCGGAAAGTTGATCACGACACAGCTAAAGTGAAACCACGCGGTTGCAAGGCAAATGAAGACCTTAGCAGAGTTGATGACTTGATAACTTGTCAGAGTTGTGGTTAAGCGAAAGAGGGATTTGGATTTGGATACGAGTGTGAATCGAGGAAATGTAGCCTGCGTCAGTGAGAGGAAATTCAATTAGTAATCTGACATAAACCTATCATTAAGCTGTCAGTGAAGTATTTTCCACCAGACTTTAACAGCCAGGTTCTCAACAGCCCATGTCTCCTTCTGAAATACTTCACGCCTTCTAAATAGCAAAGAACAGCAAACATAATACAACAGCTGCTTCATTTACAAGCTTTATTGTATGTCTCACCTCTTTAGTCTCTGTCAGAGGTGTGTGATGTATATTGTGCTCGACATGCCGTACAACTTCAGCTAAATTAGTCGGTTCTGTTTTAAAGCTGCTACAAATTTTATAAGACCAGTCCATATCATTTCCCAAATAGAGAAAGAAGAATATAAACTTGTTTTTATATAGACTTGTTTTTTCTTTCTTTCTTTCTTGCTTCTTTTTCTGTTTTATTTTAATGAGTCTCGCTCTGGTTCCTATGTTAGTCCAATACCACATGGCTGGACTAATTGAATCAAATGGAATTCATGATTTAGTAGCTGGTTGGATATAACAAGGTCATTTTTTCCAAGCTATTGGATCTTTACACACAAAGCCAAGAAGAGGGATGAATAATTGAGCGTCTGATTATTCCTTCTGTGTATGTGTCTATGTGTGCATATATCTTACTGACTGTTTATTCTTTATCTAGTGATCCTTCCCAGAGTGACTCAGATTCCAAGGACTTCTGGTTCAACATGCAAGCACTGACGTCCTACCTCAGAAAAGCCTCAGATCAAAATCCTTCGGCTTCCTACTATAATGTGGACATCCTAAAATACCAGGTCAGTCAACCAGCACTGGGCCTGGAACACAACAGAGATAAAAATTACTGTAGTTAAAGACAGATTTCCCGTATGTGTTTTCTTGGGTAGAAAGTCTGAGAAAAGAAGCAGATAAAGGCAAATGTAGGCAAGTTAGAAAGATGGAAGTGTAATGCAGGCAAATATGCCACTTTTAAAAGCCACAAAGGTAAGGAGAAAAAATATAGCCGAAATGTCTTCTTCTTTTTAACGTATCAGCCACTATATGTAGCAGCTCAGAGTAGGTAAGGGTTAAATATCTTGTCAGGGATTCTTCAGTCCGTTTGGCCACAGTGTCATCAAACATTAAGCATTGGCCCTCCAGCTGGCACACAACCTCACAAACCACTAAAGGCAGTCTTGCCACCCCATAATTACGCACCACATTTTTTATGGAGTTCTCTTGACAAATAAATACAAGTTTTAGTTTACAGGAAATGGATCAAGACATATACTGTAGAGGTATAATAAAATATGTGTTAAAGCTCATCAAGGTGTAAAACAAACAATCCGTGAATCTGCAAAGTCAGCTCAACATTTTTTTTTTGTTAGTGGGAACATAATTAATCTTTCTCCTGGTTTCTGCTTATGTAACACAACAGTTAGTTTTAAAACAGCTTTTCAGCTTTCCACAAAGCTTTGCGGAAATGTGCTTGCATTTGGGGTTTCAGCACAGCAAACAAACTCCATATGAAGTGAATGAAAGAGTGGATTTGTCCATCTACACCGCTGTAATATCAGTCCAATCATCAACATATTTATTTCTTGAAGCAGCTTTAGTTATATAGAAAGTTGGACATTTTTACTGTACTGCTGTGTTCAGGTGCTCTCTGACGGAATCCATTCCACTCCTCTCAACCTGGCCGTATACTGGAAGTGTACATCGAGTACAACAGACCTGCGGCTAGACTACCGCTACAACCCGGACTCCATGGCCTGTCCCGGGCCACTCACCAATGTACAGATCTTAGTGCCTGTTGATGGCGGAGTCACCAGCATGCAGTCTCTGCCCAACTCCATCTGGTGAGATGTGATGTAGGAGCACAACAAGTGTGCTGTCTCTTAAATAACAGCAGTTATAGGTATTAATTGTTTTACCTATTTTAGGAATGCAGAACAAAATAAGTCTCTGTGGAAGCTGAGTGACATCTCGGAAAAGTCTGAAAATGAAGGTAAAGGATCTTCGGTTTGTTTGTTTCTCACAAGAGACAGTTTGTCCAAATTCTACTTAGAACTAGATATGTAGGTGTGGGTCAGTTCTTCCTGAGTGAGTGTACTGTATTTGTTTGTGCTTGCCCTCAGGTGCTGGGTCTCTCAGGGCCAAGTTCGACCTGTCCAGTGGCCCTTCGAACCCCTCCACTCTAGCAGTGCAGTTTATGAATGAGGGGACCACCCTGTCAGGAGTGGATATGGAGTTGCAGGGGACAGGATACAGACTTTCTCTCAACAAGAAGAGATTTGCCACAGGTACGTAGTATGCTTGATAGTACCATTCATACAGTGCTTTAAGAAAAGTTTTAGTATAGATCCATGAGCATCTATTTCACATCTACAACAAAAGTGAAGTGGACTTTATACTACTCTATACTTTAATACTGTCTGAGGCAACTAATACTGGTATATGTTCAACAACTTGAACTGCGTCCTTTATGTTTTTTTCTTTAGGACGTTATATGGCAGATTGCTGAGGCGGCCCACCACCTCTGTTAAAAAAAAAAAAAAATCTCACTTGATGCAAAACTTTGCAAGGCCTCCTGAACCTCTGGATCCATCTGGGCACAGTTGTGCGTTTGCCCGGGAAGCGAAAAATCTCACTACAAAAAAACAGCACTGAGTACTGAACACTGTTTTAAAAAAAAAAGAATAAAAGAAAAATAAGATGAGCTTTCAGGAAATGCATAGATATGAAGTCGAATAATGCTTTCTGTTCAATTAATGTTTGTATAGTCAGAAACAATTTATGGATTAGATCTAATCTATATTGTATTTGAAATCACAAAAAAAAGAAAAAAATGGCACTAACAATTTTTCAGATGATCTTTTTCTTATATAAATTTTTCAAGAGCTTATAAAGAAAACAAAACAAAATCAGTGGAAGAGAAGAAAATGTTTCTCCCTCTTTCTCTCTGTCTCTCTGAACTGTAAATATTAACACTGACCAGCTCTGACTCAACTCTAAAATCAGATTTGTTTACTGATTCTCCTCCCTCTGTTTTGTCTTTTTTTTTGATCATGTGCAATGAAGGTAGATTGTGTCGTTATAACAATATGAATCCTCTCTCACTCTCACACACTTGTGGCACAAACTTGATCTTTAAGATAACATTGAAGTGCTTTCAGACAAATGCAAAAAAGAAAAAAGAAGAAGTCTGACCTCAGTGCCTCCTTTTATACTGTGGATCAACACGTGACATAAGTGTGTCAATGTGTCAAATTCGGGTTTCCAGATTTAAGCTACATTCTGCTGCAGTAAAAAGCATTTTTAAAGAAAAAGAACCTTAAGAGTGTTTGTGATCAGTGGTCTTTTTAAAATCCAACTCTTTCTCTTTGTAAATTCCTGTTTCGGATTTTTTTTTTTACATTTTTAAGGCCCTAATTTTTACTCTTTATAAACCATTGTGTCAAATGTTAGATGCTTTAAACAAATCAAGGGACATTACCCCAAATCTAACTTCAGCCTTTTTAAAAAAACTGGTGTTTTTAATCATGCTTTTTTTTAATGAAGAAATGTGTCTGAATCTTTTGTATGCTAGAGCACAGTTAATGAGAATAGCACCAACAACGTGCCCGTTATGTTTTTTACTCCTTTATTTGGATATGGAAGGGAAAATGTCTCCGATTTTTAGAACCAAACTGTCTTCCAGAAATTAATGAGTCATGTTTGCAATCTGTGATTGAGTTTGACCATATAACTGTTTTATATCTTTATTTTTTTTCCTATTCAATCCTTGTCATTTGACTTTAACCTCTCATACGCTCACTGTGCAGTAGACGATGTTAATGAACAGTAGCACAATAACACCAAAATGAATGATCGAAATGCCTTATCACACCCTCTACACTGAATAATCCAGTGTTGCTGACTGTGCTTAAATATTGTGACACAGTACTGCCATTGCCCTGTGATAGAAGAGCTGTGGCGTGGTGCATGCTGGGATAAGCTTCAGCCTCATGCAGTACAGCACAAGCGGTTATAGAAAATGGACGGAAAATTACCAAGTTGGATTCTTGGTGTTTCATTAAGGGCTGCTGCTGTAGGGATCATTGTACTTGGAGTATTTTATGTTGTGTAGGATGTTTGTTTTCTTTATTGACCTCGTCTTTGTCTGGAGATATGATACGTTACCTGGAAGCTGTGATTGAAATTTGATGACATTTTTTTTTTTTTTTAAGGCCGGAGTGTCGTACACTGTGCATCACGTGGCCAACTGACCTCTCCGATAAGATTTTTTTTTTTTGAAAATACCCTTTCACATCAGGCTTATGTTTTACTGTCATACTTGATCATTCATTGATATTCATACTTGATCGTTTAGAAACTGACGATCCAGTAAGATTGTAGTCCTGATATCTGGCCAGGGTGATTATCTGTAACCATCAGGTTTTAATGTTTTGTTTTTGACTCAAACATGTAATAATTTAGAGCTAGACACTAAATCTTAAATGGATGAATGAAACCTCCATTGACGTTGTAGGATTTGAATTTAAAATTTGTACATATCTCTGAACAAACTCTCTGAGTTTACAGAAAATCCTTAAATTGTAGCAGTGAGAAATCAAAGTGTTGCTTTTCTCATGATTAATTATATCAGTGGGTTTTGGTCAGACGAACCAATGCATTAAAGAAAAAGTACACAGTTTCTCTAATTGCATTCAGTATTAGCAAGCTGGTTCTTGCTGTCCCTACAAAACGTTCAAGATAAATTAACTGGGCTCTTTCTTTGATTAATTTCTTCTTTTCTTACTTTATATGTTGTATTAAACAGAGTTTAAAAAGAGCACAATTGTGTAAATGATTCTCATCAGATAAATTGTACATTTTTACCAATATCGCAGCCATTTTTGTCTCTACTATATGGTTTCTCATTGTGCCTGTATTAAATGTGTAATATATGAATATATACAAATATATGAAATGAATACTTTAAGTGTGTTGTGTGTGAGTTCTTCAAGCATTTTCATAAACATAGTTATTGTAATTTCTAATTTTTTTGGTGGGTGAGGGAGGGCTGCACACTAGCAGGATGACTCTCTAGAGTTGGCTCTAGTGATGGTAATGATTCACTCCATCAGTTTGGTCCAGGCAGAAATACCTCGATAACTAATGGATGGATTGCCTTGACTTTTTATTTAAATATAAACATGTATGGTGGGCGGTAAAGAAGCCTGACTTGATCTAGGTGATACTTAGATATTTCCTCTAGAGTCCGAAGCAGGACACCTCGTTACCAATTGCAGTAGCGCAGTAGCAATATTTTGTACTGATGTTCATAAAATTTTATTTAATCAGTTGAAAACTGGAAAATTGCGTTGAGAAGACTGACGGATGAACTGAAAATTAGATATTTGTGTCCAGTTAATAAAACAGTTTTAGCAACATTCCTATATGATGATTTACAGTGTCATAGAGGCTACAGTCCAGTCTGTAGCCCACCACTCCATCATGTCCACCTGAGTTGTTCCAGTGCTTTGTATTATTAGGTTATAATGGGAGGCACAGTTAGCTCAGTTGGTCAGCAATCATGACCTGTTGAACAGGTCAGTTCTCCCCAAAGACACAAAGTTTTTTTTGTGTTGCTCAGTTTCTTACAAAGCTACAACATTTCTCCATTTACATTTTTATAGTTTCTGTGCTACTGTGAGATTTAGAGCTAATAATTGGGTTAACTGAGTTCAATGCAGCATCATTCGCAAAAAATCAAACAAGTTGGACTATTTGAAAACTCACACTGAAGTATCCTGGATGCACAGATAGCACTGCACAGAAAAAGAAACGATTTGAACTGGTCCTTTAAAGCTTTCTAGCTCCTCCAGATTTATGAATTGTATTGATGAAAAGATCAGAAGTTACAATACAGCAAAGACTGTAAACAGTAAATCTATTGTCAGTTTTTTCTTCCATCATATATCAAAAGGTTTGGATTAAACTCTCTCTAACAACACGCAGGATGATAAACCACGAACACAAAGCTTGAGGACACCAGCACACATGTTATTAATGTGCTGTTTGCACTGTGACAACCTCACGCAGCGCTTTGCTTACGAGGATGTATGCATGACTGTGCGTTCATGCTCAGCACTACATCAACACCTTGTGCATATTTACACACTCAGTCATGCCTTGTGTTCTTTGGCCTGAAGACCTCCTCCTTGCTGTTTGAAATACACCGTCTGAGCTGCCTTTTCACAGCCACATGTGTGAGCCATCAGTGTTGACTCTACTTTTCCCTGTCCGCCTCACTCAGACGAGGAGGAAGAGATCTTAGGGTCTCTTGTGTGTGATGTTATTCTCTGAAAGGAGGAAAGTGAGATATGTGAGCTGAAGTCATATCCAAAATCAGTGTTGGTCCATATGTAGATTCTTGTGTGTGGCCATGCATTTTTATACAACTTTATTTTAATGTTTAAATCTGTGTGTGTGGGCAGTACAGATAGCAGGCTAATAATGTAAAATGTGAGTTTAAATGAGTAGTTAGACATGAAAGGATATACATGTATTCACTTTGTTGCTAAGTGTTAGAGGACACCCACACATCTGTATACTAAATACAGCTAGCTTAGCATTCACAGCTAGCTTGGCTAAGTCCGTAACTAACAAAATCCAGTAAGGGACCGGCCAATAAAGCTCAAATCATCTATGTGATACGTGGTAAATATTAAGCTATAACTAGCAACCAGTTAGCTTAGCCTAACATAAGGAAATGGGGGAGCAGGTCTGGCTCTACTCAAATTTAATGTAGCACAGGCAAAGTTCACGATCTAACACATTAGATCTTGTGAAAATGTGTAAAAATGACAAGTAGTATTTTTATGAGGGTGTTTCTTGGCCAGTGAATTTGCTTGTAGGTTGACCAGAAGACTACAGGAAGTCACTGATCCAAGCCAAGAAATACAGGGACCCTCTGATATTTCCCTCTGTAAAACCACATCTTTAGATTTTTGCATAGACTAAAAAAAGATTAATGAGCTTTCGTGAAGTTACTTTTGGCCAGACTAGCCCTTTTGTGCCCTGTTTCTAGCCTTTATGCTAAGCTAACAGGCTGCACAAGGTAGTTTCATATTTACTATACAGATGTTGATGCTGCATTGATATTCCCAAAAAAGAAAATAATCACATTTCCCAAAAAGTCTGAACGATTCATCAAGCCACCTGTGTCTGGTATCGATTGAGAGGGCCTGAACTTAAGAATCAGTGCCATGGAACAATCAGAGGAGAGGGAGCAGTTAGTCTTTGTTGTCTACCATCACAGATATGTTTGTCCAAAGGCCCACTGGAGCCATAGAGTTGAGTTATTCTACAATCCAGAGATCTAGCCCCACATCAGTAACATTTATGGACAATTTATAATTGATGTGCCCATTTGATCTCCCTCTTCACCGCGAGGAAAACCATCTGAACAAACAAGAATGGTGTAAGTTTATTGCATTAATATGGATTCCTCACCCCTGCTTGCTCCAAATCCCAGAAGACCTCTTTAGAATAACTCAAACCCCGAACATGTCACACTCGCATCCAAAAGCATCCGTCACATTTTCCACTCAGCAAGGAGAACTCTGTTAACCGTTTTCCCCTGGCAATAAAAATATGGATGCAATTCAGCTCTTAAAAAACAGGACAGGAATTTATGTCAGTAAAATAATTCTGATGAATTACTTTTATCTGATTACCAGATCACCAGCTTTACAGTCGATGCTAATAAACACAAAAACTGGCTTTAAAAGTACATAGTAAATAAGTCATCAGACCTTGAGACATTTGCCAGATATATAATGTGTCTTTGAAACGTTTCCTGACTTACCTCAGGTGCCATTTTTACAATAAATTAATTCAACTCTTGCTGTCCTGAGTGGTGAGGAAATCCTCTGTGATGTATCACATCCTAGTGAATATGAGTTTTTAGATGAATGTACCGCTGTACCATTGTGGACTGCCCATGTTCAGAGATTCTACACACCTTCCAGCTCTGTTCAGCAAATCCCTGTGATATGATGATTGTGTCACTTAATATGCTGCCGTATCGTGGGAATATTATGTTGTTTGGTGTCTGTTATGTTAACCTCCCTTGTTGTTCATGTATAATCTAGCAATGTGCATTTCATCCTTCGCTGTCGCCTTGAGAAAGAAATATCTTGACCTTTGCAATGCAATTTTCACACAACAAGCCAAGTCTCCATAGGGATGCTGTCATTTAAATCCTGCCTCCTTGTTTGAATGTACATGAGCACAGTCTGAACGTATCCCTTCACCTCACAGCTTCTTGTGCACATTCAAGGCACTGAGTTTGGTGATATGTCAATTTCTGCAGCCCGTCAACTGCAAACATGCAGAAAAAATGCTTCTGCCATTGTTATTTTGCTGAAATGTTTCCTTCCCTCTGCAAATGAGTTATTGGAGGTAAAACTGAGACCCAGTGAGGAGATGCTCAGAGTCCCAGACTCCACTGCCTTGTCCGCCCTGGGGAGAGGGAGTGGACCCTTCCGTGCCATGTTCACAGAGGCATGTCACAGGCTATTTGTCATAGTGAGCATGTGTGTGCAAGTGTGTGTTTGGGGGAGGGGATGACTGAGAAATGGTCACATCTTAATTCCTATGGTGGTCTTGTGGCTTTTTTATTCACAAAGAGGGAGAGGACACAAGAAAATCACTCACACACAGAGAGATCGAAAGAGAGACAGACACACAAAGCCACCATTCTCACAGATAGAGAGAGATGAAGACACAGTTCACACATAGAGAGAAGAGATGAAGACACAGTGCACATGAGGACATTATTCACACGGATGGTGAAAACGTGAAGACACTATTCACAGTGAGGGACAAAGAGACTAGAGGCTGACTCAAGCTTCTGACTCCACCAGGTCTGAATTCACAGTGTGCATTTGTGATGATTTGGTGCATAAAGGAAATTGAAAATCTGTCAGCATCTTTTCGTTTACATGGCATAATCTGTGACGTGACCTCATTGTTTAACACCGAAGTCGCCCTCTAAACTCACCTAATGCATATTTGGCAAGTTGCTTCTTTGTGACTTTTTCTGATTTTAAAATGCACTGCAAAATGCAACCCAAGTGAAATGAAGCATAAGCCCGGGCGATCAATACACCCCCAGTGTGAATCAATAAGACACATACACACACACACACACACACACACACACACACACACACACACACACACACTCATTTCTTCCAGGGAGGAAATGTTCAGTTCATAAATATTTGGAGTTTGCTAATTGAAAGAATCTGTGGAGCTTCAGTTCTTTAGGGTTCTTTAAACATTGCACTCATATGAATTCTTTGTATAGTTAGTTATCTGTTCCTTTTTTTAATTTGTGCCAAGTGAAATTAACTGAGGCTATGGCAAGGCAAGAGGCAAACACACGTTTAAGGACACATGTACACACACACACACACAGTTTGGTTTGATCAGTCACTGACATCGCGTGTTTAGTATTTGGTTGTTTCCACCTGAAGACCTTTTGTTTGTTCTTTACTAAAAATGGACTCTGTTTGCAGTGCAGTGTGCTTTCATGTAGACAAATGCAAGCTGTCCCCCAAGAAAAGAGCAGACTACTATGGAATTCAACTGAAAAACATGTTTGCATGTCTCTGTGTCTTTGCATTCAGAATTAAGAATTCATGAACACGTTTTTGTTACTGTAGCACACACACCCACACACTAATGTCTGGCTGTTTTTATGACACTTATTGACAATGAGACTATAGTGGTGGAAGTCTAATACAAACTAATAACATATACACAGCAAAGTTACATGTGATTTTCACTTTGTGTGCAGCTCATTTTTCCTAACTGTAACACATGTAACATGATGTGTCATTAAGCCATTCCACTTGACATGCTAGGCTGATCAGGACTGTGGATAAGGAATAGCATTTATATGTGCAAGAATCTCTTGTTCAAACAGGCTTTTAATGTGCCCTAATTTACCAACCTAGCGCTAATGAGCTGAGTTGATTCCTATATGATGATAAAGACAGTTTGCATGATGAGCAATGCTCGTACATGTATAACGGTACACGAGCAGTACATGTAACCATGGCCAACAGGATTCAGGTGCATGTTAACTTATAACTTGTCCTCTCAGTTGGTAAGACTCTTCATGTGTTTTTGTTCACTCAGTTTGACTTGTTGTTCACACTGAGAGGTAGTGTGGCTCATAGGTGACTCATGGACCAACAAAGACCTCAAGATTTCTGGACTAACATGATGAGAGAAAGGCCTGTAATGGAGAACACTGCTAAAAATCCTACAGCAATCTTAAGTGGGTCACTTGATGACCTGACTCAGATAGTAACACCTCCATATCCTCATCCATCAATGGCAGTTTGCTGGATACTGAGAAGACTGGAGCTATGCTGCTGTCCTCTGACCTATCTGGACGTCAGCTGGAGATACTTTTACGCTTACAAATGTTTGCAAATTTAGCATCATTTTCCTCTGGTCCTGCAGATGGGGGGAGGGTATATTTTTGTAATTCTTGTGATGGAGCAAACCTCAAAGGAACATTGTTTTATGATAAATGGTAGAAATCAACCAACATGATGTCTGTGAAGATTCTCAGTCATCCAGGTAAAGTAGTCTGAGGATTGAGTCATGGCAACTGGACTTCTTTCTTC
>JAUYWH010000004.1:3566009-3609109 GCA_034779795.1 Ctenopoma multispine
AGTTCTGTGGATGCAGAACGAAACGTCTCTACTTGGAAGAAAGAAGTCCAGTTGCCATGACTCAATCCTCAGACCAACCAACATGATGCATGATATCACTACAGTGCTACAGGGCACTGATTTCCAGCCTCACAGCTCTGTCAGCGACATCCAGGCAGCTCTTCCTCCTCCACACAATGCTGTGTACTGTGTGGATAGTGTAGCTTTCACATCAGAAGAAAACAGTTCAGCTCACAGCACAGAAACAGGCAACAGAGGAACCAGGTAGGGAACAGTGGTTACATGAAAGACCTTGCTCTGATGTTCTAGTCCTGCTGGGGCCTTTCATTATTTAAACATGCAGTTTTGATAAACCTGTGGTTTTAGAGGACAGGTACATGCAGCCATTTTTTTCTTATTCAGTACAAAATCATCCACAGGCAGTGGATTTGCCGTGAGGCTGAGTTTAACTTTTTATCCAGCGTGAAATGTATTGACAGATAAGTTCAAACCAGTGGAGGCAGTGAGTTCATTTTAAGTGAGATGCGAGTGTGTTAAAAACATCTTACAGTGTTCATTAGAAAAGACAAAGTTCACCGGAGTTCAGATATTATTAACCACAAGAACACGTTGACTCAGTGTTTTTGGACATCAGACAATTATGGTGCAATTAAGCTCTTTACAATAGTCAGCACATCTACTCATTCATATAAAGTACTGTATTGTGAGCACTGTGTCACATTATGGCTGGTCATTGTAACTCTAAGTAACAAAAGTAATACAACTGGAATTCCTTAGCCAAGATGGGAAACTATGGGAAAATATCTTGTGTGAAGTAAAATGGGGACAATTAAGACCAAAATAGCCGCCCATCTTCTCCCATAATCACCCTTCATTGGTATAATTGATGTCAATGATATTTACGTGAGCTTTGTAATTGTGGCTTAACCTTCTAGTTCATATTTTCCCACCTGTTCCTAAACCAAGTGCTGAGGGAAACAAAACATTGTGTATGATCATAAAGGAGTTTCTTTCCAATAATTACCGGATTTATTTGAAATCCAATGAAATATCCTCTGACAGATGTCCTAATAAACAAAAAGCTGCTTTCCGTTAGTGGAAACTCACAAGTTTTCACTTTCTTTTGTTGTTTTAACCCACTCTTAGCAGGTTTCCAGGAAAATAATTCACTTTAATCAAAACAGACAGCAGAAATAATACAGTTAACCTAGGATAACTATAAACTGCTGCCCTGAGCATATGAACACATACTCAGATCACTGGTTTTCACTTATGTTGTCACAACTTGTGACCAGCTTCAGTATGTTTCCAGTGGTAAAGGCCAAACAGGGGAATGATCAAAGGAAAAATTGCTCAGCCTCTGCGTTTTACGTTGAAGAGCAATCGACTTCCTAATGCGTGTTTTAAGCATAACCAATTGGGCCTGAAAACATCTGGATATTAGCGAACATTTAAATGCAGCCTATCTGACATATTTAATTTTCCTTTAATTTCCTGTAGAGCCGAGAAGATACAGGATAAAAGAGGACGTGGTGACAAGGATGGCTCAGTTCACGTCCACCTGAATATGAAGACATTTCCCCATCTTTTAACAAGCAATATCTGTCTTAAACGTCTCCTGAGTCATGTTAGGACATTCATATCTTTCTGTGGCATGCCTCCTCTTTCCCCTGAATAAGTTCTAAATAAGATGAAATTATGAAAGTGATTTAGCTTAGGTTTGACTTTCCTGTAGCAACAGCTATAATAGAGCTACCATAATAATTATGTAAGTCATAAAATCCACTAAGATGGGACTCCCTGAAGAAAACCTCATTATAATGTAAATTTATGGAAAAACTCATTGCTATCTAGGCTTTGGAAACATTACTAAACTAAATTTATATTCATCATTAAGAACAGATATATGTATCCAGTGCTTGTTGTCTTTTTCTGTACATGTACACCCAGTTAATTTTGGCAGAAGAAATGCAGACAGCCACTATCGCCTGAGACACACACAGAATGGAACAAATTTACCAGACATACTTATAAAAGAATTATATGTTGGGGAAAATTAACATCAAAACAAGATAGGCATTTTCCATTTGGTTATAATGGTTGAGGTGTTTCAGCATTGCAATAATTTGGGAATCAGAGAACCATAACCTTAACATGCACAGAGCAATAAATATACTACCACTACTACTAGCACTACTATTTCTACCACTGCGACTACTTATAATAATAATTATTATAATTTAGTAATAACAGTCATATTAGTAGACCAGCTATTTGTTCAGCTTATGCTTAAACAGAATAGTTTACTGAGGATTTTACTGTCAGCTGTGTTTGCAGGGTAAACACAAGTGTCACTGCACCACATGGGGGCAGAAACACTGAGGAAATCAATAGGCTACATGACCTGCCGGGTCAGATCAGGTGGTTTTAGCAGGATTAGCATACCCTCCATTAACAGCAGCAGCAACAACAACAACAGCAGCAACATCTAGATGTTCCCCTAGTTAAACATGCATTGTTTTTTTCAGCTGAGACTTTGTAGGTTATTAGCTTTTATTTATTATTTTACTTTATAACTAAAGTAATTCATTAAGTTATCTTTACATATACCACAGAATGTGTGTAATATTCATTCTTCTGTTTCATTAAGCTACGTTTGTCTTATTTTATCTTTTATTTTATTGAAATCCTATTTAATTTACAGCCTGCCTTTATATTCAAACAACTTTAACCTTAAAATCCTTTAGCTTTTTATGTTTCACAGTAGGTCTATGTAGAGTTCCTACAAATAAACTCGCTATAACATCATCTAATACATCTTGTTCATAAATAGCTATAATTAATTAATTAGTGTCTTCATTGTGGGTATATGTGGATAACAATTTCGATTGAAGAAGTAAATTTTAAAAAAGTTTAAATAATAAGAAATTAGGCTAAATAAATAATTTATGTAAAGATAAAGCAATAAAACGTTTAATGTGAACCCAGTGTTAAAAAGACATAATTAAGAAGCAGATTTAACTATCTAACTATTTATTTCTGATTATGAATTCAGTGATAAAAGTATTATTGTCTGAGATTATTTAGGCTGTATTATAGCTGCATTAACATATGAATTAGTGAATTAAATCATTTATTTATTTAAAGCTAATTGTGAAGTAATTGTTGGAGCCATTGGAGAAAAGTTTATTTTAAAAAACAGTTATTTATCTGACTGTGTAATGAGATCTCACAGGTCCTTCCCTCTCCAGTTGTTTCCCTGTTTCTCTCTTCACATTTAGCTGGGTCCCAGCAGCAGGAGAAAGCCATTATCTCCCGTTCTTTGGAGGTGAGCTGACATGTGATCAGCTCAGTAAACATTTACTCGATAACTTTTTTTTTTTTTTTTTTTTTTTCTAACAGTTGCTGAAATCACCACGAAGCGTAGAGCAGGCGTATCCAGACAGCTCGCCCCCCCAAAAAAAAGAAAAAAGAAAGAAGTCGAAAATTGAAAATTCACAGCAATTTAGAAAACATCTCAGGACCTCCTTCAAACTTGCGCCGTTTGCCTGTGCAGATTTGAAACCGCAGCGCAATATGACTTTCATTATTTTTACAGCACAGTAAAATGCGGGTGGCCGACAAGGCCCATTATATCACCATTTTGGAGCATTGGACACGATTTATGAAAGTATTACAGAACACGCTGAACGGTAACAACTCTGAAATAAAAGAGAAGGAGGGGAAGTGGAAATATTTGCTAACAAAATCCCACTAGAATGAGTCCTGATAGGAGTTTAGAAGATTATAAATAGGTTATTATCAGTCATTTTGTGGTTAATAATACGGGAAACCGTCTTATTTTTCCAGCTGTGGATCTCTTAAAGACAAACATCTGTGCACAAAAATAACTAACAAACTGTGGCAACCTATAAAGTCCTAATATATTATCATTTCTATAACTAGATGGGTGAAATGAAAATCATCAGTAATGTCTAAAGTACAAAACTCTCTGATCAACAGGTGCTTTTTTTCTTAACTTTCTTTATCTTTTGTCATTCAATTCATACTCACAGTATTTTTTTTTTTGTCACATATTTTTCAGGATGAGCCTGTATTGTGAGGCCACTTAAAAGTGGTCGGTGATTGTGCAGGAGGCCTAAGCTGGAGGCCCTCTCACTAAGCATGTGCTCCCAGCTAAACATTTGTGGATGGATTTGTAAACTACATCTGAGATGGCATTTTCCTTTTGAAATCAAACATACCAAAGGGTCACGTAATCCCCTGGAAATCATGATTAGAGTAGAGTAATTAGCGCTAACTTTGCTCTGCACGCTGACAGTGAGCGAACCCAGCCTTTGTGTTTGCATTGTTACACCATCATACTCCCATATGGTGCATGCTAATACCACTGAGAAGGTTTGGTCTCTGCCACTTACAAACAGCTGAAGTTGGTGTTTAAAGCTTGATCTCATTGTGTGTGCAAATTCTCGTACAAATTCTCTTATATCACTGCGCTCAATAGGGAGATTTGTTCTGAGTGACAAAAAAAAAGACTATATATTATGACTGTAGAAAAGCTTACGAAAAATGCTTGAAGTCAGTTGTGTTTCAGCATGTGGTACAAAGGTCTTTCTTTAACCTCTTACCAGGTCATTTTCAGCCTTTTCCTCCATCCTGTGTGACTCTAAGAGACAGAAACTCATTATTTCACACCGTCTGTCTGCAATGTTGTCATGCTATGGGATATTATTTAAACGTCATGTAAACAGGAAATGTTCCCGCCTCTTGTTTTCTGTGTGGGCAACATTCCTCCAAAGACACGTGCAAAGTTTTATACATAAATGATGTGATGACTAGCAAGTGTCGGCTTTTTACTGCTTTACATATTAACCCACTCACTTAATAACTGAATTATCATCACCGTATGGTTTATGTATCTGTGCAAACCCTTTTTAAATTTTAGTTTGGCTGATATCATTTGTGTTAAATTAGAAAATACACATTTTCTATAAGCATACTGACTAGCTACAGTGTATAATGATTTTCTTAAAGTCAGATTATTTTATTTGAAGACGTTATTAGTTGGCAAAATAAGTGAAACTATGCAGTTCACAGGAAAAAGCAAAGACTGAAATATAAACAGAGCACAATTTAGTTTATTTTCTTCTTCTGAAACTCTGTGATCTAAATCTACTCTAAGGAATTAGCATAGTTGATATGAAAAACGTATTATCCACATTTATTCACACAAACCTTCAGGAAAAATTTTTTTTTTTAATTTTAAAAATTAATTAGTTAATTTTTCAAATGTCACTTTTCAGTGCTGTGATGAAGCCAAACAAAATGTCACTAACCTGTCACTGTGTCACTCACTGACTATACCAGCAGTGAGTGCAAAGATATGTTTTTATGTTACTTTCTTAGTTTATTTGGGTGAATTGAGCCTTTAAATGTCTGTGTGCTTGCATGCATGTGTGGAGCTGGCTGCGTTCAGGGAAAACGCGGCTTCTGTCGGGACATTTCTTGTTATTGTGACGGATGAGGCAAATCTGGCGAGCCTCATTCACATTTTCATCTCAGAGTCCCTCCTGATTATTTTTAGCAGCTGAAAGTGGCTGTTTTCAAAATAAGTTCCTGACCATATATCAAAAGATCCCAGTGCCACAGTGGTGGGCTTGCTGTGTGTGTGTTTGTGTGTGTGTGTGTGTGCGTGTGTGTGACTGCTTTTATTTCTGTGTGTGTGTGTGTGTGTGTGTGCAAGAGCCTGTGCAACTACAGGGCATGAAGACAGGGGACAAATGGATTCCATGTTTGCAGGAAAACACACTGGAGGCACAGGAAAACTTTGTTGTTTATGAAGAACACGTGAAACCAATCAAATCTGAATTATCTTCCTGTTGTTCCAGCTTTTGTCGTTTGCAGTTTTCAGTTCACTCGCCAGCAGTGTCACCACCCAGCGAGCAGGTCTGTGCATGAAAGGTAGAGTTTACTGGTCGCAGACAGTGAACCCAGATGCACCCAGAGACTCACATTGCCCATAAGCATTTAGTGTTTTCACAGTTTGGTTTCAGTCACTCTGAAATTCATTTGACTGGTTTGTCACTTTCAGATTAAAGTCCTCACAGTTTTGATCGTGTTTCTTCTGGTGGTGAAAGTGGTGAAAAATGCAAATTATCATCTTTTTATCCTCAAGACACTGGAAAAACAACCTTCTTCAAGATGGTTGTTTTTTGTATCTCTTTTCTTGATTCACACACACACACACACACACACACACACACACACAAGCAGACAAGTTTGCGAGATGAGCGTCTAAACCTCAAGGGAATCTGATAAATAGTCAGCCCACAGGAAATGATTTGCAGACCTCCTCAGCATAATAACCCATTTACATACTCATCCTCGTATGGAGCTGAGCTACACACACACACACACATGCACAATTGTTCTTCTCTCCTCTCTCTCTAATACACACCATATGCACAGACGAGCGTTGCAGGTATGTGCAGTTACTAGGACACACTCTTACATATGTATACAGATGCTTAAGTGCAGGAAAAACTCACTCTCTCTCTCTGCGTCTGTCTCACACACGCCGATACACGCGCGCACACACACACACACACACACACACACACACACACACACACACACACACACAGACCCTAAAGATTGATTGGTTTCCAGAGCTAATGTGGCAAAACTATTAGTCATTAAAGTCAGTTGACAACTCTTTATGGCCCTGATAAAGTCATCTCCCTCTCTCTGTCTTAGCTTCTCCCCCCTCCCTCACTGTTGCTCTCTCTATAACTTATATTTTTTATGGCCAAACTCCCTCCCCGATTCACCTCAGAGAGCAGGTGCTCAGCTCGTTCAGACGGAACACAGCGAGGTCAGCTACATGTGCTGTGTTATTAGAAAGAACCATATATATGTTATGAGGGCAACCACAGTGGATTTGACCATATTCTGAGTGCAATTACATGTGTCTTCTGTAAGGGTCAGTGCACGAGGACATATCATGTGGAAAAAGAGTTCTTTTAAGATTAGGGTTATGAGCAATATTTCATTTTGTAAATGATAAGAGGGCGGCTTTAGTCGTCCTTATGAGAATTTTATATGACTTTAACAAGTATGAGGCTTTCATATAGTGAATATTACTGGCAAATGCAGACACAGTTTTGTCTCATATATCAAACTTTCAGGATTATGAAACTGAGTTCCACAAAATCTATATTTTTTCTTTTTTTTTTGTTCTATTTTATTCTCATTCCTCATATTTAAGTTTTACAGTTTATCCTCTGTATTACTTTTCAATGTCATGTTTCAGTGAACACTAACTTGGGAATAGTTGTCTTGGTTTATTTTACATTTTGACATTTTGTCTTAATGAGAGGACGAGTTGCTTCTGTAATTGTAGAATGAAGGACTGAAAAAGCTAGTAAAGATTGAAACTTTGAGTTAAATTTTATTATATATATATAAATATTATAATTTTTGAATGGCATTTACTGTAAATAAAGTAGAAAACTTAAGATTTATCTGTTTAAACTCATCTTAATATTGATTTCTATTCTATTTTAATAGTTTACAGTTGTTTGTTAAAGATGTCAGTGTCTCTGTCAGGGACTGATGCAACATTTTTTTAAAAGTTATTTATCATATAACGCACACAACATACTGTATTACTAACAGTTCCCCTGATAGACCCAGTTCTTCCCAATCCTGAGGGAGAAACCAGAAAGGGGACGACCAGATGCTTCAACGACAGAAACAGCCAAAGAGCAGTAACTATGCAGTGTACTGTATGAGCACTGCAGACCACCCAGTGTTTGACTTTAATGTTACACATTTTAACAAGAACTACAACAACACATCTGTACTTTAACCCCAATTTAATATTACCAGTGTTGTACTGTATTGCTTCTTGATTTGTAGTATAACAAGTAGTAGTTTATTTTTTTACATAGCATCATATTATATCACTATAATGAACAGATTATTATTATTGTTATTGTAGAAGTATTATCTGTTTATACATTGCATTGTACTATTACATTAAAAACAGTTATTGTAGTGAGTACAAATTGTATATACTGCATATATTACACATAGTAAATATATTTTACAGTATTTATTATATTATTATGTATAATATAGTTTTATTATACAAAATTTGTCTATACTGTTATATTATAATTTACACCTTATGGCTATTTTATATATAAGTAAATATATTAAAATATTACAAAGAATTCAGTTTATCATCTTCCACACTTTTTGGTTTACAGGTGCTAAACACTTTCATTGAAGGCCTTTTTTATAGAATAATAGGACCATTGTAATTTTCAACCGGTCTCAGATTTGCAATAATAACAGCATTAATCCTCACAACCTCAATCTTACATGAAGCGTGAGCACATGTTTCTGCCTTTTTCTCGGTAATTATAGCGGCCTGACACTCTGAGCAGAGCGAACACATTCAGTTTATA
Organism: Ctenopoma multispine; assembly: GCA_034779795.1. NCBI lineage: Eukaryota > Metazoa > Chordata > Actinopteri > Anabantiformes > Anabantidae > Ctenopoma > Ctenopoma multispine. The sequence goes on from JAUYWH010000004.1 coordinate 3,574,484, forward strand.
TTGCAGCGTGCGTTTCAGTATGATAGTTTGGGGAGTTAGGGATAAAACTACACCTCGTTTCTATTTGATACAGCAGTGGCAGAAACTGCAACACCAATAGTGAGGAATTATTAATGGTCAGTTTATTTGCTGATTGACTGGTGATTAATCAATGATTTACCCACAATGTCACTTATTTGGCTGAATGATGCCCCATGTGGATCACTCACAGCTCCCAGGTTTCCATTTCCCCCCTGTCAGTAAATACAACAGTAAGTATAACATTTCACACTAACAGAAATTAGGAGCAAGGAGAAAAGTAAACATGGGAGAATTTGGGAGCTGGGTATTTTGGAAAAGAAATCCTGTGTTTGTATTAATATTCCACCTCTGGGAAAACTTCTGTCACTGACAATTTAAAGGGCATGCAGCCAACATTATGTCAATTTGCTGTTACGCTGGTATTTATGACTTTATTGAATTAGGGCAGAAAGTCTGTGGTGGGTTGAGATGCTTAGAGGTGGGAGGTGAGGAGAAGAGGGAGCAAAAAAATAGAAAAAGCAAACTGCAGGTTTGGAGTGAGGACGGAAAATCAGGCCTTATTTTTGTTTCAAACGTGTTTCCGTCCACATATGGTCCTTGTTTTTGCCTATATATCAAGAATCTCAGCAGTGACCCGTGACCCGGCTCCTCAGACTGACATGATTTTGGCTGTCTCACTCTGAGATCAATTTGACCTTGTGTCCCTGAAGTTCAAGGGTCACCTCCAGGGAGCAGCAAATTAACCCAATGTGTCAAACCTGGCATGACACCATGTTCAGCCAAGCTCTGTTGTTTAAATGTTCTCGTCTTTTCCACTTGCTTGCATTTGATGTTAAGCCGTCTCTTGTCCTATCTTTTTTTTTGTGGGGTATTTTAAATTCTACCTCTCTTCAGAGTTTATGGTGTGTGACTAATTTTCCTCCCTTTAACCTCCCTCATCTTTCTCTGCTGAAATCCCACCCCTGTACACAGCAATCACTTCTCCCCAATTCTTCTCTGTCTCCTTTTCTTCTCTGACATCTTCTTCCTTTCTGTTGGGCAGGACCTCTCTGTCTGATCTTCTCTCTCTCTCTCTCACCATTTCTCTCTCAGCCCAAATCCTTCTCTCTCTGTGTCTCTCCCTGCGGTTAAAGACGTTTCAGTTCAGCTGTCACAAATTATGTTCGCCTGCCCAGCTGTCAAAACAGGGGGGGTGTCCCTTTCATTCCACCTCACATACTACGAAAGGAGATCGGAGGGAGGAGGGCTTTAACGCTCATGTTTGGACACAAGCAATTATCTCTAATTATTGTTTTTCTTTTCAGTTTCCCTGTCCCGATGGAGGTCCAACAAGACGAACATGCAATAATCCGCTCCAGTCGTACAGGATCAGCAGGCCGCAGAGTCCAGGCTTGGTCCTGAGACTCTATGGCTTTCATCTCAATGTGAGTCAGGAGTTGATTCAAACGTGGAGTGATGGGAGAATTAACCCCTGGGACACAGCTTTCAATGGACTCAGTTAAGAGATTATATGTGTTGGTGGCAGGTTTTTTTATGCTCTGGGATTTCAAAAACGTCAGCTGTTAAATCAAGGCACCGCAGTGGTGATCTTCACCTTTATGCCTTCAGTCTGTGTACAACCTCCTCTCCTTCCTGGCACCTCACATTTCACTTTCATAGCCTTAAACTGTACATGAGACAAAGTAAATGTTCCCTTTGAAGTGCCAACGACACAGCCCACAACCTCATAAATTATACTGTAAGTATTCAGAGTCGAAGGATTCTCATCAGACTGCCACTGGGAGTTTATGTTCAATATGCAGCTTCAGATTCCCATGACTGTCACTGAGCCTTTGGGATTCAAGCTCTCTTTAGTGCATGCGAAGATATGTGGAACAGTACTTGAAAGTAAATGCACACAAACAGGAACAGAGGAACTGATGTCAGACGAACTGGATCATCCTCAAGATAGTAATTAATTTGAGTTTGAAGCTGACATCTTTGGTGGTCCTCTCCGGTGAGGGGAAGAAAAAAATCCTGTCCGTCTTAACAGACTTGTACAACATGTTGCATGCACCCTTTGGTTTGAGCACACATGCCAAACCCGAAGGATGTTTTGGGAAAACAAAAAGCCACACGTCTCAAATATGACTGACACAAGAGCTGTCGAGGGGAAGAAGAAAACAAAAGAGGAAACAATAAATGAGTTCACGTCACTGGAGATAACACAGAACTGCACATAAACCCACCAACATCTTTTGCAGGTTTGGAGTTCAGTTTCCTCTGATTCACAGGAATAGCTTAGCTTTATAGCTAAGTGTTCGCTTAAAGGCCCAATCAGCTGAAATGTCACAGCCAAAAGTGTGTAATGTCAGTGGAATCCTCAGTCTGCCAAACATACACACATGTAGTTCCTGCAGCACCATGCCTCCAGCACTGCAAATTTACCAAAGGTGCATGGATGAATTCAGAATGGTGAGACCAGACCAGGTATCTTAATATGGAGAATGGATGCAAAATTGCATAGAAAATATTCAAAGCATGGATTACACAAAAAAACATAGTCTGTGTATATGTGGAATGTAGCCTTCAGTGACAAATTCCATTACATATTTATTATGACGTGCTCGTAGTCATAGGTATTTTCGGACAACAGAAATTTCTCAAAGCATTGCGGGATATGATTATGTCATCACAAAGGATTCCACAGAAAGTTAGTAAAAGGTAAGAGTGAGCTAGTGCTTCATCTGCCCCAAAGAAAAGCATCAAATACCCTCCACATATTGCACTATTCTATATCAGAAATTCAACTAATATAAGAAAGTCGGAGGGGAGTTTCCTTTCGGTTTAAAGGCCAAAACTGATCAGCATGACTGATCCAAACCTCATACAGTATTTGGTCATGTTATACACTAAGTATCTAAAGTTAATGGTACATTCACACATGTAAGAGTGTGCGCTTCTTTTAGGGAGGAATAATTTCGCCTCTGTAAAAGTCATCTATGTCACTGAAAACCACTAAAGCGAGCTCTGCCCCTTTGAGTTATGAGCTTTCCATGTGCTTGATGGACTGAGAACTAAATCCTCCCATTGGATTTTCTGCCCTACAGACCCAAAAAGACATTAATGCAGCAAGTGGTTGATAGACACTCAAAAGAAAGCAACAGATTATTTAGTGAAGTTAAACTGTTACGCTTCCTTTTATTCATTTTTAATCTCTATTAACTAATTTTTGGCCATATATTATCACCTTATATAGTTGATATTGTTATCAGTGTTAGATTACATACACGTCTAACAAACACATGCTTCTGGTGTTTTTCTGCTGGAGCAGTATGTAAGATACTGTGACTGAAAACAGTGCTGATGAGTAAGTAATCACGTAATTGATTGATAATATTGATTCTAGGTTATTTAAAGCATAAAACAAAAGTATTGTTCTTTTGGTAAATCATAATACCCAGTGCACATGGTCATTCTCTGAGGTCATAGCCTTAAGGTCATTGTGATTCTAAGCTTTGTGTTCTTGTGTCCTCCTTCCCAACCCCCATCCCACCCATGCTCCCCCTCCCTATTGTCCCAAAGGTGGCACCTCTTGGCCGGTGTCACATCCACCCCCTTTGCCTTCCCTTTCTCTAATTCCCCTCTCCTACGGTCTGATCCACCCTTTTTTTTGTGTCACAAGTCTATAGTGGAGACATTACATGGCAAATCTCTATTGTCCAGCCCTGGGCTCAGTGTGTAATCTCACTTGTCAAAGGGAATATTCAGCGCTTAGCCCCTGCATGTTACAAGGGGTGATCAGTGTGTCTGTTCAGCCCTCATTAACTGCTAACAGGGCTTCATCAGAACCACCCACACTACCAGGACATTCAACCTCTCACCTCTGACACCTGAAACATTCTCCCTGCTTCGTCTCCCTGAGCACAGACTCTTCTTTTTGTGTCTTCTTTATGCATCTGGGTGAAAAAGAGCGATTAAAGAGTTGCAGTGATAGTTTGAAAGGAGATTAAATATCTTTTCCCCAAAAGTCCACACCCTCACAGCAACTGGCATCAGAGTGTCATCATGAAGTAATGAGCAGGTTGTCATGGCTTGTCTGACATCGTTGCCACACTGGTAGCCTCCCATCTTTAATACTGCTCTGATGCTGAGGAGGAAACACAGGGAAAAGTGTCCTTCAGTGACATGACAGGCCTCATGCTGTGCTGTCACAAGACCACCCACCTGTTACATGTTTTGGAAAAATAGATGTTTTTAGGTGTAATATCTAGCAGATGGGGGTCGGCCAGGGAGAGGGCACATCAGACTGGGATTGTCTATGATACTGGTCAACTGGTCATTTCTCCTGGCCCATTAACCACCTGGGGTTGGTATGTTTTGTCAGCTTTTCCTCAGTTTTGAGTTTCATTTCGCCAAGCTTTGAAATCAAACACGCCCCCCCATCCCACACCCCGAAAGAAAGCTTTCTCTGACAAACACACATAAACACTTAAGTCTGTCCCAGTCACCTCACACACATGCATATGAGCACACACACACACACACATACACGTTTGTTTATTTTATGTCGCTTTTCAACCATCCTTTGCCCATCGGCTCTAGGGATGGCACTGTTGGTGCGCCAGATGGTCTGTCTATCACTTTGGCTAGACATTCATGGTCTCCAGGGGATGAATCATGTTAGCTTTACTATCCCTCTATGCACACCATGAGTTAGATATACATTTTTTACAAAATCTCGTGCAGGCATTTATAGTTCCCAGAACTTGAATGATCCCCTGACATTTTTTTCTCGTAGCACCAGCAGGGCAAAGGTTTCTCTTCTCCAGTATCTCAACATCTATTCAATGGGTTGGCACAGAATTTAGTAAAGATATCTCACATGATAAACCATGATGACTTTGGGGATTATCAGACATTTATTGCTTTTAATGAGGTAGAAACCACGTTTGTGGTTTCAAATTAAATCTCTCAAGAAAAATAGGATGGGTTGCCACCCATGAAATTCTGTATATACATCTATGTCCTAATTAGGCTCATCTAAAAAAAAAAACTTGGTGTGACATCTAACCAAACACCTGCAAAACTTTCTATTAGTGTTTAAGAGCTAATTCGCATATTAGCATGCAACTGCACTAAACTGGGGGATAACATGAAATTTATTTATAGTTGTTATACTTCAGCATATTAGCATTGTCATTTTGTTAATGTTACATGTAGCATTGCACTGCGGCTGTAGACTCTTGTACTCACTCTGTTGGAACAAGCAGTTGCAGAATATGCGGTGTATAGTATGTGATATTGTTATACAGCAAGGGAAAATGTAACTAGAAATTCAAGAGTTCACAAGGTTAACATACGCTGTGACAGACTCTAAACCCACATGTGAAGGTCTTTTGTGTGTCTGCCAGTGAAAGGACAGATTTAAGTGATAAGTGCAGAAATCTTTCAGGATGAAAGAGGAGCTAGTTGCCACTTTACCGTCCCAAGGCTGCATCAGCTGCAACATCTTAAAATTCACCTTTCAGCCTCTCAGCAGTGATTGCAGAGAGTTCAAGTATGATAAGACATGAAAAAATACAAAGGAAACTGATACTCTTCATTGTTCTCATGGTGTCCAGATTGCAGGGAATTCAAGAGCTATATTCCCAAATGTTGAATACTAATTTTTTATCATATTTTGATCATTATCAGATGTAGAAAAGTCAGCTTGTCCGCACATGTTCAACCAAACACTTTGACTTCTCACTGTCCTTTGAAAAACTAACAATATTTTATTTTAAACGTAAGGTGAATTTTTTATGTTGTCGATGTCAGACCAAAATGTAACACATACGTGTATTTTTAAATGTTACTATTACAACTTTAGGCAGTATTCAATCACACTGTACCATCACTGATGGGTTCACTGAAGTGGAGGCAGTAAAATTTAATCCAGGCAGAATGGTCGATATGTAAATCTGCCAATAACAATGCCAACATTTCATCTTTCACGGCTGAAGATATTCATTAGCCTGTCATCGAGTGTGAGGTCTTCTTTCACTGCTGCTTTATTCTTTAATAACATAAGAAGCTTTTTGAACATGTCCTAATTACAGTATGGTTTTCTTTATTATGTACGGATGGCTTCAAAGCTACAGAAGAGATTAAGCTGTAGGAGAAGAGGAAATTACTCTTACAAATATGCTCTTTTTTTTTTTTTTACATCAGGATTTAAGCACATTATGGTTTCATTCACTTTGTGCATATGTGCACATGGTACGTATGTGCAGACAAAAAATACAATGTTTCTTCTTTTTTTGTTTATTTTGTGAAAAGATAATCACATTTTTAAGTCTGTGGTCCGAGAACTGCAAATTAAAAACTTCATAATCATATAATTTGATTACACTTCATTCGTTTGGTATTGTTTAACATAACTATGACTACTGCTGGTCGTTCTGGTAACTCATCGCTTTACATAATGAGCGAGAAGCATGTGTGTTTGTTTGTGCGTGCTGTCTGCAGATTTTACACACATGGTGATGCTTTTACTGTCCTCATGGGGAGACAGGCAGCCCTGTTGTGTTGTTCGACAACACATGTCTCTTGTTTCCTTTGGTTGTCTTGTTCCTGGATGGTCCAGCTTGTTTTTTTCTCACAGTAGCAAACTTATTTATTATTATTTATATATATTTTATTTGTCTGTTCTGTACCTGACATTTTTAAAACATGTTACACTTTCTTTTCACACATGAGCATAGTACCAGTGTAATTTTACCTGTAGGTTTGCATGCAAAGACCTTTCAAGTCTAAAGTTTTTAGTTTATATGTGATGTAGAAGTGGCATCAGGCAACTCTGATCATCAACAGACTCGTCCTATAGTATGGCTCTGTCAGAGTACAGAATGAATGATACCACTCTTTGTGTAGTGAATCTTCTGGAGCTCATTGTTGAGCATGTCTCTCCGAAATATGTTGTGCATGAAACATTTGAAAAACAGCTTCTGAAGTAGAAGAATTTATAACCACACACACTCAACGAGAAAGCACTTGGCCAAACTACAGTTGCATCTCGGTTTTCTCAACATATTTTTGCATTTGAGCATCACCCTCTTTGCCATAACTATAGATCATATTATCCCACAAGAGAATATCAGTGTTTTTTTGCACCTACTGTGATGGGAGGTTGACCTGGATTTGACCTTCTACAAAAACAAATCTCATCAATAACAGGATTGTATCTGCTATAAAATATCTGAACATGAATTTGGAAGCAAAAGAAGCAGCACCTAACTTTATTGTAAAATAGCAAGAAATTGTCCAACTCAGAATGAAATATGGCATTTTATGGCACGCTATTGCATCCAAACTCTACATACAGCTTTATAGAAGAGTTCCACTATATTTTTCTACAATGCAAAAGGTAAAATTGATAAAATTGTATCTATCTATCAAAAAAAATAACACCTATGCAGCCACTCACTGCCCTAAAACTTTAAATAAAAATATATAGCAGCATTGATCTTTACGTGTGTGTGGTAGGGTTAAAAGATGATTGCAACATGCTGGCTTTTCTGCTCATGAGAACTTTGTTTAAAACCATAGTCTGTACTGCACCAAAGACCACACTTGAAGGTCTCTGCTCTGCTCCGTATTGATTATTTCCATAAAATATTATTACGAAGCTAATTGTGCTCCTGTACTCTAGAATAGATTGCCAGCATATGAAAGTCAATAAAATGTGGTATTTGTGGGCTCGAGGATAAATCCATTTCAACATGAATGATCTAACAGCCTCCACGCTTGTTACTTACAGTGTATGGCGTTCATGACTGAGATTTCAGCGTGATTTGTGTGAACATTGCAAAACCTTCTGGCTGACAAATGATCGATTTTACCCCCAGAGCAAGGGCGTGTGAGAGTCTCTTTAAGCCAAATGTGCACAGACTAATGGTTATAGTGCAGCATAAGTAGTTAATGCTCACTTAACTGAGCCTGATAAAAGTAGATAAAAGGATAAAAACTAGGATTATTTGAAAAGCAGCATGCAGGTGTAAGTGGTTAAAAAGATAAAAGTTATAATCACTAAGAACCATTATCTATCTGGCTATTGGTAAAAGTCCTTCACAAACTTATAGAAGAATTTTACAGCAATCTTAGGTGATAAAGGTTATCCTTGGTGTATGGGAAGCCAGCTGTGCAGTGTGGTGCTCTGATGAAGATCTCGCATGGTAAACAGTTCCACTCTCCTCCAGGAGCTTGAGATTGCTGCAGTAAAATGGCACACAGAATATGAGCTGTGCGCGCCCCAGCTCAGAGCCACTGCTATCAGATGTAGGGCGCAAACCGCAGAGTGTGGGACGATGTGGGGTGGACCACCCATGAGTGTGCCTCCCCCATTTTCCCTGGCTGCAGCTGGAACAGACACAATGCTGGAGCATGGGAACCGAGCGCCAGTCATCAGCCGTGGCGCAGGTCCTTAAACAGGGGATATTTTTGGTTCAGCAAATGAGGATTTACTCTGACTTTCAGTGTGTACACCAGTTTTTTAGGCTTCCCTTCCGTCTAATTCTGGTCTGAGCCTTTATTTGTTTAAGAAAAGTCCTCTGAGAGTTTCAGACATGTGCCGATGAAACTGATGCAGCCTGGAAGTTAAACTGGGGATGTAATTTTTTTCAGTCTCGAGACAAGTATTGATATCTAATTTCAACATGAGAATTCAGATTTAATTCCTGTGTGAGATGTTATTCAGTGTAAAAACATTAAAGATAAATCGAGCAGATTACAGAATAAATTCTGTTTTTTTTGCAGATGTAAAATTAACTGCAACCCATTCAGCAGATTGAATAGTTGATTTTATATAATAGGAGCATTTAAAAAATCTTCCACACGTCATCCACCAATCACATTCCCACTTGACAAGTGTAACCATTTGTCAGTGTGGATCGTAAACTTCATCATCCTCACCCTCTGTCACTTTCAGCAGTGTAAAAAAAGACATACGTTAAACAATTTTAAAACCCAGAGCTGAAGCATTCGGCTGGGATGTTTAAGTTGAGTAAATTAAACAAAGGTAAACCATGCAAAATGGTTGCAATGAAAGCCAGGCTAAGTAAACGAAGCAGAGTTTACAAGATACAAGGGGCTGAGACTGCATGCGTGAAACTTTAATATGAACCAGGTGATGACCTGAGGTTTTTTACTCTAATAAAGAGGCTCTGAGGGAAGAATCCTGTTGAAGAATAGATTATTGAAAGTCACATTACAAACTTTGAATGCACTTGGTTGCAGCATATCAGCATCAGTAGCCTGTAGACGTTATCAGTGGTTTATCATTTGATCAAACATCATGGCTTTTGCACAGGTCTGGGCTCAGTTTTGTGGATTACATTATGCTAGGTCACTAAATTGTTTGCCAAGTCTCAGCATTTAAAGCGTGAAGTTAAACTGTCTAAACACAATTTCTGGCAACTGCCTTCAACAAGAGCCTGCAGCTCATGGTTTTCACGCTGCTTGATTCATATCTTATCTGAGAGATTATCCGTGGAGTCTTCTGTGAGTTTGTCTTCTCTTTAGGTGAGTTCGTTTTCAGCCGGGTGAACAAACAGTGAACGTAGAGCAACTCCAGAGAAAATATGAACCCTAAGAACAACAAAAAGGTTCTTTTTAACTTCTTTTCTCAATCAAAGCTGAACAAACACACCCTGCCACTTGCAAGCGGCTGCTGTCCAGCAAGTTTCACAGAAAAAAGGCTCGCTTTCAAAAGGGGGGGCTTATGGGCCTAATGAAAACTTCACCTTAACTGAAATAATAAGAAACACACCAGCCAAACACTTGCGATTTGTTCCTCTCTAGTGTTTTCTCAGGTCCTTGGTTCATCATTTTAAATGCTCTGAGAGAAGTCAGCGCACTTTTGGACATTTTGTAGCCTGTGTTTTGTGGCCTGTTCAGAGAATAATGTGCTTTAGATTTAACACATGTCAACTGTGCTGTGAACTGCAGGAAACTGCATTGTTGTTGGATGTCTACAACAAAACCTGATAGCTGCAAGGGGAACAGACTCGAGATCCCATGACCAAAGCAGAGACATCCATCTCCAAAGCTTCTTCTGAGGAAGACAAAGCGAGTTTAACAGTGGTACGAAAAAGAGTGGCCTGTGAATGGTTACTGTTCAATTTGTATTTGGTTCCCTGCTGGTCACAGAGCTGAGATCAGAGCTGAAAGTGAAAACATCTGGTGAGGGTCAGCAAGATCAGGGACCACCACACACACAGCAGAAAGAAGGAAAAAGGCAATGGGAACTTGTGTGAAGAAATGGATTGAATAAACAGAGTCTGCAATCGCCTGCGCTCTATTATCCTATAATTTACACTGCATGGGAGCTTGGAAACACAGGCTGTTAAAGACGACCATTGGTTTCCACTGAAAAGTGGCATTCCACGCCTCATGCCAATCAAAAGGCTGGGCAATATAGTCCGAGACAAGTTTTGAATTCTTTCAGGCCTAATGTGTTTATTTTAAATATCCCAGGGAAATTATTACATCAGCGGTAAGCAATGTCTTCAGAAACAGCTGGTCCTTTGAAGTTTCCAGCAGCAAAACATACATTTAATTACATAATAACTTTGAAAATTGTATTTGTACAATCAATGGTGAGGATTAAATGTGGATTTATGAGATTGGGCTAAAAAATTGGCCATACCATGACAAAACAAACTTCAGAGAGAGGGAAGGCCAAGAAAATAACGAGAGATGAAGAATTAGATGGTTGGTTTGGCGCAGACCTCTGCATCAGCTTTCCTCCCTCAGCCTAAATGACACCTCACTTCTTCCACCTCACTTTAATTACTGCTCTGTGGACCCCGTCCCTTCCATATGTAGCACGGGACGTGCACCAGCGAGCTTTACAGTAGTGAAAACTATTTCTCGTTTCTCTTGAAAAATGTTCTCTATAGTTCCACAGGGATCCTACTACCGGTTGTTTTCTCCGCCAAACAAAGCCTTTTTGGCCTCACATGTGAGCAAGGGTGCAGCCATTCATCTGCTGAACAGCAGCCAGTCAAAGGAAGAAGAGAACTATCGCAGTGCAGGATGCTGGTACGACGTGAGTGTTTGTAAAGATAACAGGTGATCCACTTTAATTTGAACTGTTGTGACTTGTGAGTTTGAACACATTCATTAAAGCGTAAGAAAGATCATAGCATTTCTTTTTCATATCTCCACCCACCTCCCCTTGTGGATCTGTGACTAAAGGCTAATTGGAGTCAGTGTTGTCCCATCTGAGAATGGAGCAGATTACCACGGTCTCTCATCTGTTTGGTTTGATGGGCATTGGAGGAGGTTATCCAGCCTTTGAATCTCTCTGCTTATTTATCCAACAGCTGGGCAAATACCCACAGCCCTTCTGCATTAGGGCTCATTTTTAAACATTTAGAAAAGACAAGGCCCAGTGTTTATGCCTCCATCTTCCTTCACATCTGCACTTAATATTATTTTGCAGACTTTAAGCAGAACAAGGGCTCGATCCTTTGTTATGACAGGAAGATATTTTGAACTTTTTGAGGATTAATACTGTTTGCTTTCCTGCTCACTCCCTTCAAAACAGCTCCAGGGATCCAATAGGTTAAAGCTGAAGTCCGTAACTGACTTTGGCAAGCCCAGCGGATGGGATATTGTTTTCAATTCATCTGCCACTTACATTATTCAGCTGGGATACATTGTCTCTTTTATCAATCCCTCTTTTCCTCATTTTCCCTCCCTCACAGTTTTATTTTTCCAGCTCATTTTCAGTGGAAATATGCACTGTTTCACTGTGTGGCATATGAACACATTTAGTCTCCAGTCATAAGTATAATGAAATCTACTTACCCCTTCATTCATAATCAGATTAATTTGTTATTGTAGTCTACGTCTTTCTACAAACTTTTCAATACTTCATAATAGGAGTCTGAGATGTTTATGTTTCCTTAGATGCAAATCTAGTGCCCATTTTCCGGTCTAACTCATTACATACGTCACTAAAAGAGCTCAGTGAAAATGTATTTATTGCACTGATGACAACCTTTGCGCTGAAAATTATCTGCGAGACTCTGCCAGAAAATACAAGTCCTCGAAATGTAGTGACAAAATATGTCATCTGCCCCTAAAATTCTTACATATTACATTTGAAAAATACATACATATGTTTGATGATGTCACGATGCCATGTTAATGTTTGGTTAAGTGTAGGTTTAAGTGCTTAAGTCCAGTGTTTTGTTGACCACCCTGACCTCCTCTTTAAGCAGACATAAAGATGTCACCGGACCTCCTCCTTTGTTCCTGTAGTAATTCTTCCTGCACTGATGCTGTTTTTCATGGGCTGTATATGAACATTGCTGCAGGATGCCTTACAGAGGCCCACAAGTTAGAGCTAAAAACTGCAGTAACTGCCGCACAAATTGTACTGTCACAGACCTTAGCAATACTTCATACAGATATAAATCAGTTTTTTAACGCCACTTCCTCCTAAGTGAAATGTGTAAAAAAACTGATCAATAATTAAAGCAACAAAGATGAACCAGTAGCAAAACAGATTTCTCCCCATTAACATTATAAACTGAAAGCTGCAGCAGTATTTCTTTACACGCGGGGAATAATGTGCAGGATTTTTGCCTTTTCTTCGTTCGTCCTCTCATCTCGGCACTGGCTGAAATCAATATGTGTATGGTGTAGTTTGATTTTTAGGCCTGTATCTTTACTTCTTTGATTCACTCTCGATGTTTTCTTGAGAGGAGAGATTCTGATAAACCCACGAAATGCTACTCTACCCAGTCTGCTCTCTGACACCTGCCTCACACACATACACACACCTGTCTGCTCTCACTCACTCACTTACTCAGCCCCTCCCAACTCCTTTTCTCTCTCTCCTGTCCATCTAGCTCCGCCCACTCACTCACCTGCTCTGCACCGGCTCATCAGGGACACTATATAAGCCATTACACAATCTCCATTTTGCCAATTGCATGTTGTTTGAAGTTCTGTGTTCCTCTTATGATTTTGACACATTTTTGACTTTTTGTTGCTGGACATGTTTGCCTGTTTCCTGTATAAAGATTTAGGATTTGGGACTTTTTTGCGTACTTTGTATACTGATGAACGACTTGTTCCCTCTTGGACCCTTCATCGCTCTCCCTGCCTGCCACGTTTGCTTCACAGCCCTGGTACCTACCCCTTCTACTGTGAGTATGTTTTTGCCTGCTGTTTGTTTGAGCTACTTTTTTTTTTTTTTGGCAGCCGCCATTTTGTCAGACCTGGTTACGCACCTCTCTAAAGGCTCTAAAAAACTCACTGTACTTTGTCTTGCCTCCTACTTTGTTTCAGTTTCCAAGAAAACACAGCATTACCTTGTTACATGTTGTACCTCTGAATCTCTAGTGACACTGATCATTCATGTACAGTCTGTTGAATCTGTTGTATTTTAGCTTGTTACTGCAACCTCAGCATTGGTTTCAATGAGCCTGTTGACATGTCTTCAGTCAGGGGCTTTGCATCTTGGCGTGACACAAGTCAAAATCACCAACAGTCCAGAATGACTGGAGATGGTTGTGTTACAACCTAATGTTGTCCCGAATTCAAATATGCTGGCTTTTCTGGGTCAGTAGTCTTGATGGAGTGTTTCAACACATGGCAGCATAGATTTCAATCTTATATTAGTCTGTGGCAGTGGTGGACTTCAAGTCTTTCAACAGAGACCAATCAAAGAGATTCTTGAGGACATATTCTGTTTGATATGATTAATTCAAAACATTGTTTAGCTGGAAAACTGAACTAAACAATTATCAGTTTTTACTGAACCTTTATTCTTTGGTTTAATGAGCAGGACTGGCTCCCATTTTGAGGTTACACACACTTAACATAAAAATGTTGAATTATTCTGTGGGGAGGAGAAACTTTTTATCTGGGAAGAACAGCCAAGCCTGCTTAATCTTTTGGCTGGAGAATTCATGAAAGCTGCAACCATAATGCTACTCATCATACAGTGCATCTTCTTTTTACAGTTAGAATGAAACTGATTTAAGTTTGTGTTTTGGCAAATCCAGTGATGCAATACAGATTGCTGTGTACATTTATTGAATTTGAACAGACCACATGGAAACAAAGATGAGAGACGTGGATAAAACAAGACATTATTTAATCAAGCTAAAAGATATTCCCTTTTATTTTCGGTGTCCATGGCTGAAGTAACTGCTGCATCTATTTCAAGTGGTGTCTGATGGAGAAGTTAACAGTTGTGCAGTGGAATAAGAGACCCACAGTACACCTTCTCTCTGTTCATGTATGTAGGAGTTCTGTTGGCAATCTACTGCCAAGAACATCAATATGGGCGAACAAAGAAGGCCACACCACAAACTGACTTATAATCTACAGATGCTAATTTGATTATCTTCGGTTTGATAGCAGACCCTAATTCTAGTTCCTAATTCCACGCTGTTACCTCTTTAAATGATTACCCTGCAGCAGATGATTTACGTTTTTAAACAGGAATGTTCATTGGCAGGAATTTACTGAGTACATTTATTTAAATCTGCACTGATTTAACAGTGTACAAATTGACTAAAGAATTGTATGTAACGTGAAACCTACACATTGACCTCCATAGTTGACACCTGTTCACACAGAAATCTTATAATTGAGCATGTTTTACGTTATCATGCCCTCACCAGTTTCATAAGGCACATCTGACATGCTAATGACATGGCATCTATGAAATTCCACCACACCTTTTCCAAAAAAGTCGGGAAGCATTGTAAAATGTACAGAGAATAAAAACACGTATGTGCAACCTACGTTTGATTGACACGTTCTCCTATTTTCAAATGTAGAAATTTTGATAGTTTTTAACAAAAAAAATTGTTGATAGATGTCAGCATTATGTATGACATAGAGACAGTTTAAGATGTGTGTGTGCCTGTGAACATTTTTAGGATTCTCAGAGTTGTCCCCCGCCCTCTACAGTCGCTTCATCCTACTTGAATACTTGAATGATGGTGTTCCCTATTGGCCGCTGTACACTGAATGTATGTGTGTGGTTTAATATGTGTGTTTATGTGTGTGTTTGTGCAAGAACAGACACAGAGAAAGCAGGACAGACACGCAGAGAGGGAAGTGTATTGTAAACTTGCCACAAGTGATTTAGAAAGTCGTATTTTTCTTGCCATTGACCAGCAACATGTGGTGTTCATAGACAGCACATGAGGCAGGACATAATGGAAGCTTTTAGGATAGCTTTGTCGAGAGTGGTTCTTTCTGTCCTTTTAAAAGTTAAAAACACACACACGCACAAAACATTTCTTTAACCATAATTCAGGCGGACCACCAGCTAAGTCAAATGAGAGTGTAGGCTATGCTTGGTATTTAACATGCACCAATCTTCCTCTCACATTATGAATTATAGCATCTGTCAAAAAGTGAAGGAGAGGAATAGAAAAAGCTTCTCCACCCATCCTAATGAGCATCATCCCCCACTTTTCTAACCATAATTGGATGGAACTCATGTCAGATAAGCATGTGCAGAAGTGAGATTGATTATATTTAACATCTCACTGTGAACTGTGTGTTCGGAAGAAAGGCAAAAATGATTAATTTCCTTTTCTAAAAACAAATACTCTTAACATTTGATGTTGATTTACATATTATAGGACAGAGCACCCACTCTGTGAAGTTAGATTCATTTTCTTTGTTCCCACAGATCCAACTGACAGCGTCCTGTTCCTGCATTTGAATGTGGTGTACTGTGCTTCCATACACTGCTTTTGATTTGGTTTTATACTATCATCTTGTTGCACGCAATTACATTTGATGAATTTTTATTTGTACCAACGTGTGAGGCAAGCACAAGGCAGCTGATAAACATTAAAGCTGGTTAACTTTGTATTGCACAACACCCATTTCCTATTTGTTTTCATATTTTAAGTCCTGACATTGAACCGTCATAAAATATATACTGTATCTAAACAGTGTTTTAGCTGCAGTGAAACTCACCCATTACTTCAGTAGGAAGTGTGTGCGATAGTTTTCAGTTTGTATCTGTGTGAAGAAGAGTGCAACGACTGTGCATTCCGGCTAGTCTCAGGTAGCCAGAATGACCCAATCCAGCACTAAATCCTGCACATCTGGTTTGCTGGATTTGATTCAGAGCTGTGAGGAGTGATGGGCCACACTCTGCCTTAGTGAACTTTGTAGAATAAACCAGATTTGCAATAGGTTTGTTC
Organism: Ctenopoma multispine; assembly: GCA_034779795.1. Taxonomy (NCBI): domain Eukaryota; kingdom Metazoa; phylum Chordata; class Actinopteri; order Anabantiformes; family Anabantidae; genus Ctenopoma; species Ctenopoma multispine. The sequence goes on from JAUYWH010000004.1 coordinate 3,590,719, forward strand.
TTATTTTGTGAGGAATTTATTAGGTGGTTATTTGACTAGTTGCTAATCGGGTTGTGCTCTATGGTTGAAGTCACTTAAGTGATATACAGTAGTAACATGCTCAAGGCCAGTTTTATAGCTGGGTGTTGAATCCTCAAAGACAGCCCACTTAAATAGTTCATCTATGCATTGCGTGGATATTTTGGGCAGTTACTTCCCGCAGCATGCAACAGTACTGAAACTAAGTGCAGATGACATATGACATCATCAAGTTAATCCGTCACAGAATAAAGTACCTGATACCAGAGTCACTGTATAAGACAAGTTTTTTGTAATAGGTCCTTAAGATTTTCTTCTTATTGGCTCTATGCAGCTCACCTGTGCTGTGATTGTAACACTGCTGCTGGTTTGTAAGGATGTGCTCTCCTACATGTGATCATTCAAGCCTGTAACACAAAATTAATAATAATTTTTCTTTATATTTATACAGATAGTGACACATTGAAAGAACAGGACAACATTTTTTATTCATTCTCTAGGTGACATATAATGGTGACAGCCTATTTAAACTGTAGCTAGTCTACATATCTATTGCAGCTGATTCCGATATAAAACTTATTGTAAATAAATCACTAAAGAGATACTGTACATAAAGCATGGTAAAACTGCAGTGCTGTTGGTGGCATCGATGTGGTAGCCCCTTCCTTGCCAAATTTGCTGCAGTGCATACTATTAATATCATGCAGGTTTCATGCTGCTACATGCTCTTGCCATACACATGCTCTGTGTAATGGGGAAAACCACAACATAAGACTACTATCAGTGGGGTATAATTTTTCTAAATTGTTCTAAAAGCCACATAATGTTAAATGCTTGTATAAATCCAACTAGAACCAGACTCTGAGGGTATTTTAGCCCTGGGCCTAATTATGATGTATCAGCCGGGGAGACGCAGTAAGCGGGAAACCCTTGTACCACCACCCGCATTGAATAGAGCAAAGAGTCCTTTGCACAGAAACAGGTTGTCTTGTGTCCTAATGAGAGGTGTGTGGGTAGAGGGTGACAGACTTGCTTGGTCTATGTGTACGTGGCTCACTGCACCCAAACTAAAGAGGGGATGGTGGTCTCTATATCAGCAGACATTAGGCTCCAGTGAGGAGAATAAGTTGGCTGTGTCAGGTGTCAGTGGACACTCTTGAGTTTGTGGAGGTCATTACACAGACAACCAGTGCTGGTTAGATCCCTGCTTATCAGAGGACAAGGCCTCCCTGGTCAGTGAATCAGCCAAAAGAGCTGCCCTGATCCAATTAGAGATGATTTTGTTTGCATTTATGTGTGTGTGTGAGTGTGTGTGTGTCTGTCTCTTTATTTTTCTAAGCTGCAAATGCCTTGTACCCTAAAGGCTGGTCTTTGATTCCATTCAAACATTATCAAAGGCTATGAACTGTTCCCATTGTTTCAGCTTGTCCTACAAGATGCAACAGTAAAGGCAGTTTTCACAGTTAAACAGGAAAATAACAGAATCACTTGTGTATACCAACCCGACTGAGCTCTGTGGGATCTGAGACACATTTATTTCTCAAACCGTTTCTCTGTCAACATCAAGTCTGTCACACAGTAAGCAAATAGGCCTGCCAGATTTCCTTGTGTGTTCCTCTCATCTGATAACCACCTCAGTGCCCTGAATGAAAGCCCAGATGTGCGCCATATGCAGATTTGTAGTCATGGAGGGTGGGAAACATGTTGAAGTGAATGACTGGTGAGGGAAATTCACATACATGGAAACACATCTCTTCTGGCAGGGTGATTCTTGAAATGGCTAATTAGGCTTCAGCAGCTGGCAACGGAGAAACCTGGCAGCAGGGGTGGCCTAGCACAGACAAGCAGCTCAATCGGGTTTAGGGATTGTCTTGGTTTTGGTTTTTGTGGGTACCCCAGGCGTGCACAGAGAAAAATCTCTTGTTGGTGTTAAGTGGTGCGAAGAGACAGTATTTTATTTTAATAAAGTTACTCATATAATCTTGGTTACAGTTTCATAATAATTCTAATTTCTAAAACTTTATTAATCCCCTTGAGGAAAATCTTGTGGACAGACTACCTCTTTGAGGTGCCAAACGTTCAGGGTACAGTATCTTGTCCAGGGACACTTCAGCATGTGTCCAGGAATCGGGAAGCAAACCATCAACCCTGGTGTTTGCACTTTACTGCTGACTGCCCTACAAACTGTGCCGAGGTCGCCCCCTACGCTCTGTTTGTGAGGCCATTTTTATGCTGCTTTTACCTTTGTTCATCACAGATAACAGCTAAATATGGCCACTAGGGGTCCTTGTCAGGTAAACGGAACATTTACGTCTTTTAACGACCAATACTCAGTTGCATTAGAACTATCTCAGATAACAAGCTTGGATGCAAGAAAACATTCATTCATCAAACTTTGCGGGATATATTTGCCACAGAGTGACACTGTCCAATCAGAGCAAACTCAGGACTTGTCAAGCTCAGGGAGCTTGTCATTCGTTTTTTGCTTTTTTCTGAAAAAGTGCTTCACCAAACTCTTGCACCTCCTTATCCTGTTCAAGATAACAAAGCCACACTACAGCCAAGCACATTTTCTGTGGAGCGCCCTATTGTAATTTGAAACATACTTGAGAACCCCCCCCCCCTTCAAAAAGAACCTCATTACTTCCCTCCACACCCATTGTCAAATGTAGTGAGACAATTAAGACCACATTAGATCTTTTAAAGTACTTGTAATTTCATAAGAGAGGTCTTTTTTCCTCTTTTCCCCCTTTTTTGAAATGAAATGGGGAAACCCACAGTTCCTGGGGAGCCACTTAGAAAAGATGGAAAACAGATATTAACCCTGCGAGTGATGGTTCTCCAAGAGGCCTCCTCACTCAAAGCACCCCCCCCCTCCCTCCTTCATGCTTCTAGCTCCTCCGCTATGGGACCACACACACACAGACACCTGCAACCATCTGAGACGCACTCGCACACTCAAATCTAGGAAACCTATATTCAAACAACGTGACACACATTCCCCACTCAGTGTATTTAAAGAAGAAATTGCTATAGATCCTGACTGATTTCCTGTGTTATATTACCCAAGATGTAAGCTACAACTGCAATTACACAAATGAACAAAATATGCTCGTGTTTTTATTAAAATAACGGAACACACTGTGTATATTTCATGTATTTGATTCATTTTACTTGGCTCCTTGTGAGCTTTAACTTACCCCATGTTGAGTAACCTGGGCCTCTCCGCTTGGCCCCTTTCCACCATGTGAAATGTAAATGATGTATTGTCCTAATTAGATGAAAAAATATGAGTAATCCTCCCAGCATGCACCACTTCTGAAGGGGTTTATTATTTTAGCTGAAGGTGCTACTCGGTTTTATTTACTTTGATCCTGCATGTTTCTGACTCTTTGGTAATCAGAGGTAGAAAGTCATTATGTTGTTATCACAACTGCAGCCACACAGGCCAAAGCTTGACACAAGACGTTAACCCATCTGTAATGGGGAGACCTTCACTTGCTCAGCCTCCTGGCCCACACGGCCCGCTGCCTGGAAGGAACATACATCAGAGGGGCGAGGACTTCATTATAACCCGCCCCTGAAATGAGACCAGCATCAGCGGAGGTGTGTAGAGTGGCTGCGGGGGACCCGAGGGGACAGAGAGAGTCAAAGGAGCAAGCTGGCTGGCCTTTGAGGATCTAGCCCTGAAAATCAAAAGAGAATGAGTGATGGATGTGATTTGAACCCGCTCCTCCACCCTAAGCCTTCACCGTAATCACCACTTTAAATCAACGTGTTTAAAGGAAATATGCCCAGGGATTTTTGAGCTACAGATTTCATTAGGAGCCCCTCTAAATGAATGGAAAGTCGCTCAGCTTTGTTTAGTTTTCTCGGTGTGTTCTGTCACTCACCTTTCCTTCCACTCTTCCTGGCTTTAAGAGTGGCATTGCGTGAGTGGCAGCCATTTCACCTTGACCCGCCTGATTGACCCTGATGATGGCAGTGAAAAAATCCCTCATCATTGTGAAATGTTCTGAAAATGTACTGAGACCCCTGGTTGAGGGTAACGGGGACTGATTTTTTAATTTGTTTTACACCCCTCCCCTCTGCATCGCTCATCTCTTCTGTGGCTCCATGCCACGGCTATGTGGGGCTGCATCGTGTCTGCCGACCTTCTCACATGATCCCAGCACGATTGCGTGCAGAGGCTGTGCTGAGAGCATAGCATTTTCACCCCACTACCTTACGCATGAGTAGGCTTGGGAGGGGCTGAGTGATAGAAGGAAGGGAGGAAAGCAGTGGGGGGAGGGGGGGATGAAGGGTGATGCTGTGGATTGATGGTGCAGAATGAGATACAGAACAAAGGTCACTTAACTAGGTGAGAATTAGAAAAACAACTGCATGATTGAGAGATTAGAGGTTAAGATGAGAGAAGGAGACGGGGATAAGACAATGAGATAAGACGGAGAGAGAAAGGGGAAACTCCTGATGCATTATTCAGGTCCTACACAGTCAGTAGAGCACTCTCTGAGGTATTACACACACACACACACACACACACACACAAGGAGGAGAGAATAGTCTGGGCACTTAAACCACACACAAAACACTGAAAGCATTCTTATTGTTGATGTTGAGATCCCAGTGTGAGGTAACGTGATAAGAAAACGACTTTGTGGGAGGTGTCTGAGCCTTAGAAATTGATTAAAATATTGGAATGGAGCTGCAGGAATCTAACCTAATTAGCCTGATGTGCGAACAACTGTAGCTTATTTCCGAGCAGACACTCATGCACACTGACATCTGTTTTGCTTATGTATTTTAGAAAGAAAGAAGTTATCAAACACGACTTTCTCACTCTGGGATGATGAGCTGTACAGTATTGTGCTGTGTTGGCTAATTTAAAAATGACCTTTTCTGTGTATAATGTAGGTGCATTTGTTTTGCTCCTCTGCTCATAGTGACCTCTCGACATATATAAAGAAAGACGAGATGTATAACGTTGATCACCACAGGGCCTAAGTGTGTTAGAGAAGGAGAAATGGTGTTACCAAAACCCTGTCTTTGCCTTAATTGTCAGGCTAAATGAAACCTCGTGATAAATGAGTAATTTGGCAGCATGTTAGAATGTGTGGCTTTTTACGTGCTCTACCTTCTGTGTTTTTTTTTTTTTTCTTTAAGTGTTTTTTTTCCACCGTTGGTACCACATTCACCCCTTTAGAATAACATTATTATCACAAGCATGAAGAGCACCACAATTATTCACAGCCCGCTCTTTCTCAAGTTAGGAAATCGCCTTGAAAATTGGGCAGATGTGTTTGCCACTTCGGTTCCCAGTCCTGTGCTTTTGAGGTGTGTTTGTTCGCGCGTGTGTGTGTGTGTGTGTGTGTGTGGACATGGAAACTCCACACCGTGCATCCTGTTAGAGTTCAGAGCGTAACATAAACCAATTTTCAACAGTGCTTCTCCTTAAATCATGTTAAGTAACAATAACAACAATTTAAGAAAAAATGATATTTATAATTCTAGGATCAAACAAGGTAAAATCCATCTGGCATACATTTTTGGATTGATGAAATGATGAAAATGTCTGTATGAGGTATAGAATTACTAAAGTCCTGTTTAGATTTGACTGCAGTGGTAATTACTCAATTTGTTAGTTATAGCTTTATAGTTGATTTTGAAATGATGCCTCTTAGAGATCAGCCAGACCTGATTTCCAGCTCCTACTCAGATGTTTTAACCTTTGGAGAGTTGCACTGCTTCTTCTTCAGCCTCTGGGGAAAATAGTAAGTTTCTCTGAAGTCGTGAGGATTAAAATCTGTACAGTCTGTTTTAACAGGCAGATCTTTACTGTGAATGAACAATATTCATTTAACTATGATATTATCAGTCAATAGTAGTACAGATTGTATCACTCCAACAGTCTTTCTCCCTGAGCTCCTCAAGCCATTCAGTCCTTTGAAATGATTTAAATATCAAAGTATTAGACTTTAAATATCATCTTATAAATCTAAGTTCAAGATTATTGGTTGCATTAACATTCTAATAGCAGAGTTGTTCTCTGTAATAAATACTGTACTCTATGTCCAACTGATCAATCCTTACTGAAATGTAATTTCCACCCTGTTGCACAATGAATTGAAGAAGGCAACTTCCTAACAGATGTTGTAATTTAACTCTACTTTGTTCTACTTCTAATCAACTCTGCAAACTTGTATTATACAAATTTAATTTGCATTTCTCTCTCACTCTGATTTACTCGATACTAACAGTGAAAGTTAGACTTACACTCTCCTTCACACTAGCAGTACCAGTTTGACTTAATTCGTGCTGAAAAGTTGGTAGCGTGCCACCCTGACCGTGTTCTTTTTAGTATAAATACAGACAGTATAGAACTGGAGAAATCACTTTGGTGCACTTGACTGATGAAGCCTTAAGGCTCTTATTCTAAAAACAATAAATCATGATCAGTATCTCGCTTTGTCTACACTCTCTGGCTATATCTCATAACTTGCATAACTTTCTATAAAACCACACAACTCACACATACAACAACACAGTCAAGAGTTTGTCACTCAGAGCAGTTTGTTTGATTGTCTATACACACACAAAAAGAGCCTTTTTCCCACCTAACATGCCCACAGCCTCTGCTTATGGTAGGTTGGCCTCTCATTGTTTACAGGAGGGAGTGAAGCTGTATCCCTTAACTTCTGGCACAGTATCACTTTACTTTGGATTCAAAGCAGAAATTGCTTTACAATAGGGAGATGATGTCATACTACAGAGAGAAAAGGGGATCGGCTCAAAAGAAGAGGTCAATCTGAACAATTTATTTGTTGACAAACCATAAAACAGAAGAAAAGATCAGAAATGCATTACCTCCCCAGACCCAGAGCTGTGTGAGAATACACAACCCAGATGACTCTGTTTCTCTTCCGTGGTTGTGCTCTTTTTTGCTTCGCGTTTACTTCTCAACAGCATCTGGTGCACGGAAGTTTAATCAAAACTGTTTGGGAAAAGCACAGACATGTAAACCAATACGTCTACATGTCTGTGCTTTTGTTCACTTTTTTTTTTTTTTGAACAGTGCATTGGAAATTAAAACAATGATCCTTGATATTAAGAGCACTGCTACAGATTTATTGAACTTGTAGTTGACTGTCACAACTCTGGCAGAACTAGGCTCAGGGTGGGCGGCCATCTGCCGGTAACATCAGTAGGTGGCTTTCAGGCTCCTGTGAGTCAGACTCGTATTTCCTTCAGCTTTGTTGAGCTATTTCCTTCTTATTTATTGCAAGTTATTACAGTTTATCTTGAGGTGGCTGTGATGGTGTGTACCCGAGTTCACTGCAATTCATTTAACAGTTGTTGAGACAGTTAATGCTAAACGAAATTCAAGCTCATTATGGAAATGCAGTTGTCCTGTGGGAGAAATGAAAGTTGTTAATTTGTCATATGAACAGTTATCTTACGGCACTTTAACAGAAGAAGTCTCTGGCAGAACTGGGCTCAGGGTGGGCAGCCGTCTGCCTCAGCTTGTTAATGTTTATTTTCAATGTATCTATAGCTTATGCCAAATGTAGACTCTAAGTATTTGTTCTAACCTTTTAACAAATTGCCTGAGTCGGTTTCACCTAAAAAGATCGTTGGACTGTTTTTCATCTGATTTGTGCTTAAATTCTCAACGTCAGCACTTTGCAAACATTTAGTCTATTTAAAAAGCAGCAAACACATTTTTTGTTATTATCAGATTTCACTGTGTTCCCGCTATGTTTTTGTGCGTCACAGAAATTAAACATTTCTCATCTTTGAACTGCACCCAGAGACGAGGACTGAAATGATTATGCCGAGCATGGGAGTCATTAATGTGGCGAATGGACATTCTCCCGCTGTGCCAATGATTTTAGAGCAGTTATGTGACTGTGCGAGCATGTTCGTGCACAGGCGCACACATTTCCGTTTCTATAGGTAGGCCTTTCATAAGACAAAGAGACAGATGAACAGCCTCAGACACACACGCTCAAATGTTTACATGCACACACTCATTCTCGCTCTCCCTCTCTTGCTCTTTCACACACACTTAAACACACATTGTTCCTTTGGGATCTGAGCTTATTCATGAGTCTTATTATATCAAGGTTTTCAGGTTTTTTTTCCTTTTGATGTGTCATTGTGTTTCTCCAGCCTTTTAGGTGGTTTTCTTCTCTTCTGAGTAATGTTTTATGAACATACCCCTACACACACACAACCTCTCCCTACTGCCCTCCCGAACACCCACTTCACCTCCAGTCTCCCCTTTGGCACTAATGATGCCATGTTGTGCGTTTGTCTAATCTTCTGAAACATTCCTCTGCCTCTGGACTTGCGGAGTTTCTCCGGCAGGTTCTGTACGTTCCTCTGAGCTGACTGGTTCCAGATTTCTGCAGATGAATCACGGTAGGTTGTGCGTGAGAAGAGCCAGCAGTTTGTTCATTTCTTTCAAGGTTTGTTTGTCTTACTCATCCATGTGTGCTTGAGTGTGAGGCTGCAGGACAATCTGAGCTGTGTGTGTGTACTGTACAATGCCCCTACAGGGGAGAATTTTCTTCTGTATTGTAAATTCAGTTTAAACTATGACATTATTTTGACATTTGCCACCTTGTCCCTGATGTAAAAAGCTATAAATTTGTCAGATTTAGCTTAAAAAGATATTTACTTGTGATTTGTAGACATCTTCCAGATAACAGTTGGGATGTAATATACATTTAAGTGTCTTTTCAGACTTAACAAACTCAGTAATGTTCCTAACACTCTAATTGGTTCAAATTACTTGAACTGCACAAGATCTCCAGAGAGCTTCAGCTACAAGACTCAATCTGAGTCTCTCAGTCCCACTGTGGCTTCCTCCTGATTCCCCATGCAAGATGCATATGCAGATTGCACATGAGCTCTTGTGAAAATAAAGGCACTTGTGGTGAAGGGTCTGAAAAGTCTCCTGAAGGGGTAGACGCTGCCGCCTAATTAACATGCCATAGGTGTTAATTGGCAGTTGGCAGCAGCCAAAGCAGTAGCAGGTGAGCACCAGCGCTTCTTGAACTTAGATGCACTGAATAGCACAAGGAGTCACTGAAGGTTTATATGGCAGCGATTTGCAAATCAATGCCCATGGCTGGAGGTTAATTTGGATGTGGAGAAGTCTGACATCATGTCTCCAATCTCATTCAAGAGGTTAAAGAAGCATTTCCCCTCTTTTTTTTTTTTTTTTTTTTTTTTTTGTGCACAGACCATTTTACCAGAGTGAGAAGCCAAGATAATTAAATGTAACCATATTATTTCAAAAATCTCTGTATAATATATATATATTGATCTAAAATAGTTGTTATTATGTTGTAATATGACAATAAATAAGTTTTTTTTTCCTGCAGCAATCAGTCCTATGTTAAATTTGTGATGTAACAGAATTTATATAGCCCTATATATTCTACTCAGCATGATTTACTGCCAGCTTGGGCTAGAAGGGAATGTAGAGGATCAGCAGATTTCCATGATCAATTAGAAATGCATGTGGATTATTACAAATGCATTTACACCGTGGATAAGTACACATTCATGTGTTATTAAATCCATTAAACACACAGGTGATTTGCAGAAGAAAAAACAGGTGAATATTTACATATTAATTTCATTTGTACAGCAGAGCAAATAAATCAAATGGGTGAGATGAGATTAAAATACTTTTTAAATTATGTCACAGTTTTCGGAACAGTACTTTACATAGTGTGAAACTTTGCATTTAAAAGTGAATTCAGAACAAGGAAGTGAAATTGTTTTGTAATAAAATATTAAGATCACACCTCTTCATCTGCCCTTGTCTAAACCCCAGTCTGTCCATTTAAAGCATTGTAGTGTTTTTCCACACGTGTCGTGTCTTTATTTAATTGCTGTGAAGCTTTAAGGCTTCTCAGGCTTTTCTAACATCTCTCGGCAGGGAACAGATATTCCTCGGCTCTGTCTCTGGGTCTCGTCCCTCCGCCCCTCAGGGGAGTCGTGGCCCACATCCACAGCCTCCCTGTGGCCACATAGCTGCAGTATATGAACCTGACCAGTCAATTAGGAGACACAACAACAACAACTGGCTGCAACTGAACAAAACCATCGTGTGTAGTCCTCTTCCTGAGCCAGCGGACGCGTCAATGCACGTGTGACAGGCACCAGGGATCCACGTCTGTCACGGTTTATGACTCACTTCAGGATTTATTACATGATGTAGACTATTGCTGTCACTCTTATGAACTTATTACACAGACAATCCACAAAATGCTGCTTTGAATAAAAGAAAATTTAAAAAAAGTGAAATACTACAAAAGATCGTCTATTCGTGCTCTTTCATCCGCGCAGTCTATGAATATACAGGACTAAATATTGCTCCTTTCGGGAAGTCTAACAACTAGACGCAAGATGTCTCCACTTAAAAGTCCTTTTATGTGCGCGGGAGGTTTCCACATCACACTTGTGCTTCCAAACGAAACCGTGCTCATGAGTGCGCGTTAAACTCGCTGAACTAAGTCTCAAAGTCTGTGCACGGAGTGAAGATAAGCAGCATGAACATTATTTCTGCACTTCTCTTAATGCTCTGTCTAAATGATTCCCGAGCTGCTTATTGCTGCTGTTATTACTTTGAGCATTTCCTGGATATTTGTTGTCTGCAACCTTCACATGATGGATGAATGCAAAATGCTCCTCTAGGCTGTGCGGTTTAATTAGGTCTTGGTAGGTTTTTGCCTTTGCTTGAAGGATTATTATCCGGGTCGCCTTGCTCTTATTTAAACAGGTTCTAAGAATAAAAAAGAAAACGTTTTTTTTTTAAATTGTAATGTTTCTAACTGCGCCAAACATCAGCGTCGTGAGCGTCAAAACCTGACCTGCAACCCAAACGCAAAACCAGACAACGTCACAAGTTATTCTGCTCAATCAAGTTCAGGCAGTTTATATATATATATATATATATAATATATATGTGAATAAATATATATTTTCAGTTGCCTAAGGTTGCTCAGCCACAACTTCTACTTAAATTACGCTAAAACGAGGAGAGATAATAATGTTGGCCTGAGTTTAAAATAATTTAAAACTTGAAATAGTAATAATTTTATGCTCCTTAAAGTCTACAGACCATCTGCTCTATTGTAAATTTGCTCCTTTTGTGCGACTTTGATCTGATGCAAAAAAAACAACCAAAAAGTGACTTACATAGTGTGTTTGGCGGTGAAGTGAAGGGGACCAGTTTCCTTTTGCTTTGGGGCAAAACACACTCGTCTCTTTCATCAATTAGCCTACCTCCCACCACGACTCAGCCGCACATGGAGTTTCCCTCAAAACATATTTAGTTCAGTTCATGGGAAAACAAAACATTCATTTTTAAACAGATTTTTCATCAGCTTGACTGTTCGGCATTAATATTTTACTTGTGATGCTAAAGCCAAGCAACACAGTTTAGACCAGTGAGTCAGATATGTTTGCTTCTGAGCGTACGAGCCTGAGTGACAATAAATCTGTTCAATCACTCCAGGTTGCGAGTTTCGTCAATTTATTAAAATGCAACATTTTGCCAAACCTCTTGCACGGAAAGCATTGTTTCAGGGGTTTTTTTTTTCACAGGGCATTATGCATAATTAGAGGCCAAACACACAATCCTGCTTAAGGGACACCAGGAAAGACCTGCTCTGCGCACTGCTGCTTTGCCAAACCATAAACCATAAGCAGCTGTGAGCGATCAATTATTAATAAATACCGGTCGCGCATGGGCGACGCTGACTGGAGTTCTTGGGATGGATGCTTTCCCGCGAAAGCCTGATCTGACTATATGACCGTATTATTAAGAGGAGTAGAGGAAGTAATAGTAGTAGTAGTCACCAAAATAAAATGACGCCTCATCAACAAAAAGTAGGTTACAGGTTAAAGGTGCTTCCCCTGTGTGTATATTCTTAAATCATCACTGCAGATGAGTTGAAGTGTAAGCAGATGTTTTTATGACTTAATAACAATGCATCTGGAGTTTCGTATAAAAAAACCCATCAGAAATTATTATTGCAGTTAAAACAAACATAAAAAAATATGCTATGCTCCTTCAAACAAGTAGGAAGTTTCCCAACATGTAAGTACTAATTACTGTACAAGTACTTTAAAGAGTAGACTATTGAGTACTCAGTTACTTTCCACTGAAGACTTCATCTGTCCAGCGTTTCTGTGACACTTCAATCTGAATTTTCAGTGTGATAAAAAAAAATGTGGTGAAAACGGACCACCTGCCAATCAAAACACTTTTATTTTAACAGGTTTTATTAAAGGACATAACACTGAAAAGGAGGCATACAAGGATGGATTTCTGTCTTTACCTTCACCTTCACCTTGACTTACTTTTTATGACTTTATTTATAATTGTACAAAAAAAAAAAGAGAAAAACAAAACAAAAGCATATTGGTATCACAGCTTCCCTGGCTTCACTCCCCCAAGAGCTGCTAAACTCCTCTAATCAGGCCTTTTTAGCAGAGTTTGAACTGGAAAGGCTCCAGTCAGCAGGTTTACCTCAGCTGAACTAAAAAGCGCTTGTGGGTCCAGTACTGTGACTGCTTCGCCTTTGGAGACTATTCAAAACACTCAAAATATCACGTAAAATACGACTCACAAGAGAAACATGCAAGAGGTCACCGTTCCACTTATCTCCTAAATCATATGAAGTTAAAAGCTAAACCACTTTTATTTGTGTTTCTGCAGAAGTACGAATAAACACCTCGGTGTTTTCTTTAAAATCAGCGTATTAGGTGGTCCAACTTCGAATAGTCTTAAAAGTTAAAAGTTCCGTTTAATTGCACGGTGCAGTCGTTTTAAGAGTTTTCATCAAGTGTCACCAGGTGTTTGTGACAGAAGGCAGTGATGTGTCTGTTTTTGAGTGATTTGTCAGACACTAATTTCTGCAACACATAAAACGACATCAGCAACGATCGTTTGGTGGATTTTTATTTCCATTTGTCCTGGAGAGAAAAAAACGGACTTAGATGTAGGTAAGAGGGTAAAATAACTTGTAAAGTGTGCGCTATGTGCGCATTCACAAAGATTCAGTGGGGAGTTTTTTTTTTAAACACACTTTTTCAGTTCGTGCACGGTGATGTTAGACTGAAGCCTGTGACAAAGCATTGAGGAAATTCCTTTTTCCCCGTGGGAGCGCACGGCTGCCTGCTCACAGAAGCGAACTGCTGTAGTTTGCAAGAAGAAACATTCCCAAGATTTTTATCGGTGAAATGATCCAGTCGATGAAGTCCTGGTTAACAGATGACTTGAGGCCATCTGATAGGCTGCGTTTCTGCAGCCAGATAGCAACGTTGCCGGCTACTCCACTGAAAAAGATAAGGTGCGTTTGGGAAATGTTTGTTTCTGTGTTTAGTCAGATTTAATGACAACATAAACTTATCTTGAAAACCATAATGAATGGCCATTAGGACTACAAAGGTTTCCAAATGGTGCGCGTTCAAGGGAGTATTTTAGTGTCATATCAAAATTACAACGCGAGTAAACCAATTTTCTCCACACAGGAATAAACACAGACTCAAGTGAACCGCAGAGATCAAGCTCAAGGAATATCACAAAGTGTTTTCCAAACTGCAGCAGACTTCTTGAGCAATTAAGAGCGTTTGGCTTTAAATGGTAAAGGAAATAGCTGTGCTTGCTGTTAAATGTCACCAGAAACGCGCCTGGAGGCATAAAGTGACCACTTTGTTTTTGTTTTGTGTGCTTAAATCTCTGTCAGTCACAGCGTCTGTGATATCACAGCAGAGTAACGGGCGTTTGGGTCAAACCAGAGTCAGTAAAGTGCAGAGGAGAAAGCTCGGTTTATTATCTCAAATAAAACGGATCAATGTTGTCTCCCAAAGGTACAAAGCGCCACTCAAATTACTGCTCAATCTGATATTTTTCTCCACTTTTCGTCATTGTTTGCACAAATTTTCTCATTTCGTCTTTGCTCATAACGTTAAAAGGGATTATAACAATGTTAATGTGGTGAGAAGGAAGCACTCAGTATCTTCGTTAGGTTAAGGTATGATAAATCATTTGTTTATCCCCCTGTGAAACATGTTTTTAACAGCAGTTTAAGTTGTAACAAACCTGAAGCCAGGAGCACAAAGAGCAGCATCTGCAGGAATTCCCTCAGGTCAGAGAGAAAGCTGTATATTGAGGACCTTCTTAGCAGCCTTTGCCTCACTGGCCTTTGACCCCTGCCAGCCCTCTTTAGTGAAGCAGCATAATCCACCTAACATGGATTTAAACAAACAGTGTAATCCATAACACTCTCGATCAGGTTATGGGTCCTGCTGCTGTTACGACTGTGATGCTTTGACTAGGTGATTTGTCTCATGGGTTTCATTGTCCTTCGGCAGCAGGAGCATGTTCCTGCTGTAATTTCATGTCTAATTCCCTGCTGTAACATGCAGTTTAAACGGGAATGAAGTCATCTGTGTCTGTGAGGGTTAAATATCATCACTCTCATCGCATCACGGCTTCAATGTGAAAAATGTGGCCGTGAAACGTGGTCGTTCTGTTTTCCCAATGCTACAGTCCGGGTCGGCTCTGTGTGTGCTTCACTACAGCTGTGTTTGTGGCCCTTGCACCTCTGCCCTCGTCTGCCTCCCCGCCGCTTCAAGCCTCACTGACTCCCCCTCCTTCCTTAAAAAAGTTCATCAATATTTTGGTTGACCTTTGACTTAGCCCGCACAATTAAACAATGGGATTTTGGGTACACTAAATGGCTTGGCTTTGCTACAGAGGGCAGACTAATGAGAGGATGTCGTCTTTAGTTTATAGTTCAGTCCAGAAAGCAGTGGAGCGGAAAAACAACCCGACGTTCCGTTAAGCTGCCTCACGCAAACTTTCAAGCTAGAAGCACTTGGAATCAGACTGAGCTTTCCAATGTCTTTTACCTTCACTCATATGACCACGCCCATCCACCTTCAGCCAATCCTCCAACTTTATCTTGCTCTAAACTCTAAGTTTTCTCTTTTTTTTAAGTTGCATTTCCATTTCCAATCCGCCTCCCCCCTCTTTTTTATAGCCTAACAAGAGAAGCAAACATTTTGCAGGTTTTCATTAACAAAAGTGGAACAGTGCAAACAGTACGGTACTGCATGTGCTGCCTTGGTCAGTCCGTGTTTGTGTGTGTGTGAGAGACAAGGGCTGTTTTTTGTATGTTTAGCTGTGTTATTGATGTACTTTTCCCTTGGTCTTGCCAGTGTTGCTTTTTCAGTCTCCCAGCTGGAATATCAACTGACTGCTGAGCCACTTTTTTATTAAACATCTGACCATACTCTTCTTCACCAGTATATTTGGAAGTACATCAACGCTGTATTTAAGTAGTAACTTTCTATTTGTGTATCTCTACATTTCAGGCGTACAAAATCATATAAAGTTATATAAAAGCTGTGATAGAAAAAAAAAACCACGATGCATTCTTATATGTTAAAAGTGTTTGAGTAGTTCATCTCAAGAATGATTTTACTGACCCCAAATGCATAAACCTAGTAATATACTGTGTAAACTAGTAATACTCATTCACTCCTCCACATCCAACTGCTGTTCACATGTTAATTCACCAGTGATAGCTAGCTTGTACTTTTATTATTTGGGGACATGCATGTATCAACCTTAGTATAAAGTATAAATTATTGATTTCTGAACATGTAAATTTCAGTGTGATGCCATGCTTATGTCCTTTGGTTAGTTTGCGTGGAACTACAGCACAGTATAGACAGATTTAAAATGAATTTTAAAATTCATCACATTTTATTCCCGTGATGTAGTTTAAAAAGTGAAAAACCTATTGGAGGAACTACAAATCTGCACTGTGACCGTTTTCTAGAATGATGCTGAGCAGGCGCTGCTCTGCTTTTAAATGATTTATTAGGGCATCAGCTGTATGTTTATATAATATAATGGCACTGAATCTATCAATGCCATAGTATTGTCACAATCCAAACATGTGTGGTTACTGTTATGTATCTCAGTGCCTGTAATTTTATTACTAGATCCCCTCCCCCCTTATGAAAACACACATGTATACACACACTTCAGCCCTATGGTGCACATAGACACACTGGCACTTCATCCATTGGTTCAGTCTTTCAAGGAACCTCCTCCCACAGCGACAGACTCAATATCTTTCGCTCTAATAATCTCTCACAAACGCTGTGTGTGGCTTTAGTGTCCCCGACTGTTCTGCGTATGAGATGCCGCATATAGGAATCGCTGTATACCCACACAGACAAATCTGCACTGTCCACATGTTCAGCTGTAACACTCCTCCTCCACAGCATTCATACTTTTAACATCATCTGCTGTATGTCTTTTGTGAACTCCAGTAGAATAAATCACCTTCCTAATGTGTTTAAAGGGGCTTTCCTTCAGTCACACGATAAAAGCTTTAAAATATCACCTGACGTGTTGGATGAGGGGATGGACAGCATGAGAAATAGCCGTGACAAAGGACTGAGATGAATGTTCTTGAGAGAGGAGGACACACAGTCTAAAAAGCAGAGGGAGGAGGGCTGTGTGCATGTGTTTGAGATGGAAACAGACAGGGAGACACATTATGGGATTACAGATGTGATTTTAGGCTAAAGGAAGGTTAGAAGACGCGGCTGTGTTGAAGTGAGAAGAGAGTGGGGGGGGGGGGGGAGCTGACTCGTGAGCCGTCTTTCAGTGAGAGGCTTCAGTCGAACCCTGGAGGAGTTTCACACCTCTGCAACAACAAGGCTCAGAGGGGAACAGTGGATGTCAAACAATACAGTCAACAGATTCTTAGAGACACAGGCAACAGGAACATGAAAAATTTCTTAGAGAATGTGTCATGAAAATAAGCAAACGTCTAGTTTTTTGGCACATTGCGACAACATGTTAGAGGCCCAGAGTGGATGATTTGCTGGTGACACTTGTGCTCGCTGGCACTTTTCCCAAACAGCAGGTTTATTACCACTGAGTCAGTTACAGCAGAATGACACCAGACATCAACTCACACACCTCACAAAGTTTGATGAGAGACCACCCTCCTCCACTTATGTGCCAACATAGTTAGAGACCTCCTCTTTGTAATTCAAGCAGCTCACAATGTGCCCTGTGAAGCTAGAAAAATACAGCTAAAACTTCCAGTAGTGCCCTATTTTTGTAGGTTAATCTGTCCGCTGATTGCGTTACAGCAAAGTTCAGCAGTTGGGTGGGAAATGGGTATATTTACTGCACACTTGCAAGTGCTGGTCAGTTTTTTTCTTACCTATGGGTGAGACTAATGTTTCAATGTCCTCATCAAGATCCAGTATAATAAAAGAGATTAACTTAGTTTATGGAATCTGTATGATTTATAGGCAGTAAGTAGCAATAGGTCAGGAAATGAACCAGCACCTATAGTACACTAAGCTTCACGTAGAAATAAAAATTAGCACACACAGTGATGGTGAAGAGTCAAAGTGCTGCTGTCGCACTAAAACCTTACGTATTCTGACTTCACCATCGTGTTCAGCGAGTAAAGTTGAACTAAAGACATTAAAAATGTGTTGACCAGTGTTATGAGTCAGTGCTTTACACTATACTGAATTTCCAAACAGAACCACTGTTTTATCATTTTCCATGTGGGTGAAACATTATGTTGCAGCAAGCAATTTAAATCAGTTTGACATTTGGAAAATTAACTTGTTCACTTCCTTGCTGAAAGTTAAATGAGGAGACTGTCTGTCTAAAAAAACTGTATAGTTTTAGTAAGTAAAAAAATGTCACGTTTCAAATTGCCCAGGCTGTTTCTCAGCAGAGACCAGTAGCTTCTTGGAGTCTCCACTGATTGTTTGGAAACTGCTCAAAGCCAAGAAATACTCCATCAGCTAACCCCTTCACAAAATGTCAAAACTGTATTTTTTTGTAATTTTGTAAGTTTGGTAGCGCTTAAACAAATGAGATGCCATGTGTGAACTTGTGAGCTCCAAAGAGGATTGTGTTACCTTTGAGCGGAGCCAGGTAGTTTATTCATATTGCCTTAACTAAAGCTCACGAAAATGCTGAACTAGTCCTTTAAGATTTGCATCCTGTGCATGGACCATAAATGTGCGATATTCACTTGGAAGCAGCAGGACTGCAGCAGTATTTTCCTCAAAATAATCGTTCATAAATGAAAACATATGCAGTCGGCCCTTTAGTGAGAAAAAAATGATTGAGAGCAGCAATTGAAAGAGGAAGTAAAAAAGGTCAAAAAGTGATCTTTATTTTCTTAAGCATCTCTACCTCTGCTATTAGCCAGTGGTAGTTTCTTAACCTCTTTGGTCTTGAATCAAGGGCCTGCTCCGCTGGGTGGGGGGGGGGGGGGGGGGGGGGGGGGGG
>JAUYWH010000004.1:3609119-3621486 GCA_034779795.1 Ctenopoma multispine
TGAGTCCCCCCCCCCCCCCCCCCCCCCCAACTGGAATTAGACTAAAATTACAGCATGAGGCCATGGCTCTTTGGCAATGAACTCAGCAACTGAGAAAAAGGGGTTAGCAAAAAAGATTTCAAAGCTTTGAAAAGTCTAGTTTGGTATAGAAATAATAATAAAAAATGAAGGAAATTATATTTACTGAAGTATGTCAGAGCACGTTAAAGCCAGAAACCTCAAAGTGGGAGGACTATAGCAGGAGTTTTATGGAAAAGGCCGGTTTCGGCATTCTTGTGATATTCCCAAGGAGCTAAAGATAGCAAGCCTGTAAAATACACATGAACACTCATGTGCAACAAAGACATATAATGCACATATAATGCATATAAAGTTTAACGTTTGTTCAGAAAGGTACCTAAAATATCAGATCTGCTGCATTGTTTTTACAATCACAGCTGCTCGCCTTCTAATTATGTGATCTTGCAAAATGGTTGCGGTGTTGCATAAATTGTATATTGTGAAGACGAGAGCGAGCAGAAAACACCAGAGAGGAAGGAAAAAAATCATCACTGTTTTCAAATTGGTGTAGGACATTACAAGTATATTCCAAAACTTTACACTTGGCTGGTTGTGATAGGAGCGTACGATGGTGGGAGGCTGCTTATTTTACATCGTGCTGCGTCTGGTTTTTAACATCTTCAAAATACAGGTTCCTTTACTTTGCTTGTGGTTCAACTTTGTCCAACGGCTTCACTTATGAGGCTTTTAAAACAAACGTCCCGGGGAATCATTTTAACCACCGCACCTTCATCTGCAGCACCCTCTCTCTAAGCAGTGACAGTCGTGTTTGAATGATTTTAACAGTAGTGAAACAGCTACTGCTGTTGGTCCACCTTGTGTATCTTCACAACAAAGAGATGCACACTGCTTTTTCTCAGCTGTGAGGAAGATTGTGACTCATCAGTTGTGTGTCATCATGACTCCCACAGAGCTGACCTACCGCTGAGTGGTAAATGTGTGTGTTTTTTATATAGCAGCATCAACATGGCAACATGCCTACTACAACAACAGTCACAACTACTGGTAATGGGAAAAATAATCATAATAATATTTCATTATGACACATCTTTGAATAACTACTTTGTTTAAAAAATGCTTTATGAAGTGGTTTGTGAAAGGAGTAAAAACATGAGAAGACAGACAGCAAACGTCCAGTACAATAAAAACACACAAATAGGCAATAAACAGAGTTTAAGACGAAATGATTAGTTGATTTTTTTAAATAAATGTAAAAATGTCTGTAGAATTTTAACACAATAGGTTGTTTCTGAGTTTAGAGGCCACACATGCAAAAACCTCTGTCTCCTTCATATTTAAATTTAGATGGTGAGACAGTTCTTAGTCAAGTGACCACAGAGAAAATGTGCTTTGGGGCTTTGCTGAGAAATGGTAATTAAAATAATTAAAAAATGGATTTTAATTCGAGGTGGTTGCCAGTGTAATGGGGCTGAGTAATGTTTGTTGTTTGCACGTCTTGGATGCAGTGGTCTCCAGTACACATGCAGGACAAACAGCCACCATCAGCGATGAAACCAAAACAATCCATTACGACATGTTGTTTCAATGCAGAAACACTCGCACTGTAATGGAACTGTCTAAAACCAGTAGCAGGCCTGACCTTGGCTGGAAATGACAAAATACTACTTGTTTTACATTTTCGCAGCAACTGAAGTAGATACAATTTTTTAATTAGTTGGTGTTTACTCTGTGTGAGCAGTGGTGATCCTGTCAAACTGAAGTTGCATCAATCAGCGCAGCAGCATGAAGGGCAGTGAAGAATTTGCAGCAGCCAGCATCCTGAAGGTTATGTAGATATTTTCCCCTTCGTTGTGCAGACTTTAATTAAGTTATACTATCAAAAGTATTCATCTGGTGCAGAGAAATTAGCATGATCAGAGATTTACAGAAATTTGGTTTGGAAACATTTTGGGGCTATAAACAAAAAAAAAAATAAATAAAAATAATGATACAAATCATAAAATGTATTATAAAATAAAAACTATCAAGAGACTGAGATTTTAGTATCACTGTACTAGTTTTTACTGGTTGTGGTGAAGTCGTCTATTCCCAAGGTGGCTTCAGATCACCTGCCTAAACATGAGGAATTCGCAAGAAGAAGGTGTATTAATATTATCTAGCTGATGCAGACAGCCTAACTGCTCCTTCTTCTGCTGCTCCACATTACTCTAAACGCATGTGAAACACAGGGCGGCTTTGGTTGAGAAGCAGCTACGCACCGTGGTCAGTGCTGACTGCCACTGTTCTTCAAATGTGCAGGTGGAAAGCAAGACAATGATCATTTCTGTGGGGTTTTTTTTGGAAGAAGCAACCACAGACGGTGATGTGTTACATAAAGAATTTCAGCTGACTTGCTTCTCACCTCCAGCTCCTTGGCAAGATAACAAACTCCTACTCCTGTGCACCTCAGAGAATGTGTGTGTCGATACTGTATGTATGGGGGTTTTCAAATGAGTCAAATCAAGGACTGAAATCCCCATGATTCAAACAACTGACATTTTGATCCTGAATCCTTCATCAGGTCAACAGTTACCTAGTAACTGTTGACCTGCTGGGACATCAGAACCTGAAAGCATCAGTCCTCTGGTTATATAATAATATTACCAACCTAGAGGAATTCATATGAAAAAACACAGCACGGTATCGTATACAACATGTTTTTACTGACATCTGGACTTGTGTCGTGGATGTGAAAGAATTTTGACACAGTGCAGAGCAGGAATTGATTAGTGGGCAAAGAGGTTTAAGACTGTGGAAAAAAAAATGTAAAGATTTATTGGTTACTATAACGTTTTAAGGAAATTATTGTCACACACTGCAACACATGACCACATAATACAATGATACTGTTCTGTACTGTTAATGTGGGCATATACGGAGTGTATCAGGAGACACTGCACTTCCCCAAAATCTCTTGTGTGCATTTTACACAAATGAAAATTATCTTTCATCATTCACTATATTCTTTCTGTAGCAACGATGCATATGTTTAACATGTTTCCTTTCTTCTTTTTCTATTCTCAGTTGTTATTTAGAATAGTTGAAAACAGATTTTATGTAAAACAAAAGATATAATGTCGTGTTACTGTATGAAGAAATGTGACGTTATGGTTTTCAGAGAATTCTTTTTTAGTATAAGTATATGATGCAAACTGCAATGAAAAATCAAAGAATTTAATTGTTGACTGAAGACATTATGATTTCAAATATATATGAAAATCATCAGAGAGTATTCAAAAGATGATTTTTCTTCCCTGGTTATTTGTGTCCAAGCTGCATGAACTCGATGTGGTATCAGTTGTCATATGACAAGTTGTTGCTGGATTTATCTAAGAGGACGTCTGAAGTGTGATTTGCTAAGCGCCAAATAAATTCTGAACGTATAAAAGCAGCAGAACAAGAGGTCTGTTTTTTATTTCCTGCAAAGTCTTTATAGTTTAAGTTTAAAATCTGCAGTCCACATATATTAACACATGCTAAAGAAAGTCAGAGAGACTATGTTTAATGCATAGAGAGCTCCTTTGACCCATGTTAGTGTCATTACTGCTCCAATACTAAGCTATGATATTAAATGCACTGGTGTATATCATCAACTTCCTTTGATCAAAGTGCTGCTTTGTGAGTGGTCATCCTCACACCCAGCACACTCTCTTTGAAAAGACATGGGACAAAGAGTGATACATGTGTGCAAACAATCACAGACATGCTGTAGATCACTCACAACATGATGCTGAGCCGTTTGTCACTTGTGGGACATGAGTTTGCAAATTCTTTCCTGTGAAGATGAATGTGTCGCAAGGCACCACCAACCTCGTTTCACTCTTTGTCTAATCCTGCATGTACAAATTTAATGATCTCAGCTGTAAAAACAAAGTGTACGCATCTCCTCCTCCGCGCTCTGTCCTACGGTAGATCCCTGGAGGCTGATGTTGGCAACGGATAGCTTGCAGGAGTTGGATTTGGGGGGATCCAGATGCTTGGTTCGAAGGAAGCTAAATAACTTCAAGGTTCACTTGGTTAAGCGCTGTAAGACATACTTCAACACTTTCTTCACTCTCTCCCTCTCACTCCTGGTGGGTGCGCCACCACTGTATGTTTGTCTAAGGCAGTGTGAGAGAGTGAAAGTTTGTGTTATTCTTCAGTGCATATCAATCCTCCTGCATTTATGCAGCCAAAAGGTGTCTTGCTGAAACAAAATAATATCAGGAATCAAGTGTATTGAGATGGCATTTTAGAGCATGGAGAAGAGAAAACAAACTAGTAGCAGAGGGGTATATAGAAATGGTATTGTGTGTGAGTGTGAGTAGAGTAGTTAAATGCTTCCATTGCTCTCTCTGTCTCTCTCCCTCTGCCCCTCAGGCTCTATAAAATGGCAGTGGATAGCAGTTTGTCCCTGTGGAGCATCACTAAGATAAACACACACTCATGAATGGCCTGCATTGAGCCGAGGCTGGAAGGGGATGCAGGGGAATATAGGGGTCACTAGTGGACCCCTCCTACCGGGGAGAGGTCACCACACTGGCTGCCCTCATAGCAGCACCAGACGGGGATGAAAAACTCTTTGGTAAAATCCTTCTCCACTCCTCGGCTGCCATTACTCCTTCATCCCTACCTTCTGAATCCCTAAAGAGCGAATTGGTAGCCCAATGAATCCCCCCGCTCTGCTACTGAGAGACTGATTATTTGTTTAGACTGGGAAAGTCATTAAGTATTAACGAGAGAGCATCAATCTGTCAGGCTGCTCAGCTGCAAGCTCGAGCTGCTCTGAACTGGAAATCAGGTAAGATCTACAGCAGTGCTGTGTGTTTCCTTTTAAACAAGAAATTAAATTCTTCCTAGTTTTCTAAATGTCGAAAAACAAGCGCAAACTTAAGCTCTGTATCAACTGTCAGAGTCAAAATGTGGTCAAATATGAATGTACAGTCCAGAGTCTTTGAGGATACTGGAAATTCTTTCAGAACAGCTCTATGTCTTGTTAATCAACAACTGATCAGTAAATGTTTATTCCCATTATCTGATGTTTAGCATTCTGTCTCAAATACACTAGGAATAGATGTGAAACATCAAACTAGAGGTAAGCTAAGCTAACATGCCCGCTGGCTCCAGCTACATGTTTAGCATACAGACATGAGAGCACATTGACTTTCTGATATAAATAATTTAATTCCCCACAATGTCAATCCATTATTTTAAGAGCAAGTTGGAATTAAGTCATTTGCAGCACAGCAACATTTCTCTGATGTAATTAAACTACACTAAACCAGGCAGTAAGTTGATTCATAGTCTTTTTCAAAGAAACATTTGATTTCCAGACAGATCTCATTTTCAGGGTCCTATTCTAGCTTCTTTTTTTTTTCACAGCGATATGCATATGTTCATTCAAGACACTGGCGTTTTTATTTCTACTCCTCATGAAGTTCAATTGTATGAGCAATTATTTTTTAGACATTTACTGGGAACTGCTTCTTGATCTCAGAGACTCCATAAATTAAACTAGGCCCAACTTTAATTCCTGTACTTTTGAACTGCACAAAGAGCCACAGGAAAGACGTTGATGAATTTGTCTGACTTGTGAAGTTTCTCCTAAAACTGACCTGTTCTGTTCAATGGTTGCAAATGTAGGAGGATTGGAGAGAGGTATGAGTTATATAGGGGGAGGAAAAGTTCCACAGCTAATAAATGACCAGCGTTCAGATGCACAGATTTATGTGTTTGCTCTGTGACATCCCCATCACCATGCACTGGTCTTCCCTCACCAGCACACAGTAATCCTATCCCCTCTGACGATGGGCAGAGAAATGGAAACACACTGATCTGTGTAGCATATGTGCTCACACTGGACAGAGACCACGTCCTGGACCCCTCTACCACCTCGTTCAACATGAGTGAAGAGTGACAGGAGAGGATGGAGAGAGCCCGAAATAGAGACCAGTGTGGACAGTGAATCAATTAAGCTACTGTAAAAACAACGAGCCGCACAGGCAGACAGAGAAGTCACAGCTTGGGTTTATTTTCTGAGTTTTAGTAGTTTTTTCCTCTATAAGCTGTCTTAGTTATTGTTAAGATTCTCAACTATGTTTATGTGGCACCTAATATCTTTGCTTTTATAACAATAACTCTCTCTTTAATCCAGTTTTGTTGAAAGTTTCCAAATGTATTATTCTACCATGTTTGAGTTGGCTGCATAGGCTGCAGCGCTGTACATGAATCAGCCGCTGAAGACCATCGGGGGCATCGTCTGATAAATGTCCAAGACTAAAGAAACAAACACAGGCTTTAAACAAATGTCGATGCTGTTAGCCTAGGATTCACATACAGCAAACCACTGCAAATGTTCAGCTTAACCCATGCAAAATGTTTTTAATGTGTTGTCATTTATTTTTTACGTTGAAAATTCATAATGCATGTAGGCAGTGGAGAGCTGTGTGTATAATGGTCTTAGGAGAACACCTGAAAAAACACTGTATATAAAAAGGCCAAAGTTGACCTGTCTCTTTAAAAGGGATACCAGAATAGATCTATTGTAAAAGACTTTAACAGGGCCGTAGCCAAGTTTTTAGAAATACTGCAGTCACAAATCATTCAGTTTCCCCCAGTGTGAACCCATCCCTGAAAGGTTTTTTTTCTGATTATTTCATCATTTTGCTTTAATTTAAATAATTCATTTAATCTAATCTCCATAAATGTTTCAAAACCTCCTCCTCTCTGCCAAGACTGTAAATTCTGGAGGAAAAATATGAAAAAAAATTCTCTTCTGTGAAAATTTACACTGAACAGTCACGTGATTTGGCGAAATTTCACCTCATGTGAGTGAAATTTCTCCTAAAAATATATTGAATTTGAACATCACAGATTTTTTACTTGAATTCTATGGTTCTACTTTGCAGACTACATGTATATGAACATCATTATATTACCATTGGCCCTCCTTGTATTCAAATACAGTATACTTCATCATTTGATGCAATACAACTAGAGTAGCTGTACATATAACACCAAAAATAAAGGACATTTAAAGGCATTTTTTTAAACAAATAGCAGAATCATCCTACAAAATGCACCATGAACAACCACATAAACAAACCTGCAATTTCTCTGTAAATATGAGTTGAAATAAGACAGTACAGTTGGCTGCATCTGTGGGTCAGAGTTACTGCCCCGCTTCCTGATAAAACAGATATTTTGCTGTTTGGACAAGTCTGCTTGCATAATGATTGCACTGAATTACCGCTGTTGGATGTTGGTAATTAGTCTTGGTGTTCACATTTAAGAGTGTGTGCGCACTGATGGTATGTGGGTGTGTAAAAGCCACTTTTCCAGCTTTGCCATGTACGAGAGGGCAAAATGGAAGCATAAGTGAGGCACTCTAAGCATTGGAGATAAAACATGTGAAACCCACCCCTAAACCAGAGTGATTGCACATTCAACTGGGATGCGTGGAGCGAGTTCAGATTATGGTAATTCAGTAAACACACAAGATGGACCTCTTTACCGCTTTGTGAACTGTTGCAATTTGTGTGAATTGAGTGGGAGTGCAGCTTGTTGGTTCTGTTCAGATATATTTAGCTTCTGTTAGCAGAGGAATTGCTATTAAAATGAAGCTGGTAAATTGAGTCTTCGCTAACATTAGAGTTAAGCTACATTTCAGCAGGTCTGCTGCACCCTGCTGTGGCCCCCGAATATGTATCCAGTTACCTGCCAGTGGAGCCACTTCACGTATCCAACAGAGATCAGCTCAGAAATGGCGGGCTTGGCCACCCTGAAGCACAGGGGCCACTGGACACCACCTACTGTGAACTTAAACTTTGATAGAGGCCCCTGAAAATGTTGTGACGGGGAACAGGAAGTGCCTACTGCCTTGGGAGGAAGTATCAAATAAAACAGCATCTTTTTTCTACTTTGGTGAGACCTTGCCATTTAGATGTTCTCTATAGTGAGTTTCAACTCCAGACAAAAGGAGGCTTTCAGCTTAGCAGTTTCTTCCCTCCCTGTGAGAGAATCGCTATTGCTGTTGCACACTGCGTGTATGTTTTCTTTTGTTATTTTATCAAACCTATGGAGGAAAAAGAAAGGAATGGAGAAGGGTTTGTTGAAAGGGCATCCTTAACTTCTGTCAATCTCCCAAAAATTCGTTTAGAATTCAGTCTAGAGTGTCTGCAGGCCTCTGTGAGCTGTACGTGCAGACACATAGAGGGCAATGAACTCTTCTATACTCACCCACTGTATTTCTTTGCACTCTTTTGCTCTCACAAACTCACTAATCTATTCTTTTTCCAGGCATTACAGAGTCAAGATTCAGAGGGCAGTTGACAATTTAAGAACGTGTCTTTCTACTGGATTTTCCTCACCTCAGCAATGTCATACATAACCATGCAGTGTCTGCTCAGGAAATCAAAGCTCAGATCCTTAATATGTTGCAGAGGGTCATGGTTTTGTCTTTTATGTGGCTCACATTTTGGCAAAGGCTATATCCAAGTGCTGGGGGTGCTTGTGTGTGTGTCCTAAAATCTCTGGATCTAATTGAGAGTTGATCTGTTGCTGTGTGAGAAGAGCATGTCTGTCAAATATCAAGACGCATTTGGGCAAACTTCCAAAAGTCTGAGAAGGCACAGTGACATAGGAAGAGGTGGGGTGGATCGATCCAGCCACTTAAATGCTCAGCTCCAGCATCTCTCCCTGTTCCTTTTAGAGATCCGAGTCATCTGCTATAGACACTTTGTGGTTGAGTCAATGAGGCGAAGAGCTGGAGAAAGAGGAGGATGGAAGGAAAGAAATATACAAACAGAAGGGAATGTTCAGGGGGGAGGAGAGGGGAAGGATATTTAGGGAAGGAAAAATGAAGAGTAAATGGTGCTACATGGGTGGCTTCCAGTTTTTATGTGTTTTTTTCTTCTTTTGAGTGACAAGGCCATCATCACTGAAAAGGCAATGACATAAAGCAGAGGATGCAGACTGAAATTACAAACTTGGAAGCTGTCAGAGGAAGCCAGATTTGAGCTACTCCCCTCCTCACCTACTCACACACACACACACACACATACACAAAAGAGCGCCACACATAAAATCACAGGAGATTTTTGTCTATCTGGTTTACTCGTTATGGATACATTTTATGGTGTGTAATGATCTGTGTTTGCTGTGTAGTTTGCCGGGAGTCTGTGTTTAGAAGTGGGTCCCGCTCAGAGGAAATGTTTGGGTTCTGCCTTGTGTCAGCTGCAGCCGTTGGTGTAGATTACCTGTGGGTGTCACGATGATGAACGGGCTGCTGGAGCTCGATGATGTGTTTATGACCAAAAGGCGTTGTTGCATGTAACTAATCAGGCCTGAAGCTGGTAGTCGCAAGCAGTGCTTCTTTGGCTGAGCCCTCTTGAACGGTAATGTGATGAAGCTAAATGATGTGTAGGATGCAATCGGTCAGCGGATATTGCGGTGACATCACACAGCTGCTGGACTCAGAAGTCTTTGGAGTGACCATACAGGACTTAGTGGGACTTTCCAACCGGCTGTGATGCCGAAGCTATGTGCAGCCAATTTCTGTTCTATTTATTGTTGTAACCTAAGTAGGAGATGTAGGTGACCTCTGTACTTTGTTTCAAGTGGACAGAATAATAAATTCTGCTGTAACAAATGGTTTGTTTCAAGCCTCCTGTTATTTTATCATCACATTCTGCACAAGCGTGATGGATAAGCTACGGGCCCCAGTTGTTTGTATGAACGGATAGCATGCCAAAGCAAACACGTGCAGGGCTAAAAAAGTGAAAAATGCAGTGAGAGGCAGCAACATAATTCTGCAGCAGATCCTGGATCTGTGGGTTCACACTAAGGTGAGACAGGCAAAACATAGGACAAATAAAAACACCCCTGAAAGTCTTTAGCTAAATAAATTATGTGCAAGTACGTGTAAGCTTGCACTTCATGAAGTGATGAAAGCTCAGTGTTTCTTCCCTGGCCTGTCTGGAGCGACGTGGCCCCGAGCCAGAGTCTTTAATTCCTCTGTCAAACAGCACTTCATGCATCTCTACAGCTGTTACTGTAACTGTAAGGCTCATCATGTGTAGTCATCACTGCTTAGGCACGGTACATTCACCAACTCTGTGTCTCTGCAAAATTGGATCAAAAGTGCTCAAAAAAAAAAAAATGATAAAAGGTTTGTGCTGCTCCTTCTCTCAGCTCTGATGAGAAGAAAGCAAGAAAGAAAGAAAGAAAGAAAGAAAGAAGTAATGGGTCAGAAAAAGAAAGAGCAAAACTATAGCATTACAAAAGGGGAAAAGCAGAATCTATCCCAAAGCCACTCTTGTGTAGCAGGTCCTTGCAGTTCTGAGCAGCCTCTAATTAGGGTAGTATTCAGGGGTGGCATTAGTTCCCAAACTTTTTAATGGGGTGGAAAGCGGAGCTCCTTTTAGAGAGAGGGGATAAGTGTAGCAATGGTTCCATACACTGAATAGCAGACGGAGAGATTCTGCACCTCCCTGGGAGCTATTCATCCCTTTTTACGCTTTTTTTCCTTATATTTCATTCCTTGTGCTCTCCCAATTTCCAATTGCTCTCTTTTTGATGTGATTCTCCTGTGTTTTCTATACATTTCACCTTCATCTGATGTTCTAAGGTTCAGACCCAGATTTTTTGCTTCTAATTTAAACAAGATTATTCAAGAACAGCTCAAATTTTGTTTATTGAAAAAAATGGGACATTTACAGTGCAGTTAGACAATGTGCATGTGCCCTTGTAATAAACCAAATTAATATTAATGGACCAAATTTTAATTTAATTTTATTTAGTGTGGCCCAAAGTGAATGGATAAAATACTTTTGTGCCTAGTGAAACTTATATTTTAAATGTATAAGTAACTTTGAAATAATTAATTTCACAATAGAATTTGTAAATACACCATTTAAAATGTGGTTTATCTATGGGCTCTTTTTTTTTTGTTTTGTTTCCTTATTTATTTATTTATTTATTTATTTATTTATGTATTTATTGGTATTTTAGAATTTAAAAACAATTCAATAAATAAAAGCTTAATATCATTAAAGTTGTACTGCATTACTTTGCATGATTAGTACTATAAAGTAAATATAGATTATAATGATGATAATGGTAATGCCTGTTTATTATTATACAGAGGAATACATGGTTATTGTTGATGGAATAATAGTTGCAGTACATTCACCAGCGTGGGTTCGTAAATAGTTTAATATTTTATATTAAGGCATTCTCAGGCCAGAAATATAACTTTTTAACAACTTATACATTTGTACTGAGAAGAAATTAAATTAGCTTTTTACAGGTCAAGAATAATGTTTAATTTTTATAAGTAAATTAACTCTTTAAAAAGTGTAGTTGTTGGTGTTTATATGAAGAGTGTAAAATAACTACAGTAATAATAAGTACACAGGTCTGAAAAAGATTTAAACATTTGTAAATGTCACAAATAAAACACACTGCATTTTATTTTGTAGGTGAACACACTTTAACCACAGATTAAATCCTGTTTCCATAGGTGTGTTTTTACGCTTTAAACGTCACCAACATGACCAGTGGATTTATTTCAGCCCCGTTGTTGTAGTTTTTGCTTTTTAAAACACACTTCTGTTTCAAATGATGAATTAGACATATGAAGTCAGTGTGAGTTTATTTTGAAGGCCCATATAAAACATACGCTAAGTCCAAGGTGGCCAAAACTGCTGGTCTGCAGCTAAAAGTGAAGTAACAGGTCTTCATGACTTTCTTTGGAATATAGATAATGCTCACAGTCATGAATCGCGGAGCACGTTTTACCCAAAGTCCGGTGTCTTTTATGGCCTGGTCGTTGTGCTTTCTCCCCTCTGCTCAGGACCTGTGACCCAGCATGACAAACCGCTAACTCAGATCCAGTCATGCTCAAGGAGGCTGATGTCCACATGATCCGTGACATTTCAAGAAAAGACCACTTTTTTCCAAATGTACTACTATAAATGTTCTGTTTGGACAAACCATAATAATTATAAATCAGATTCTTAAACTTAATCATTGAAGAATATTTTAAAACTTTTTTTCGGCTTGGTGAATTCAAACTTACTTTACTTTAAACTCTCATGTTGACTTTCATCATTCGTTATTTTACATTTCTAAATTTATTTTACAAATATACAATTTAATAATAATAATAATGAGAGAAAGAAGAACATAGCTACACGCACTTAAATGAAACGTTCAATGTTCAGATGTGGAGTCCTCAGAGGGACCATTTCGGATAGATAGATAGATAGATAGATAGATAGATAGATAGATAGATAGATAGATAGATAGATAGATAGATAGATAGATA
>JAUYWH010000004.1:3621586-3658397 GCA_034779795.1 Ctenopoma multispine
ATAGATAGATAGATAGATAGATAGATAGATAGATAGATAGATAGATAGATAGATAGATAGATAGATAGATAGATTGGCCGTCATTGATTTAATTTTGTCAGCTGCGCACCAGAGTCCATGTTTATGTTTTGGTTTAATCTTTATTGACCTCCTAATATGATCTTTTACATGAGATGCCTGATATCCACAGTAATAATAATAATTATAATAAATTACAAGAATCCCTTTGAGCACATAGCTCGATAACGTAAGACCTGTTGAGTAGAGGGGGGAAAGTTTACTATGACTTATTCAACGTGAAACGTGTTTTCAAAGTGGCGTTTGCCGAAAAGACGCAGTTTCCAAATTAAGTTTGTAAATTATTCCAGGCCCATAGTCTGAATACATATCAGCATTAACAAACCACAACTACTGACTACTGATATTTATCATGTGGCCGGTACCAGAATAATTAGCATCTATATGAGGCGTAAAATGACTCTAAACAGGAAAGTTTATACAATCACAGAAAATAAAATATTAATAATAATGATAAAAACGTCATGAGAGACGCGGTGTTTACATGTTTTACATCTTATAATAAGACACACACACACACACACACACACACACACACACACACACACTGGTGGTGTATCAAACTACAGTATGCGGAATGCCCAGAAATCACAAAAGTCACCGGACTTTTATGGTGATAGTGCAGCTACTGAAAAAACAACAGCGTCTCACTGCATTGATGCTTCTTCTCCCTGTGTAGCCACCTCTACGTGTAAACACATTCATACAGCAGGCTACAACTGACCTCCTTCCAGCTGCTCTCCCTCTCTCTTCACTGTGTGTTTGTGTGTCTGTCTCTCTCTCTCTCCCTCCCTCCCTCCCTCCCTCTCTCTCTCTCTCTCTCTGCGTGTTACATCATCACGCATTAGCTGTCCTCCCGTGGCCTAGTGAACTGGCTCTAAGCGCTGCACCAATTTAGCTATCTACTACACACACACACACACACACGTTGCTTGGAGTCAGGGGAGGCAGACACACGCAGTCGACAGGCGCACACATCCAGTCACGGAAGCGGCGGGCCTGCGTAATAGGCGCTACACGCAGAGGAGCTCATGAAAAATTGAAATAGTCTGACAGGAGTCTGACACGTCGCGCATCATCGCGGAAACACAGGTGTTGCAGTTCATAGCTGTGGCACCTGCTTCACGCTGACGAGTAATGTTCGCAGATTGTTTAAAAACGATTAAGAACCGCTCTTGTCGTGTTTTACTCTAACACAGCTCTCAACTCTTTGCAATTTCCTCCGAGCTTCTGCGTAAAACGCGCTCTGTTTGGCCTTTTGTGGCAGCCACTACCTGTGGGTTACAAAAAGGCTCGTTCTCTCCTACCTAAAATAAAAGCGAGAAAACACTACAAATGGTGAGTGGATTAAGGTGGTTTTAACCTGGCCCCCGTGGCACACACACACACACGGAGCGAGGCTTTCAGTAGCAACATTTCATTTTCTCTGGGAAAACTATGTCAAATAAGAAGAGATAATGAAATATTGGATGACGAGTGTTTTCTCAAGAGCTGGCCAGCTGTCGACATCAGCACCGGTATAATCACCGACCTGAAGCAGCAAAATACAGCCCCTGTCTCACCCCGCTGACACTTTCCTGTCCGCTCGGTGTAATTACGAGGATGAGTGTGAGAGAGGTCAGATGGACACGCAGAGCCCGTGTGCGCATGTTCCAGACTGTGCACCACTGACATTAGAGAGTGCAGAACAGTCTGAACACTGCGAAGTAAACTTGTGAACAAAATCCACACTAATAACGCTGACGTTTATTCCTTTGTGGCGAGCGCACACACGCTTTCTGAAATAGAGGAAACACTTTTTTTAGCCCTCACTCAAAGCCAGTTAGTTACTATTAGCTGATTAATACACACAACCACAAAGTGTAGAGCCAAAAAAACCATAAACAGCTTCATCTTAATGTTGTTTGGCTATAAACCCTCGGGTGTCGCACTAAGGCCATGACGCATGACATTAGTTCATAAATTTATTTCCAAACAGATTCGCTTTTCTTTTTTTTTTTTTTTTTTGCAAAACGAAATTTATTCTTGTTGAAAAACAAACGGTGTAAAAATATCACACTTCAATTACACAATACTTGCCAAAAAATGTACAATGTTTTATTACTGAAATAAACACACACTGCATATTATTATTATAAATGTATGACTTTTCTCTCTGTGTCTCTTAATACAAGGTTCAAATCAAAACCTTAAAATGCTTTGATTTGCCAAACAAATAAAAAAAAACATGGATGTGTTTGACACAAATACATTATTAACCTATTTTAAACATGTGATCATTTATAACCTGTTATCCTGAGACGCCCTAAACAGTGACTGAAACGAATCACTTCATGGAAAACAAAAGGAAAGTTCGTGTCGAAAGTCTGATTCACACTGAAGAGAATGAACATAAATAGAACTTTTTGAGCAGCATGAATATAGGCACC
This sequence comes from Ctenopoma multispine, assembly GCA_034779795.1. Classification (NCBI taxonomy): domain Eukaryota; kingdom Metazoa; phylum Chordata; class Actinopteri; order Anabantiformes; family Anabantidae; genus Ctenopoma; species Ctenopoma multispine. The sequence continues at coordinate 3,624,094 of JAUYWH010000004.1, forward strand.
GATCGTGTTTGTTTGCTTACGTCCGTCATTCAGCTGCGTGCTATCGATAAACATACAAAAATAATCCTACCTTCAAAGAGGGGCGTTTTTTTGTTTTTGATGCTGTTTCTTATTTAGTTTCTTGAAAAGTTTGAAGTTAAGACATTTAACAGCCGCTAGTACCGCTGACAACTCTGTTCGGAAAGTTTTCAACCGGGTGTAAAACAGCTCCCGTATGTACGGTTTGCGGCTGGCTGGCCACTGGAGGCCCCAGAGAGGACGGTAAGACCGGGACAACAACCGGAGAAGTCCTGGAGGGGCTCATTGACCCCCCGATGATACTCTCTATGGAGAACGGAGACCGCTGCACCGGAGAGCTGGACTTCTGCACCGGGGTTGCAGCCTGCACGGTGGCTGAGCCCAGACTGGAGCTGAGCTGGGGATAAAATCTACTCCTGGCTAAGTCCGTGGTGGTGGACATCAAAGACGGTGCAGGGATAATGGTTCCCGTGTGTGAATGCCTGGAGTGCTGCTGCTGCTGCTGCTGCTGCTGTTGCTGAAAAGCGAAAAGCGCAGAGTGTGTGTGGTAGGACTGGAGCTGGATGCCGTATCCTGCGCAGCCATACGGTCCGTACCCATACGCGGCACCGGCGGGGATAAAACTGTTGTGTTCCCGCAGCAAGTCCTGCGTCTGCTGCCGCTTGAAGCGTTTCCTCCGCCTCAGAAAGCTTCCGTTATCAAACATGTCAGCCGACTCCGGGTCCAAAGTCCAGTAGTTGCCCTTTCCGGGGTTCCCAGGTTCCCTCGGTATCTTGACGAAGCAGTCATTAAGGGATAAGTTGTGCCTGATGGAGTTCTGCCAGGCCGGGAACTTCTCCCTGTAGTACGGGAAGCGGTTGCTGATGAAGTCGCAGATCTCGCTCAGAGTGAGCCTCTTTTTGGGACTCTGCAGGATGGCCATAGTGATTAAGGCGATGTAGGAATAAGGGGGCTTCACTAGGGTGTTCTTGCCCGCCGGCTTGTATGTATCCCTTGAGGAAGTGGAGCTGTCCAGGCACGGAGGAGGAGAGCCGGCCAGGAGGATGCCGTCGTGCATCTGCGCCACATCGTCCACGTAGGAGCGCGTCTGGTTATCCCCATCCTCCCCTTCACCGACCACGTCTATGTCGGTCTCTTCCGAGAGGATGGAGGCATCCGACATCTCTGAGCTCAGAGTCATGGCTCACGTAGGCTACGGCTGTGCCCTCCGACGCCAGATGAGGAAGACGATGAGATGCAGAAGCTGCCCTGCCCTCCCTCTTCAAAAACTCATATGAGGAGGGGGAGAGGAGAGGAGCACGTGTCGCCGCCAGTGGTAGATGCCCCCTTGATTTCTGGCTGTTTCCATATGTTTTCAGGTTTTCTCACCGACTAACGAACAGTCCCGTCGATGCCAGGCTGAGAAATGTGCATGGAAACCTGCAAAAGCACCAAACCTGACTCACAGAGGGGGCGGATCTTCTGTCTGTCTTTATACCGCTGCCCTGATCACATGGTGAGGAAACGTCACAGAGGCGTATGAAAAAAAAGAAAAAGGAGAGAGGAAAAATAACTAACAAAAAAGGTCTTTGAAAATTAACTGTGAGTGGTTTAAAAAAAAAAAGTTTGGTGTGGCCTGCGTCCCTTTTAGTGGTCACTCACGGTGGCCTGTAGTCCACATATGACTAATCTGAAGCTTTTATTCCACCCCAGCGTTTTGCGTAAAAATAGCATAGATGCTGGAAGATAAAAAAAACATCTTTAGTCTAGGCTAATTACTGGTATGGTCACTGCTAAGATCGAAGCGGATATTTTGACAGGGTTTTTATTTATTTACTCGCAGATACGATGTGATACATTAAGGGAGCGCACGCGCATTTCCGTTTTTATTTGAAGAAATCATACCTCAAAATAGGAATAAAAATAAGGTCATGACCAAAAATATGCCAATATTCCCTGTAGAATAACTATATGCTACCGAGTAACTCTAAACGTATGATATTTAATTCGAATGCCTTGATGGTGCCAGGGATTGGCGCACCACATCCAGGCAGCTCGGTTTGCGTGATCCGGTAGTTATCTAGATTATCCGCGAGCCATTTGTAATGGAAAAGAGTCAGCTGTTAACTCAAATCAGTCACGGGTCATGCAGAGCATGCAACCCCCAGATATAAGGCCTCTACCGTGCGTCTGGAGCATGGTACTGTTGTGCGTGTAAAGACATTTCTATTTAATATTAATTATGATTCTACGTTATACTATTATGTAATAGTATATATTATATTTATTAAATTAAAATATGCTGAGTGGGTTTGTTTATCTTCAACAGTCACACAACATATTCAAATATGAAAGTTATATGCAACAATCATATGTCAGTGTCAAAGGAAATTAGTTTTGAATCTATTATATTATGTCGATCATATTTTACATTATAGGCCTATAGGATATTAAAATTGATATTAATTGATGATATTGAAATAAGTTATTTCTTGTTTGTTTGCTTCACACCTTTATTTGTACGTGTCAGTCCCACTCCCCCTTTTTTTACAGTAATTATTAAAAAACACGGACAGCGAGGTCATGTAAAGTAGTACGAATATAGATCATGTTTTATTCCGCACGATCATCTCGCTGCCGTTCAGTTTTGCCTGCAAACGTGACAGGCCAAACTGTGAAGATGTGAGACTGAAGATTGTTCTATCACTCTTCCCCATTTTTTGTCAGGCACGACAACAGACACCGTCCTGCATTTGTAGATAAATAAATCAAACAAAGTGAGCACAGCTAATAAAATGCTGCAGTGGTTAAAGAAAAAATACTTTCCCAAAGTTTTCACACATTGTATTTCTCATATTTTTTCATAATTTAAAATTAGCAGTTACATGCCACTTCTCATAAATAAAGTTAACCTAAAACACATTTATATTTATTATAACCTATCAGAAATTCATACTTACCATGACTTTATTTTAAAGTGGGGCAGGCTACTGTGTGGCCCTTCAGGAGGTTCGCTTTGGTCCAGCGCCATCTAGCGGTGAACATATTTCAATTAACTAAACATTTCTGGCCCTCAATCGATAAAAGTTATAGCTGACACACAGACGGAAATTAATAACTATCTTGTCTTCAATTTATCAGTTTTAATGTAGGGTTTTATAGCAAAGAATTTATCTGACTGATCAAAGTTTAAAAGCATATACAGCCTACTTTCTTATAGCCTATAGCATAATTCATAATGTCTATTTATGCATAATAAGTGAAAAATTTATGAGGAAAAAAAAAACAACAACAAACGATGTTTTCCCACAGTTTATGCTTGCGCAAGTGGTCATTTGTATTGATTATAGCTTACTTTGAATATAGTTTGATTAGTTTATTAGTTTGAAATTACAAATTGCAATATTTACGATAACTGACTGCTTCATTTGAATTTAAATAACTTATTTCATGAATAAGCTACACACACACACACACACACACACACTTTATTTATGATGTAATTGCCTTTTTCACTGTTGGTGATAAATGCTGAGGAATTGTTGCAACAACTAAAACTCTTCTATAGTAAGACCTGTGCTCTGTGTTTCATATTTCGTTTTTTTTTTTGTGGAAAAGTTTAAATATCAGTGAGAAGTTACAATAAATAGTTACATACAAGCTTACACTCGTTGTGTCTATGTAATTTATTTAAAAGCTTGAATGGTGAATGACTGAAAGATTATTGTAAATGCAGAAATATTACACAAGTAACAGGAAACTGGTATTTCAGCTCTGAGTCCTGAGTGAGTTTAATTGTTATTATGAGTTATTATGAACTTGTAAATAAATTAAAATCAGCAGTATTTTAAGGTGAGAAGACTTTAGGTGCACATGGACTTTTATTCAAACTTGCATTCAGCTGACACCATCATAAAAAGCATACATGCATCACATGAAAGAAGACTGGGTGAGGTCTTTCTGTCTTTCTTTCTTCGCCTTGACAATTGCAACAGCAGCGCTCGCATGCGTGGTAAACCACCTCTGAAGTGTTTCCAAATCCCCCCTCTCTGCGATCCTGGGGTGTTTGCGTGGCACGGGTAGCATTAGGACCGCACTTTAAGCGCAATCTGTGGCCGCCTGCCTGCTGCTTTGACAAAACTCCCGAGGGTCTGTGGAACATGTGATTATTGTGTATCACATGCAGAAAAGGCGAAACTAAGTACCAACAAAATCTGCGTCCCGCTGCGAGGAACAGAACATTGAAAGTGGATTTGGCTCAGTACCCACATATTCAGAAATATTGTTTCTACTCCAACGAGCATATCATTGCGGTCTGAAAAAGAGATACATATTAAAAAGCCAATGTGTGTTGCAGCTTGTATACTTGCACCATATTTCTGAATTCTTTTTGATGTTGGTCTGGTCTCAAAATCTCCAAACTATAGGAAAACTATTTTAAAAAGCCTTTCATGCCTGTTATCGTTTCGTGGAGTTTTTCTTTTTGGCGCATGTATTCATTTTATTAAATTTACGCGCTTTATTTTTACACCTAAAAGTTCCCTAAATGCAGCTTTAGATCCATGTTCAGTCAGGGAAGGGGAAAGCACGTGATTATCATGGGAGTGCGCCACAAAAATAATGTATAGACTACTAATTTGTGTCATCAATTATTCCCATATATTGTGTTGATGAAAAATAATTGTTAATGTTTCTGTGTCTGACATATATTCTAGAGGTTGCACATCTGTTCTTAAAAGCTTGAGCATGCTCCTTTTTTTGTTTTATTCGTTCTGATGACTTCAGCATTGTTATTGTGGCTTATGAAGGCACAAGGTACGGTTAAATGAATCTTTGTTTTTTACATATATCTACATAAATATGAAGTAAAGTTGTCTCTGTTATTTAAATTAATTAGAAGTAAAATTTGCATACATTCTATGATGCTGAGGTTGCATTCTGAGGTCTATTTATAAGGGCCAAGGTTTAAACTAATGAATTGCTTCTTTCTGTTTACTGTTTAGTGTAGTTCAATGGCCTCAGCAGAAAGAAATCAGAGATATTTTAGCAGCGCTAATCCAAAAAAAATAACCACAAGACAGGTTGGATCTGTGTACGAGTTCTGCATTTCCCATCTTCCTCCTTAATGCAACAAGTTCACAAACAATGTGTATTTTCAGCTCATATAGGGACACCCAGTTCCTACCTGAAGCCCAAACAAAGCTAATTGAGTTAATTGATTTGTTATTAACTAAATAAAAATACTTAATCTGAAAATGGAGTTTACTGAAACTTGGCAAAATGTTGATTTAACAGTAAAAATGATCTTAGGTGGGTTTTCTTTTGAATTCAAGTGTACAAATTAATAAATGATTTTCTTTCCTCCAAACATTTTCACTTACAAATGACAAAATCAGACACAGCAAACAATTGTGCTGTAGGACTAAATATTAAAAGGTGATGAAATTCTTTAAACAAATAGCAATGAACTGAGCTGTCCAAGCAGACTTTCTCACACAAATGTGAGTACTTCCTCCCATTTGTTATAATGGTAGAACTAAAACAGTTAGTTACTTAGTTCAGTTACGTGATTGATTATTTATTCAGTTTTAAAACAAAGGTTTTTTGTTTGCTAGTTTAATATTAAACTTTAGCTTTCTTCTTTGAATTAGTTTAATCAGATTGTTCAGTACATTTGCTAATAAAACAAAATGTACCCTGACCTTATCATCATAGGCTATTATGATGTTAAATAAAGATAACATGTAATTTGGTTTTATTATACAGTAAGGTAGTTAATTAATGAAATAGGACACAAGTCTGAAATAGTTTTACATTTTTTGAAAACATTATAAACCTCATGGATGCCAGTTTCACATATCGTATGTTGTCTCAGTCTAGGGCAGTTTCGAACAATTTTATGTCCCAACATTAATATGAATCTAAATTTATTTGGTGAAGAAGATAAAGGGAGTCCAAGCTTTGCCTGCAAACCTACACGCGGGGCAGGAAAAACCCTAAGGTTGAATGCACTTTTTGCCTTACGTCACTTCCTCCCTCCTCTCTCGCTTCCATCTTGCTCCCCGCATGTGTCTGCCGTTAGTTTACAGGTCAGTCAGGAGCTTTAAATACCTTCTTCTCCGCACTGTTTTCTCCCGACTCGAAGGCAAGAGGTAAACGAAAGCCTTTTCTGACTAGATGGCTGAAATCTGCCGCGGTTGGAAGCTAACGTTACTGACGCTGTGTGGCTATGAATGACAGGCCGTCCACTCCACTATCTCCCAGTTAGCTTAGCGGCTAGCTAAAGTTAGCCTAACAACTTCTCGCACAAAAGCTAAACCACACCTCGTCTCGGTGCAGCGGTTGGCCTAATCACTCAGCTAACGTTAGCTCAGACAGAAATGATGTTATCGGCGGTGCTTTGGCTTATTTTATTCGGCCTTAGCCAGCCTCTTGTTATTTGGCTCTTTTAGCTTGTCGCTTAAGCCCAAGGAACCGTTAGCTTTTGGTTGCTAATTAACGCAACACGTTTGACTATGGCAATATAAAATCCCCAAAGTCTTATCTACATGTCATTTTGAATACGGTCTTATCTCCTACTAACATTACCACACCCATACCAAATCGCTTTCTCCATGTGTGCTTGTGTGTGTGTGTTTACATGTGTGGTTGAACTAGCATTTGCCTTAATATCTACTCATTTGCCTAAACGGTGCAGAGCTTTACAATGCGTTGTCGCCACTTTCTGGGAGATGCAGCAAAAGGCGAGATATTAGTGAAGTTAGGGGCCGGTCGTGAGGTCTGCATATCAATATTCATGAGCTTAGCCAATGTTATTGTGTACAAAATGAAGGATTATTCATCATTTACCGTTTACCGTGCAGCAGCAGTGGTCTATATCATATTTGTGATCGTTTATAGCAGGATTGTTCAGTCTTTAAATTGACAGGGTAAACGTGGTGTGACACAAACATGACAAAGTGATTATTGTATGTGTACAGGCACTGTAGTAGTCATACAATTACAATGTATTGATGCCGTAGATGACTAATGTTATAACGAGAATACAGGCCTGTGTGTACACGTTCCTCTTCTTAAATATTGAAGTGTGCACATACTTATACTGATTTAGATAATTTATAACAAAATAGTGATGCTCTCTTGTGGACAGTTTTTAGTGGAGTATTCAAGGGGCTGCTGAGGTTGTGGTTTGTCACTAAAGCAGTGCGATGATGACCATCTGTACTACAGAAACAATCACTGTTCACAACAAATTGGTCAGCTGTCACATTTCAGCTATATCAGGTGGGCATATGTGCCCTTCACTGCTGTCAGAGCGGTAGGCATTAGGCAAAAAAGGGCATAGATCACATTCACCTCATGTCTGTCAGCGTAAAACCATCTCCTGTCTTTTTTTTTTTCCTCCATACACGCTGTGTGCGTGTAATTACTATTTTGTATTCTGAATTTATATTATTAATGAGATCAGGGCCTTGAATCAGCACATGTGCCAGTCACTAGACTCGAGAGAGGCTAATGTGGATGAGTTCATTTGTACATAGACTAGCCACACAGCTGCTTGAACTTTCAGGGGAACATTAATTTGTGTTCAGTTGTTCATGTGACAGTTTCTACTATGATGTAACACTGCAACTCTGCACAGTCTTGTCAACTCTGATCACATTATGAGTGAATAAATGTAATGATACTGAACATGATGGATATTTCCATTTATTTTGGTCATTTTCAGTGACAGTTTTGCCTCCTTAGTTGCATGGTATGCTTTATGCTGTATTTTCAGCAGCCACATGAACTTAACTGAATTACACCTAACATTTTGCTGTATGTAATTTCATAAGGAGTTTGTGGTGTTTGTGAGATACAGTTTTATCGTATTATGGAAGATAATTGCTAAAGAAATACCAGTAATTGTGGTTAAAACAATCTACAGTCTGGGAGTGTAAAGATGTAACATTCTTTCCTTTTTCAGATGAAAGAAGCAATTATGAATCAAGAAAAACTTGCTAAACTACAGGCACAAGTCCGCATCGGCGGAAAGGTAACTGACTCACATGTAAAATTATTTTCTGCAACTCACTTTGTCTTCTCTACTATTTAATATTTTAAGACGCTAACAAAAGAGGAGAAACAAGTTCATCAAAATGGATACTGTGCAAGTCTCTAGTAGTTTAGCTTGGAGAATACAGCAACATAAGCTCTGAATACGTTTCTGTGACAACCAGCAGTTTGATCAATAGTTTTGTTACATGGCAACAGTGGTTTAAGGAAACTGTGTACTGTGGACCATCAAGCAAACTAAAGTGAAATGTGGTACCCAACTTAACATGTTATACTAGATTTATATAATGCAATATAGATCATTAAGAATGTGGAGTTTTACACATAAACATGTTTGTCTGAATGTCCACATAGGGTAGTGCTCGCAGAAAGAAGAAGGTTGTACACAGAACAGCAACTGCAGATGACAAGAAACTCCAGTTCTCCTTAAAGAAACTTGGTGTCAACAACATCTCTGGTATTGAAGAGGTATGCATAACTCTTCCACATGGTTTAGTGCATTTAGTTAACGTGAAAATGCATCTGCACGGCCCTTTAACTTGTTGGTAACAGTATTAGAATTTGTTACTTTACAGGTTAACATGTTTACAAATCAAGGAACAGTCATCCACTTCAACAACCCCAAAGTGCAGGCCTCTCTCGCAGCGAACACCTTCACCATCACTGGCCACGCTGAGACTAAGCAGCTGACTGAGATGCTGCCAGGCATCCTGAACCAGCTGGGAGCCGACAGCCTGACGAGCCTCAGGAGACTTGCTGAGGCTCTGCCCAAACAGGGTGAGTAACTTATAATACTAAAGATGTAATTAAAGCACATACATGTTTCACACTGCAGCTGTATTTTCTGCGTAAGCTTGAGCATTTGAACTCTTCTTCAAGCTTCTGATGGACCTTTTCTGTTCTTACAGCTGCAGATGGAAAAGCACCAATTGCACCAGTAGAAGAAGAGGATGATGATGTTCCAGGTGAGTGCTAAAATGTCCAATTTCACCCTAGTTGTCCATGCACAATAAGCCTGTTCCACCATTCAAAGTAAGATTAGTTCAACATTTCTGGTAAAATCTGGTTGTGTTCTGCAGCTCTGCACTTTTATGTGGAAATGTTCCTTCACACGTGTCTATTATTGCAGCAGTTTTTTCACTTTCTCTCTTAAATAACCATTGCAGGTTTGTTTTTCTTTAGGCTTGTGAAAGGGGTCATACGGAGGGGATTCATCAATTACTTTAGATGATGGTGCAATGCAGGGTTTTGTGTTTGAATCCCATGTTCATTGTTTATAAGATCTTAAGATTCAGTTTGCTTTTCTTTGTCAAGAAAAGGGACCAAACCATGAGGTTGTCATTACAATAATCTCAGCTTTTCCCAGGACTTATCTCTTTTAGCTGAAGTTCTCACTAATGTAACAAACGATTACACATGTATTCAGCGCTAGGAGCAGTTGAAGCCTGATGGCGCAGGGTTAACAGCCATTGCCATCATGTTATTATTGGAGTTAGGTTTCCTTTTTGTTCTCCCTCTGAAGCTACATGTTTACTCAGACCTTTTGAATTGTTTCCATTTTAACCCTCGACCCTTTGAGCCAAAACTTGGAAAGGCAGATTCCTCATATTTCACGGAATAATGGAAGCCAACTTTTTGATGCTTTACGCCTATAATTTTTACAGCTGCTTTCAGTAGTGATGAGGACCTCATATGCTGAGCACATTGTAGACTATAGGAGTGGGAAAGATGAGCAAAGAATTGGGATAGCATTACATGTGGTATTATGTTTCAGATAAACACACTTTTCCCGAACAGTGCTTCGGCAGCTCTGAGAGTCATTTGTGCAGCTGGACATTCCTTTCTCCACCATTCAGTCAGTTTACCGCTGAATCTTTTGTTGTTTCAGATTTGGTGGAGAATTTTGATGAAGCATCCAAGGATGAGGCTAACTAGAGGAAATGGGACTCCTGGAGTGTCAAAACTTGACAGGACCATGTGCACAAGATGTTTTAATGTCTATTTTGAGAGGTGGAAATTTAATTGTTAAAGTACAAGAGATGATGGATAATCTATCAACTTTTGTCTGTGAGCATTCTGTAATATGTGCAACACCTGAACAAAGTACTTGCGTACTCTTATGTCAATTACTTTTCAGTAATTTTCTACTAGACTAGTACTCACTAAAGTATTAAAACTGTGCTAGAGGTATTGAAACATAAGGTATTGTAGTACTCATTCCACCTCTTCTTTGTCACCAGACTCTCCAAAAGTTTGTTGTGCTCTGTGGTCTGTATGTCCAGTTGGAGTGAGAGATGAAATGTGTGAAATGTGTTTAAGGCTTGTGTGTACATCCGTTTCCTCCATGTTACTGAACCGCAATTCTATGTGGCCTCGCTAAAACATATCTGGAATAAACCTTTGCTACTGTCAATAAATGGCCAACATTTGTTTTATTTTCCTCTGAAAGTGCGATTTCTACAGCTGGAACACTATAGTTGACATTTGAAACAGGTGAATACAAACAGAATTGTGAAAATTACAATATGGCTGGTCCACCACCTTGGTCCAGACTAAACTGTCCACAAACAATTCACCCTCCACTGACTAAATCCTACAAACTATGTAGAGCTTTCGAATTTGTGAAATCCATGATGTTGCCATTTGTGAATTTAAATTTTCAATTGTTGGGAAATTTGGTACTAATATTAATTCAGAATGAATTTCATTGATCCTGTTGTCGTCTGACTTTTTCTAAATTTCCAGTACTTAACAGCAGTTAACACCAGTGACATTCTCATTCCCACTTAGTTTATTGCACATTAAAAAAGCGTTGGCTTGCTTAGTTTAGCATCTGTTTGGTAGCAGGCTAATATTGGTAATACGCTCAAAAATAAATATTTGTAACTACAGCACAGAATGGCTAGCATGAGGCTGAGTCACTGAGAACTTTAGTTTTTGCAATGTTATGAAAAGCAAATTTACATTTCATCATAACCAGTTTTTATAAAGACAACAGTTCTTTGTTTCATAGTTCTGTATTTTGTTATATTTATGATTATTTCAGTTTTTAACATTCAAGGTGTGCATACAATTAAAGGTCTTCAGAGCACATTGATCACTGGAGTACAGAAATTGCAATTTTCCCCACTGTTTAAGAAAAGATTCTCCCAAGGACACTGACTCTATTCTGTGCACTTGAAAAAGATCATTTAATTAAATAACCACTTCATTTAAGTGGCTATAAACAGTGGTTTAACCTTTTTGACTTATAAAGATCTGTACAGAATGATGAGTTATTTCTTGATACACCACTTCTTATGGTATAAAACACAAGCATCGTCATGCAAACAGCACCACAATAAACCTGTGCGACATTTAAATGAGTTGTGAGGTGTTTTTTTAAAGGAACAGCATATCTGGACATTATCACTATACATAGAAACAAAACAGAGTAGCATCAATATGAGAATTGTATCACTTTGCAAAACAATATCTAAATTAAATAAATAAACTGAATATAACTAAGACAAAGTCAACGAAGCCTGGCAGCATCATCAAACACACAATACAATGTACAATGTGCATTTCAGTCTGCAATAACATTTGTAATCCACCCAGTGTCGTCTTCAGTGGGGCAGAATGTGATGAATATACATGACAACACGAACAAACAATTCAATGTATTACATCAAAATTGCTTTACTCTTAAAACGGTTTATTATTATGGTTAATAAGTTAGTTTAAAGCACACTTTAAATGACGGGAAAAGGATCAAACGGCTGATGACAGTATGTAAAAGTAAAAACTGAGCTTAAAAAAAAACTGCTCTGCAGATGGAGCGCAGTGCTGTCAAGCTGTACAGAAGAACTCTGTGTATCCTGATAAAATCTTATACGCCACATTCAAGGTGAACGAGGAAAATAGTTTGAAACAGTGATAAAACGTGAAATTTACAGAGCACAAACCTTCGTGTGGATATGATGCAATGAGGATGATATAATGCTGCAGAAAACATCAGTGAATGACACTAAATGAACCCACCGGCTGGCAGCCTGTGAGTGCTACATGATTGTCCACAAGCCCGCGATGTCTCTCAAGTATTTGTTCTGATGTGTCACAGTTCATTCTCTGATTCCCATCAGTAACTTCAGTAAGTGTGCCTCCATCACCTGTTGAACTAAACCAAGACACATTCTGTGTTTTACTGAACAGAGACATGTGTCACTGAAAAGTGAATACATTTGAAATACATTTCATTCCCAGAGAGGGTAAAATATAAATATAAACCTTCATGTGGGTCATTAGAAAAAAAACCTTTTTGCCTCCCTTAGAAAAAATCGATTCCCCTCTCTTTCTAAGATACTTCATGACCTGCCAGCCTTTTCTCTTAACAAATGAAATCCTCATTTAAAAACTGCATTTTGAATTTACTAATAAGCTTATATTTGTGTAATATAATAATTGGTTTGATGACTTGAATCACGTAAATTTGACAAATACACACAAAAAAAAAAGTCAGAAAGGGGGAAAATACTTCTTCACAGCACTGTATGCGTTTACTTTTATTTTCACGTACCATTCCGGTGGCCCATAGCCACAGCCATGTCCATTGCATTGAATCCAGAGTCTGACTCTATGGTTGGATCAGCACCACTCTCTGGAACACATACACACATACCTAAATCTTTTGTACACGTTTATGTTGGACACAACACATAATATTTCTGACACACAAAAGCATTAGGATGCTTACATATCAAGAAATATTAATACCAATGCATATACAGTATCTAAGCACAGATATGATTTTTCAGTCAGTCAGTCCTCACCCAGCAAGATTTCGACACAGCGCACATGGTTTCCATGGACAGCGTACAGCAGAGGAGCTCCTCCATTCTAAAACCCACAGAGGAAACATCAGAAACCACATGCAAAGAAGCCTACACATGGCTTCATACAGTCCTGACATGAAACACCAAGTAGAAAATGAGTTAAATATATATCCTTCCATTCATCTCATCATTTTATGTCATCAAACTCTAATGCGCCCCAGCAAACACAAAATAAAAACACAGTGCTCTTACCCAGTCATATTCATTAACATCAACACCACAGTCGATGAGCATCTTCACAATGTCCGTGTATCCCTTACTGCAGGCCAAGGACAATGCACTTTCCCTCCCTTTGGCCAGGAGGTTGGGGTCAGCACCCTATGGTAAAGAATGACCCAGAATTACAACCAGGTAATAAAGCTCCAATATGACACATCACTGAAAACTAAACAACAAATAAAAATTATTTTTTAATACATTTTGTAGCAGAAACTCGACAACGGCGATTTGTCCATGTGCAGCTGCCCACATCAGGGGGGTGAAACCTTCCTCGTCTTGGAGATTGATCACAGTCTCTATTAAAATGATACATTAAGTTAAAAACAACACTATTGCTACATAACTGTTCATCACCATCCATCATCTTTACACAATGAAGACACTACTTCTCCTGGTGTTTAAAAATCCACCTTTCTCTGTCTAGCTGTTACAAAAGTTTATTAGACAGAATAATTGTTGTGTAATTACATCAAGCTGAATGTGATTTATATGAAATAATTTCAACTGACAGGAGTTTTATCATTTGAAAAACATTTTTAGGTAAAAATATCAAACATTTACTGATGTCTCTTATTTAAATTGGACATTCAAGTTTACTTTGTTTTAAATTACACAAAAATCTGTATTTCTTGGTTTTGAAATGTCTGAACAGAGAAGACATCTGACACATTGTGCTCTGGCAATCTGTCAACATTTTTCACTATTTCCTGTTTAATGGGCATGGATTTTTGTCAGTTAATTGAGACAACCTTGCAGGTTTATCTATAAGGGAAATAATTGTTAGTTGCAGCCCTGGACACTTGTGGCAGTGAGTCTTTTCCAAATAATTTGATGATTTTTTAACAATGAAACCCTTTTGATGGATGGGCTGCCTACCCTGTTCAATCCTGCTGGCCAGGAATACCATTTCTCCTTGGGCTGCTAGCTGATGAATGGATAATGCTAAAAAGGAAAAAAATGTCCAAGCGTATTAATGATCATTTCAACTTTCTGATTTATAACAAAAATGTAGGTTAGAATAACCACAGTACTTACAGTGCACCAAAAGAGGTGTGGAGGAAACCTCATTGCCACGGTGTTTATTGGTCAGTGTGGTGGACTGTTTGATGGGTGAGAAATGTTTGGTGGTGGACGGAGTGTAAACATGACGCACTTGTATGCCTGGGGAGGGTGAGGTCTGGATATTGCACTCGGCTGTAAGGGAGGAAAATCATTTGTGGCAAGTAGGCTCACATTAGTCACAGCAGACAGTATCAAGAGATAACCTAAACAAAATATAAATACTGTGTCAACATGCTGTCATTTTTGAGACAGATAAACAGTTCATACCTTTAAATAAAACAGAAGCCACCTCCAGATCAGAGTTCACCTGGTCCTGGATGTTCTTGCTGTCCTCCTCGTTGAGAGACTTGACAAATCTTGAGCACACATTCATGTCAAAGCGGTTGGGCAGAATGAATTTAATGCCCATGGCCACATTTTGGGCGCCTGTGTCATCTGGGCTTGCGCCTACCGACTGTTCAGTCTTGATGGCACTCAAATCTGGCATTACACAGATCCCCTTCATGTCTTCAGAGACCAGAGGACACTCTGCTGAGCCATCGGTAACGTTGTCCATCTTCTGCTCTCTCACTGACCTGTCACACTGAGATCAAACTGCTGCCACTGCAAACCTGAAGCGCGGACGAAATGAAAAGCTACACAATATGAATCAACATTACTGATACTTAGCTTCCACTGTGTAATAACTGGTCACACAATAGAATTAAGCTAAACACAGATCATAATGCTAAATACCAGCGTCTCCCTGTTAACGTTAGCAATCAGTTAGCATGCTACCTATTGTTATCGTAACCTTCCAACAGTCAGACAGTAAATTATTATGGGTTATAAAACTGAACATGGTAACACATTAAACGTAAACGTCAGCACCAAACATCATTATGCCCCAAAAAACACATCTTACTCGTTAAGTCATTGTTTATCTTGAATATCCACAGAGATTCATTTCTGTGTTCAGCGTTCTCCTTTAGGTGTTTTGGTAGATTTGTGCATGCGCACTAGGTCGCGTCCACAGCGGGGTGCACCAACTATTAACCTCCCCCTTTTCTGTTTTTAGTTCCGTAAACTCTAAATCACGCTGTTACTGTACAGACGTACCTATTTAATTACTTTTGAATAAATTCACATTCGCTGTTTTTTTTACTTTTTGTGGACACGATGTTTAATTAAATAATCATGAAAAACTTGGCAGATTAAACTATACAGTAATACAAATAATTGCTTTGAACTGATCGTGAATGCTGAGCAGAAGCACATAGGGAATGTCATTATGCTGTGTTGATGACTGGTACCATATTAGCATAAATTAGATTTTCTTGTAAACACGCTACATACTACTCGAATCTCATGTCAGTATGATTCTTGACGCTGTAAGGTGAAACGTTTATGGATCCTCTGAACAAAATTTGTAGAAGATTTAATTTAACATAATGAAATAGGTATGAGAACAGGGCACCATATGGGTCACACAGTTCTGTAACATTTCAGGAGAATTCCAGTATTTCACAACTAGATTATTAAAGCTCTTAAAGGAGGTATTCTTGATATTTTCATCTATAGCGTTAAAGTACTGTGAGTATGATTTTCCAGATGGTTTCAGACACTGTTCTCAGGCTCTCTGCTAATCGCATGGTTAAAATATAGAACATCACCTTGCACATTTGAATGTGTATCAAGGCCTCTGGTTAATTTTATTTAAAATAAATGACGTGATTGTTGTTAACCTAAGCTTGCTTATGTGTCTTCACAAGATTGCACATAGTATGAAATTCCAGCATTAATATCATATAAGATATCTATAAGATATGAAGGTGGGTGTTTTTGTTTAATATTGTCTGAATTGTCTCAAATAAAAAAAGTTTGAATAACTGGCAGAAATACAACATGTCAATATATTTTTACTTTAAGTTTGCACCTACATACACGTTCTGTATATACAGTAATTTTAATCATAAGTAATAAGACAAGGTGTCATTGTGACATCCACAGTTCACTTAACTCATTTTTTTAAGAAGTGCAATGTAATGTAATCCTGTAATGTAATGTAATCCTCTTACATAAAAAAACCCTCAGACAGCATGAACAGTTTGAAGTTGTTTAATATTCTTTTAGATCAGTTTGCCACTTCAATGAAGGGGAGCTACAAGTTTGTTACCGCAGTGGTTATTATTACTATAGTCAAAATTACACTGTATTAATCAGATTTAGAGGTTACCGCAAATGTTTCCTCAGAATCTGTCAAATCCCTTCGCTGAGACTCATAAACATGGCTTTAGTCTTTTTTCTATTGTTCTGAATTTGGATTTATAGTCATAGACTTAGGAGGTTCACGTTTCACTAAACAAACAGACGACTCATGAATTCCCTGTTGTTTTATCATCTGAAGATATTTGTCTTCCTCTGTTTGTTTTGTTTTGCAGTGAGTGTCTGAGGGATTTTCTAATGGTGTGATTAGACTTTGCACAAAAGTGTTCGAATCAGTTGAATATTAAAATAATGTGTTTTGGTAGGCTTTGTATCCCTACAGGATAGGCATATATTTATTTTTTTGTGAATTACAGTAATGTTTAAAAACTCTGCATAGAAAATGAAGAGATGAACATTACCAGAAACAAAACCACTTCACTGGGGCTCTGTTGAGCAGAACTCAAATCCCTCAATCTTAACTTAAAGGACTGATTTTTTAATGATGTGTTTGAGAGATCAAGAAGAGCTTAGCAGGGTGAGCTTGTTCTAGTGAACATTACCACGCGGCGATTCATAAGCGATTCATAAGCTGTTATTCTTGGCTTGTGTATGGAATGTCTTTTCAGAAAATGGGCCAATTGAAACAGCTTGATTGCAGTTGTGGGATAAGGACCTTTTTGTTTTGTGGGCAAATAATGTTTTCTGCTTCCTTTATGTCTTGTTTTGTTTCCTGCTGTTTGATGCTTCATCACAGCACTAGGTGCCGCAAAAAGAGACAAGAACATTTGTCCTGAGGCCCCTTTGTGTGATGTTGTTGTTGCTGTTTACTTGTTTGTTTGTTTGTTTCTAATAAGGCGGTCAAGGGCCGTGGCTCGTCCATGCCGCTCTGATGACACCAGGGGGTCTTGGGAATAAAGAGCTTCCAGGTCAGTTGCATTGAGGAAGTTGCCTCGTTCTGTCAACATAAAGATCACACGCAACTCTGGGCCCAGTCTCAGCTGCCTTGTTGTGACAGCTTGTGAACTGCAGTGTGTTGGGATGAAGTCCACAGCGTGCTGCTCTCGCCACCTACAGGACACATGGATCACATTCAGTGAAAGAAGAGAACCAGAACATATACTAGATATTTTTCTTATACTGCATCTTTATTTTGTGTGGGCATCATCATCTGCCAAATTATTTAGATAAACAAATGTGTGATTTATGATAAATGTGGACTGCAATTTGAAAACTGTCCACAAGATGGCATTATTGTAACTTATATTCTCACTTATAAATGTCCTTTATAATTTTGCCAACAGATGGCATCGAAGACTCACAGATAATGAATTAGATTGCTGCAAGTGTTAAGGTCCTTGGTCCTCTCACAAATGACCTGTAATCCACTCATTTTACCAATGAAGCAAGATTTGGTCTGGGGGAAACTGTGCAGTGAACTGAGATTGGCAGCTGTAAATATCATTTTCTCATCATTTGAGAAATTGAATGTGTTGCTCACTGTCAGTTAGTGGGATAAATGTGGGAGCAGGAAGGGTGGGAACATCTTCTTTGTTGTTTCCTGTTAATGTCACGTGTCTGTGTAAACGTGTGTCTTCTGTGTGACATTATGGTGATAATCCAACTGAAACATGGAAGATTTTTATCTAACACAGGAAGGAGCCAATGCAAATTGAACAGTGATATAAAACAGCACTGTCTTTCCTTGTTCACTTCTTTCTGTCCAGTTCTAATTATTGTTCCATAACGAATGGTAAATCCATAATCCTAAAATATTTTAAATAAAATTATGTAAATACCTAAAACTGTTGATTGTCACTCCGTAGTGACACAGTCCATTTATATTATAGTGATGCATCAGTAAATGATTAGCTGGATAGTTGTAAATGCTAATAAACTTAGCTCAAGCTGAGCCACAAATTTAGATAATTGACTAAATCAAAGTTTGCAACAATTTGCTAACATGAACTTCTGTAAGTTATATCATTTTATTCTTGTCATTCCAGATCAATTAGGATTACACTTACTTTAATGTATACAAAGTTTCTACAAAGGATATTACGTGTATACAGTAGCATGTAAATTCTCTATATGAAAACAGTTTTTTGACATTGAAATAGTATGCACTTGGTGTTCATTTGGTGTTGGATTGGCAACAGTCTCATCAAAACATTTATAATGTCTGTCATAATCTAAGCCTAAAATTTTACATTTCTAATAGATAACATCTAGAAAGAAATAGGTAGTTTGAAAGCAGGCAGTTTATTTAAGGAACCTCCTGAGGCGGATTATGGGAAATGTAGTACCCAGCATCTGTGGAGCTTGACCAAACAGATTATAGTATCTTGGTCTGTTCTGCTTTATTTTATTTTTTTGTATCTTTCTTCTATTTTTTCCCCCTGAGTTCACTTCTAAATTGCGCAACACAACAAGTAAAGCGTATTAGCTTCCAATCCAGTGACTAAATCTTTTTGTGGTGACAGCTTAAATACACAGAGGATAATAATCACACCCACTTAATGATATATTTACCCTTAATACATGATTCACTATTGTACATCACACACTACTGTTATTATCTCTGTGTCAGACATTTCCTGAGGCAGAAACATCCAAAATGCAGTTGTGAATGAAGTAGGTGAGTAAAAATACTTTTACTTAAAATACTCATTTAAAGGTCCTTCGCAATCCTTAGCAAAGTACTCAGTAAAAGCACAATAGTGCTCTCAGCACAAGTGGAGTGTGCATCACTGCAGAAACGTGTGTGGCTTCCAGAGCCAACATGCGTCGAAGCAAAAATGACTTCACTCCAGCTCGTTGCTGATTGGAGGAATACTGAAATTACAACTTGCGTTACAAGTGTCAGTGGAAATACAACTTTCACTATAGAAAAGGGGACGTGAGGTTATAAGGAAAACACAAACAAATGTAAGACTTTTATTTTCTTCTTCTTCTTGCCTCCCACTGAGTCGCGCAGCCCGCTGCGTTAAGGGGGCTGGACCAGAGGAGAAACTCTGGCGACACCTGCAAACAAAACTCCCAACCCACCCTCTCCTGGAGCGAGGAGGCGGGTGAGGCTGAGGCACACGGGCTGGTAATGCCCGGCAACGCGTGTGAAAAGCCTGACTTTATCTTTATCTAAGCTGAAACTGACGCGACGGAGAAAGTTTTCCAGATCGAGAGAGAGATAGATGCGCGACAGCTCGGAGCCTGCGCTGGAAGCTGAGAGAGAGGGACGACAGCAGGTAACGACAAGCCGACAGCTGAAGAGACAAAAGTTCAAATAGATTTTTGGGGGAAACTGTAACAAAGAAACTTTCTGATTGTCGTGATAATGTTTATTTTGAATGCTCTGCCATCTGTAAGTGAATTTCTGTGTAGATAATTAAAATGCTGGCGGGGGCACAGGTAGAGTCTAAACGGCTTCAGTTCCCACAGTCAGTGTTGTTAATTTAAACTTTTTTCACACTGTCAGTGGTTTAGAACTGGTTTTTGTTCTGGTGCATTCACTGACTGGATTTGACGGTTGTACAGAGCGGTTTCACTTCCCGCTGAAAGCAGTAGAGGTCATTTATTGTTCCCGAAGGATATGTTTGAGTGCGGTGCAGCAAATAACAAAAACCTGTTTTCACTTCTTTGTGCGTTGCTTTACCAGCGAGCTCTCATTCACAGGGTAGTCTCTGGAAACAAATCATTGTTTACCCTCTGGTTTAGTTCGTACCATCGACCAAACGTGCTTATGTGTTAACTATTTGTCTCACTATGGTGAGTCTGAATCCCACAAAGTCACACTGCCACTGGCATCTGTGTTGATTTCATCCTTGTACTGAGCAATGATCAGTAACTCTGATCCTACACTTACCTGCAAAGCAAAGTCAAAATGCAGCTGGAAGTTGAAGTGCAACCTTTTTGTGCAGCCTGATAATTGATTGCAGTTTGTCATGTGAGAGGAATAAGATTATTCAATCATGCATCACCTGAAAAAAATCCAAGGACAACAGGATCAACTTGCTTGCATATAAAAATACTTTCATCGCATGTATAGATGTCAAAATGAGTTTCCCAAATTCTTTCTGACAGTGCGCGTTCTCTTGTTATGTGTAATCTCTTTTCTCGCGCTCTGTTCCGAAATGCATAGCCACTGGCCAGCTCAGGTTTCGTATTCACAATGAACTTATCAGAGGCTAAAGTCAAGCTGAGGACAATAACTGACTCACACAAATTCAGTGCAGATCAGAAAAGCTGCATTTTAAACAACGGATCTTGTCTTGGTTTCCTGGTCACATTATGATTTGCTTTGCTGATAGATGATTCAAAATTAGTTTTTACACTCAGCAATTTTGATCCTTTCTTTGTGTCGATTCAGGTTATGACTTTAAACCTTACATAAACGAAAGCGTGTGTTGACCTAATGGGGTGCAACCCGCCAACCAAAGACACACAAATCTTCTTTAGATCCACATCACAATAGTCTATCTCTATTGATACGAGTAGGATTAAAAACGTGATAGTGATGTTATTGTTAGATAAACCCCGAGGAGCTCAGTTAATGTATTTGCAGTGTAAATGGACTAGTTCTGAATTCTGCTCTTGTATTTTGTCTGCTGTGTCACTTTACGCGTTTCTTTACATAAATTAACAAAACACAGTCTTGAGATGAACCTATCTTCAGAGGACGGTGCCTCCAGCCATTAAAATCAGGATTTTGAATTCAGAAATACCAAACATCCTCTAGTTTCAGCTTTTCCATTATGAGGATTTCTTTTTTTGGCATGGCGGTGTGGCAGCGGATTGTGCACATGATTGTCTAGACACAGAGCTGACAGCACTGTGCAGCTTGGACGTCATGCACTATTCACAGCTGAGCGTGAAGTCACAGAGGATCAGGTGTGTCCAGGTGATACAGTTTCTCTTTCCTCCATTGCTGCAGCCTGAAGAGTCTGGCACTGTTGGCTGCTACGGTGGTGTCTTTCATACTGGTGGTTGATCTTGACGCCTAGGAGTGTATATACCTTGCACCTCTTGTTATGACCCGACCTGTTTGCTGCAGCATACAGAACAGTATGTTGGTCCGCTTGTTTCTGACGATGAACAGTTTGTTCTACAGTTGTTAGAACAGTTTGTACCAAAGCAGTAAAGAGTTAAAATGGAATCATTCCATGGTGAAACACTACTAGTTTTCTCTTGTTGTTATTATTAACAATTATCATCATTACAGGGTGGTTATAGGTTAGTCTATACAAATAGAGACAACTTTGAATAACAGTAGATACAAATCAGAAAGTTTTGGCTGTTGTAATCCTAACATTGAAGTAACACGAGTATTTCCTCTGCAGGCATCTGCTGAATGGGGAGAAAATGGAGGTGAACAGAAGAGAGGTGCCTCTATATGTAAGTGCCGACATGTTTTGACTCTCTGGTGTGCTGATGGGTTTTGTAGAAGGGTCTGTTTGGGTATTCTGGGGTGTGGTTGGGTGACTACATTAACCGAATTCTCCTCTGGATGAGTCTTTCACAGTTTTTCTTTCCCTGAGTTGGAGCACTTCACAATCTTTCCCTCTACCCATCCTTTTCCCTCTCTCTGTTCTGACTTTCCGTTTGTGCAGTGGTTGACTGGCAAGCCTTGTTTTGTAGGTGAAACTCAAGCCAGGTGGGCTTCTGTCCCTGGGGAAGCCAGGTTTTACAGAGCCTGTTCACCAAATGACAAGGCTCTCTGAAAGCACAGCTTCTACAGTGAACTTGGGAGCCAGAAGAAGAGAAAATATTTGGTTCTTGGCTTTTAACACAGGAATATGCATGTTCTGTTTTAGGAGTTGAATAAATACACATCTTTCTGCATGTAAGCATGATGGAATGCAGACTGTGCAGGTGTGTTTAAAAGATTTTTTTTCAAAACCCTTTTTTGACAAGCTAGAACATTGTTTCTGCCGTTGTTTCTTCCTTTCCATCTGTCTTCCTTTCTCTCTTCTATGTTCTATATCCTCCATCTCTCTCCTTCTCTCTCTCCCTCCTAGTCTGTTTCCTTCTCACCCCTATTCCCCCATTTGTGTGGAAGCCTGGGTGGGCCAGTCACTGAAGCGTTGCCAGATTTCTGTTTTGCTGTGTCACCAGTTCTAGACTGAGAGAGAGAGAGAGAGAGAGAGGGGGGGGGGGGGTTGTTATGCTCCATTTTGCCTCCACTTGCTCATAGAAGCTGATTGAGGACCCCGTCTGAAATCCTGGCATGTGAATCATTACAGGCTCTGCCACTTACACATACACCTCTCCATTAAGAGGAAGTGGCGTCTCCACCCTCTAAGGTCACAGCTCAACAGGAGCAACTCTCACTGCTGAATGAGATCCAGATTTCAATGGTGGGCTTTGTCTAGGCAAGCAACAGCACTCTGCTGTGATATAAAGGCTGTTATTGTAACATGCCTAGTAAAGTTTTATTGCACACCTCCACACACACAACAGAGTTTCAGAGCCATAGCAGATACCGTAGGGCCAGGTCAATGGATAAATAGCTGCATTGAATTGAAAGTGTGGGAGTTCCTGTGTTTAAGAAGGTTTTATTGAGCTCCAGTTCAGGACTTCATGTCAAAGTGATTTTGTTCATCCAGGTGTGTATGTGTGACTAAAACTGATCTCCTTTCAAGAAGTCCTGTGTCTGTGATCCTGATTTTTTTTTCTACTGCGACAATGAGGCTTTTCTGGTCTTATATTTAAAAACCAAATTATTAGATGAATTGACATGAAATGCTGTACAAGCTTTCATGGTGGATGAATTATAATGACTTTGTGGATCCTCTGACTTTCCCCCAGGTCATAACATTGGTAGGGCAGCTTTCCATGAACTGCAGCACTGGTGGTTCAACTCCCAATTTCTCTTGGCCACATGTTGAAGTGTCCCTGGATAAGACATTGAATCTCCAGCCATTGGTGCCTTGAATGCAGCTGCCTATCCACAAGAATTTCCCCAAGGGTGAAGATGCATTAACATAAAATTCGATTTGCAGCTTTATGTTTCCAAGATGATGCATCTTGATGACTTTGATTGTCCCATGTCTTCATGTACCGTCCATTTATTTTCATTTCATTTGTAAGTGATAATTTTCATTTATCACTTAGCCAGTATGTTTGTTTATGCCCAATTAGCAGATCTACTGATATTCCCATTACTGTTTGGCCATTCTGTAGGTCATGTCCTAAGATATTTACGGACACTGTCTTGCTGTAGCACCCAGCTTCTTCTGAGTGTCACCTTGCAGAGAGCCACTCCTACATTATCTTGGATACCTTGATAAATTTGGGAATTCATTTTCCCCTCCAAGATGACAAGCAGTTTAGGTACAGAGGCAGCAATGCAGTCCCAAATCATAGTGCTACTGCCACAGTAATTCACTGTTGTGATGATGTTTTCATGTTGGTACTTGGTTCTCTCTTTGTGCTATATGCAGTTCTTTGTGTTCTTCCAAAGCAATTCTGTCTTCATTTCATCTGTCCACAGCCTTCAAGCACACTGCGATGTTTTGTTTGGAGACCAATAGCTTCCTTTGTGGTGTCCTGCCTTTGATACCATCCCTGTTCAGTGTTTTGAACAGGGATGACATGTTTTGGTTGACTCAAGAGCAGAGATGTTAACCAGCTCCAGTGAATCCCTTAAGTCTTTTCACATCATTGGGCATTCTACATTGTGTCTTTGATCTTGGCTGGGCTCCCAATTCTACTGCGAGTAGCCGCAGTACCGAATAGTGTCCATTTGTAGACAGTAGGTCTTGATGTGGACTGATAAATATCTTAACTATTTTTAGATTACTCTGCAACCCTTTTCAGCTGCATGCAAATCGAGCTATCTGAGCAATTTTTTTGTGACATATGAGTCACAAAGCAGCTTGTGAATAGCACAGTAACACTGTCATTGTTTCGTTTCATTGGTTGGACTCCATGTTTGCTAACACCCGATTCCAGTTGACATTTAGCGACATCAGAAGCCTTGTTTTTCACTGTTTAATGGGTGTGTTCAGTAAAAGATGAAAGATCATGACTGTTGGTGGTTCATCAGCTTAGAGACATTGTTTTGTTGATATTTGTAACTGGTGAAGATCAAATCATATTTCTTGACCAATTTAGATGGAAAACCGTGAAACTGCAAACATCTTTTCCTGTGACTGTATGTCCTTGTTGTTCAATTTTTCTAGCAGGTATCTTCAGCAAACAGTGGATATACCTGCTGCTTGATTGTTTTGTCCTTTTAGTGATGCTGCAGCAATTGTATTTGCCTCACACTGATAGTCATTCATTGATAAGCCAGTCAATCCGACTCGAGACTTGAACACAGTAATTTGCTCTTATTACAACAGCTCAAACAGTGCAGACCTAAAATATGTATAGAGTTATCTATTTAGTTTACAGTAAATCCATGTACCTGTTTGTGTCATTATGTAACAATGAGTCTATACTTGGCAGCTTGTTCCTGTTCTTTGAAATGAATTGGCACTTAGCCAGTATTACAGACAGCCATTCCTGAGATACACTAGCTATTAGTATCTTTTGCACAGCAGATTAAAAATTCGAGGTATGTATCTCAGCTGAGAATGAGAAAAGGTCTTATAGGTCTTACAAGTCTCTTTAGTGCTATGTTTTAAAATATAAATGAGTTTGTGGAGGTTAGTGGTTCTAGTGATTATAAGATAATTATCTTTATACAATCGTATATGAGAAATTTAGCACATTTTGTTCAGCAAATGTCTTCTTTGAGAAAGAATATAAATTTTGTCTGTGTGTTGCATTACACTATGAAAAATGGCGTCCTTGCTGACATCAGGATGGCTTCTTAGTAAGAGAAGTGACTGTTACTTGAGCTGTTTTTGTTGTTGTACTGCCAGTGATCTTGCTCCCCTGACGTCACACGTGTTGCTCTCAGGAGATCATGGCAAAGAGCTCTAGAGCTGATGACTGCTGGTTTCCTGGAGACCACAGGCAGCAGATCTGATGGATGTCCCCACTGACTCGACAACAACATTAAAAAAACAAAACCCTCTGACACTGGTGTTTTACTGTATTTTGTGTTTTAATGAAAACAAATGTAACACAAATTAGCCACCAGTTGTTTTAATATAATAATACAGATCACAGTTGTCTTTTATTTGCTGTTACAGGCTATATGTGATAAACCTCCTCATGTTTATTGTCCATAATTAAAACATTCTGCATGCCCATATGGGAGGCACGAGGTGAAACGACAAGGTGTTGAATATTTTATTGTCACTGGATCAGTTTGTGTCATGATAACGCTCTGGATAAAAAAAGAAAAAAAAGGCTAAAGATCGCATTAGCCTGGTCACAGTTGATCCATCGTTTTTCCTCTTTCCCAAGGCATAGGGGAGCAAACAAATTTTGTCTATTAGATTGTACCTGTGTAAAGCAATATTATCTGAGGCTGCTGCAGGTTGTTTGCACAAGCAGGTGCCGCAATGGAGGAGTGAAAACCAGATCAAAAGTCAACGCAAAACTGCTCACATATGTCCTTTTGACGTTTACAGACATTTAAATCGATAGCTGAAGGACAATTACAAAAACTACTAGCTGGTAAATATGGAGGAAAATTAAGATCCTTAATATTCATATTTCATCAGAGTATGAGTTGTTATGCGACAGAAAAGAGGAAAAGATATGTGAGAATGGACTTAATCTAAAGCAAAAACATAGCACAGTCCTTCCACTGGAATCAGTTGCTTAGAAAACAAAGAAATTGTTGAATTTTAAT
The DNA here is from genome assembly GCA_034779795.1 of Ctenopoma multispine. Taxonomy (NCBI): domain Eukaryota; kingdom Metazoa; phylum Chordata; class Actinopteri; order Anabantiformes; family Anabantidae; genus Ctenopoma; species Ctenopoma multispine. The sequence continues at coordinate 3,650,236 of JAUYWH010000004.1, forward strand.
GAATTTTACTTCTGGGCTTGTAGGAGATCAGGAAGTCTGCACAAACCACACGTTATCTTTTTGTTATGTGGAAAAACAATCAGCGATAACATTAACAACGATAAGTGTGCGTTAAGTGGCAGCCACTTAGTGTGCACAACAAACGGAGAAACCGTAACTTGGGCTGGACTTTTATTATCAGTCTAAAGCAAAATGCATTGCAGGGACGTGATGGCTTCTTTTTATGATTATAATCTATTTTGGAGGAACCATAACCTTAAATGTACTACTTGGAAGCATTAACTTAATGTTCCAGCAAGTATGAAATCTCATGTTTCCTTTTGAAAAAAAACTGAAAAAGTAATTGGATTCCCACCACCTTTGGTAATATTTAGTGTTGAGTTCTTATTTGCAAATGTTAGCTTGAACACACTAAACCATATGGTGCACATGGTAAATGTCACACCTGCTAAACATCAGTATGTAGACACTGTCAGTGAGCACATGTGGTCATTAACATTTAGTCCAAAGTCCTGCGTAAGTACAGGGACACTGAGCCACTACTGTCGATACAGTCTTGATTTTTAAAGATAACAAGCTACATTATATTTAATTCAGACGCAGTATAAAGTGCATTGTAATCTGTGTATACATCTGTCCCTGTGTTTCTGGTCTCTCCTACTAAAATGTTACAGGAATTAAGATACATGGAGAAACCACACAGATCTGACGTAGAACACATTTAATCCTAAATTATTAACAAAATAACCCCCCTGTGCATACAACCCCGAGATGAGCACAAGAAAACAAAACATAAGCATATTGCATAAGCCTGGAACCTCAAGTATGCAAACCCTCTTGAAATGAAATGAAATGAAATAGCATTCACCCTCTGGTAAAAGTCAGTCACTTATAATACGGACCAACATTGACATTTGTTTTGTTAGTGAATAAGAGGCACTAGACTCACTCTTTCAGCGTGTTGTACTGGTAACCTAAATGTGTTGACCCCACATTATTGGTTATATAATGTCACAACATATTAGATTTTGGTTAATGTGTATGTGTCAGTACTTCTCATGTCCTTGGTAGCTGACAGACACTCATAAGAGATATGGCTCTTTAGGGTGATGCAGGAAAATAAGAGTTTACGTAAGGTCAATAAAAAACAAGGTCAGTGATGTAACAGAAATAATGAATATCATTATGGAGGTGGATCATGGAGTAGACACTCTGTGAGTAGCGTCTGTCATTGTGAGAAAATGACTGATACCTTTCTTCCTTCTTCTTTTTTTCCCTATAGCTGCCCCATTTTTCCTCCTTCCATCCAGTACAAGTACAGAGACTTCTGTGAAACTGACAAAGTAGAATAGAAGGTGTCAGCAGGATGATTGGAAATCAGACATTTTCTAACTAAATAGAGTAGTTTAGCCTCCCTAAAATTTGAGCTATTAGAACGTCATAACTCAGGATGAATACAGGATGATATCATTTCAACTTTGATAATGAAACATGATTGAAAGATGTCTCAATTTTGTTATCGATTACATTGATGGATTTTCTTTTTCTTCTCCCAGGGGCAGGTGGAGGCCTACGTGAGATTACAAGCAAATCCTCCAGAAGACGCTGAGCTTTATGTTGTTGTACAAGGAACTAGACTTACACATGTGACTGCAGCAAAAATAGGAGATGATGGGCTCAACCTTTGTTTCACAGCACCCGGTAGGTCCTGTATGGATTTTTTTCTTTCCTAGTCATTACCTCACTTCCTTCTACAATCTGTTATGGTTTCCTTCATCTCCTGTAGGCCATGACCTGGCAGAAGTTGTCTCTGTCACACCCTACTTTTACGCAGAGGACCAAGTCCAGCCATGTGAGGGTGCAACATCTTTTCAATACCTGAAGGACGTTGCCCAGGAAGCAGCAGAGTACCTGAGTGCACACAGGGACCAGCTTAGCCCCCAGAGCTGCCAAGAAGTTCTGAAGAGGTTTCCTATTGTGACGCAAGGAGGTGATGAGGGTCTCTCGGCTGGACAGTCAAACCATGATGAGCAGGATATGTGTCAAGCACAAAGTTCTGCTGAAGCTGGTCTCAGGCAGCTGGATGAGAAGATCACTCAGGCTATGGCCAACATGGATTACCCTCAGCAGTGGAGAAACACTGACAGTCAGACAAGAGAAGGTAATAAAACAGGAAATGAGAGCGTAAGTCACATTTCATAGGCGGTTCAGTAGTACTTGCCTGTTGTTGATTCTTTCTGGCACTTTTAAAGCAAATATGCCAAAGGAATCAATTTAACTTCAAAAATAAAAAGCAGTCCTGGTCAAACAAACCTTATGTAGGAGATCTGTTTCTCCTACATAAGAGAAACAGATCTCCTACATAAGGTCTCTGTAGTCAAGGATGTTAAACCTTAATTGCAAAAGACTTCAACCGGTCTTAACTCCCATCTCTTAGTTTGTTCTCCAGTGTTTCCTGGATCATCCACATAGGTCAAATGTCAGGGATTCTGCTGTGCTCAGCAAATATAAGGAAACCTTTTAGATGAGTTGCAAAAAAGCCTGCAACACTTCAACTTCCCAAGATTTTTTTTTTTTTTACGTTTAGCTGTTACTGCAGTTTTGTACGTCCCTGAGATGTTTCTATCAAAAGGAGTAGTTAAGACACAGGGAAAACCTCAAATATTCAACTAATTGTAACAAATGTGTAAATAAAATGTGCATAAAAAGCTGTTAAAAGTTCAGTTTTAAAACATATATGCACAGCTAGTATGTACATAGATCTATTTTGATTTTAATATATTTTCAAAAAAACACTTTCACATTATCATCATTAGTTATTGAGTGTCGATTGATGGGCGAACTACCTTCTGGAGCTTTTCTATATTTTTAAATCCAGACAAGTTAAATTCAGAACCATCTTTAGCTTAGGGTACAAACAACACAAGTCCTTCAGGTTAAAATCATTTAATGGCTTAGTTGTTTTCAGTACGTTTCAAACTCAACATGAGATCTGACTGTACGGCCCAAATCTTTCCTCACATGATGTGCAGGACCTGCCAGCCAGGCAGAGAGTGGTGTGCTCCAAAGAGGGAGCAATTACTGCCATTATTCCTCTGCAGTCAGATTAGACTGGTCCTGTAGACCTCAGTGTCTATTAAATCATCCACTTATGCAGCGCACTCCAACTATTTTACAGCACGGCTGTGTGAGAGTTGGTTTTGGCACCAGGTCTCAGATTTGTCATTAAAGTCTCACTATTTTAAAGCAGTGAAGTCTCTTCCTTACAGTAAAGCTCATATGGTTGGAAAAATACAGTTAACTGTCCCCCTGTTTTATATTCAGAATGGGAATAAAAAGGAACTGAGACCTGAAACAGACTGTAGCCCGCAACAAATGTCCATCCTGTTTAGTGCTCTCCAAAACCCTACATGCATACAGTCTCTGAAAACCTTTAATCTAAATCCTGACTGGAACTCTTCATACAGACTGTTTTAGAGATAAAGGGCAGATTGGATATTAGACAATCCGATCTAATATGGACATGCTGATCGAAGGTAAAATATTTTTGAGCAGTCTAGTTGTAATGACATCTAAGAGACATGTAGATGGTTTAGAATAATTATTGCAATTAACTCAGGATGATCTACAGATGCAGTCTAAGAGAGGTTGAGGTTCTCTATTAGTTATTATTTTATTTGTAAGGAAGTGTATGTTTATTAATCACCACACCCCTTAATCTATAGTCACCTGTATTGTGTTGCAACCACGATTGCAACACAATACAGCATCCAAGATCTATCACTTTGTGTTTTTTGTTGTGCTTGCACTGGGCCCTTATTGTGTGTCCTGTACACTACACCACACACGTGTGCATGGGTTGCGTAGAAAAAAAGCAAATATCAATGCAAAACACGGGTGTGGTGCAAATGCAAAGTAGTTGTTGACCCTCTGTCCCTCAGTGCTCTATTTACTGGACAGTTTGACAATGGGATTCTTGTTTGTTGAACTTCACATGAACAGCATATTCAGTATTCAGGTTTTTGCAGTTGCTCAAAACTGGGTCACAATTAGCAGCGCCAGTGTAGAAATGATAGGACGTCTCACTTCATCTTAGGGCTCCAACAACAAATTGGTGGGCAAAGAGAAAATAAGTTGAATTCTTGTACACATTCTTTGTAGGTTTGAAAGATAGCACCATGGCAACCTTCAGCCACTCACCCACACGTCGAGTGAAGGGCCAAACATAGAGTATCTCTGGTCCTCTTTAAAACATTCTTTGATCCTGTGCTTACAAAACAACAAGTGTGTATATGGAGGTTATCCTAAGAGGTGATTAGTCAGCAGAAATGCGTTGTTGCCACCCTGTGCTGCTGTGGAGTACATGCTAAAGCATCATAGAAAGTCATAGCATGTAGGAATTGTTTATATACCCCTATACTTATTGTTTGTGTTGTCTTATACTCCAGTGAATATATGAAAGCGTTTGACAGCAGGTGTTAAAAAAAATCCAGTGTTTCTACGTTGTAATATTATTGTTCTGTATACTGCAGATAGTAATGCTATCTGCCCTTTTGGCAAGTTGTGTAACAGTCATGCATTCCGCACATGCAGCATTCAGCAGATGATTGAATACTGTACATCTGCACAGAGTGAAGTTTGCATGTGAACATGAGTACATACCACGATGTAATGTTGATGGATAGCTCTGCTTTTACATACAGTAGTATGTAACCTCCGGGGGAAAAGGGATTGATGTTTTGAGTAGTACACACTACAAACCAACAGTTTTTTGGTAATACTGCATTTTATTTGCATTCTATTTCTAACTCTCTATCTCTTCATATCTCTGTAGCTGCTGAGCTTCACCCAAAAGAGACCCTGCTTCATCTGGCGGTGCGTTTGGGTTTGGCGCATCTCTCGCGATTCTTAATTCACCAGCCAAGAGGTCAAAGGGCTTTAACCTTACCCAATGAGGAGGGAGACACACCTCTCCAGCTGGCTCAAAAGGCCGGACAGCATGCCATGTTCAGGGTGCTGGCAGCGTAAGGCTATGATAAAAAAAAATCACTTCAGTTGTTCAGAACTAATGAAAAATAATCTCTTATTTGTGAAAGTTGTGCTGTAATATACGTGTACATACATATAATCACATGTTCAGTTTCTCATACAACCACTTGATTTGCTTTGGAGGGAATTTAAATGCTCTCTGGAGCCTTTTTGTTGTATCACAAGTCCAACTCCCTTAATTCTTTATTAGCTGCTAGAAACAATACATGATCCAAGGCAGTGTTAGTCATAACTCAAACATTATTGTCAGGGCTGGTTCAGTCCCCGATCTCTTTAAAAAAACACACATGCAAACATCACACACATCTGTCTTATGAGCTGTATTTACTTACCATATCTGTGGTAAGTAAATTTGCTCTTTTCCATTATGTCAAATACCAGTCGAGCTTAAAAAGCAAAACATTAGACTTACAGCTTAATACATATCTTTACATACAGATAATTTGAAATCTACTGATGTAAGTTGGTATTATCCAAAACCGACGGCTGCTATAAGAGCGTGACAGGGGATGTATGTAGAACACTTAAATAAGAATCCGTGATTAAACATGAGCATTTTGTGCCAGGAGCATTACAGTGTGAATTATGTGTTTAACGTGATAGTTGACATTTCCACCTGCAGTGATAAAGTTGTACTGATAGAGCTTGAGAACTTACAGCTTACGATGACTAATGATGACTTTCAGATAAGGCTGATTGTTTCTGGGCTTGTTAAATTCACTATATGTTAACCTCATTTCCTGTGATGTTTTATTCATTTATTTGAGGGTGTGTTTGCCTTTTTCTTTCTCCTCATCAGTCCTCCAGGTCCTGTTGTCGGCCCTGTTCCAGGTGTGTGGTGTGTGTGGGCTGACAGCTACCGCATGCTGAGGTTTTGTTCCTGCACAGACTCTTTGACCCTCACGGTGCGGCAGGGTTCCAGCAGCTGCCCTCAGAATGCCATAGTGGTCCTTCGAGACAAACTGGGAGACCACAACATCCTCAAACGGGTGAGGGCAGACAACACAGAACTCCTTTATTCTTTATTAACATGTCAAAATAAAAAACATAAAAACATAACATAAACTTAACATAAAAAATATTCCCATACAGCTGTGCACGATATCGTGTGTCATTGCTGTTGAGATAGGCACATTTGCACAGGTTTTGTCCAAGCTTGTGTAAACAGCAAGCCCTTGACTCTCGCACTCTTTAACGTGCATTGGTCATGATAAGAGTGAGGCAAGTAACAGTAAGCACAACATAATAGCTATTGCTGCCAGTAAATCGGGGGGTAGGACAGGGTGATATGAAAAGAACAGATCACGTTGTGGTGTTTTGCAGTTGTACTGGTTGAATAGAGCTTTGTTGTACCCAGTAATTCAGACCAAATTATTTATTAGTATATTAATTGTAAGTTCTAGTGATTGCTTGGCAGGTTCTTTGTCATAGTTCAATGTGACTGTGTGGACATAAGATCTGCTTTTGTTCCAGATCGGTGTGCTCCGAGCTGATCCTGAAGTTGACAAGAGAAGCAAAGATGTAGTCCTTTGTAGTGATGAAGGTAACAGACTTCATTTTAAGTAAACTATGAGCAGTATAGATTTCACATATGTGATGTATTAAGCTACTGTACATCGAGAAAGTAGAAAGTAATTCAAGTAACGAGAAAGTAATTAACAAGTAAATTAACAATTTCTGTGTAGAATTACGTATTTCAGTATAAAAAAGTGAATCGAACAGTACTTGTAATCAGTTATAATCAAATGTGTGGTTACCTGCTTGTGCTTGTGCTTTCTCTGTGTTCTCTGTCATGTGCTAATGTTACCTGTCACATGGATGTACCAGCTGTGTAACATGAGCTGTGAAAAACAGAAGTCAAACATGCACATGGACATCTTTGTACACACACATACACAGTGACATCAACAAAGCGTTAACTAATGTTAATCCACTAATCCATCACTTACAGAGTCAAATTCGACTCTGGGAGACTTAATGATATTCGAGTCATCAAACATGATTAAAACTAACCGTTAGTTGCAGTAATGGCATCACACTAGACTCTGCATGTAGAGACGCTCATATTTGCTGTCTCTCTGTGTGAGGTGGCGCGTGAGCTTGGAGACTTTAGTGAAGAGCGGTAGAAGACAGACCACCGCAGATTCACTGGTGCAAACGTTTGTATGGTCAGGCATCCATCACGTACAACCTAAAGAGACTATGAAAACACTAACAGATACCATAAAAGGCCCACTCTCTTTTCCACATGTGTTTGTTCTTCCTCTGAGAGTGACATGATCAGACTGGCATGCAACCACACACAGAGAAAGGGCTCCTTATAGATCTTCAGTGCTGCTACTACCTGTCTCACACACTCTGTAGCTCTCACTTAACGCGTGGCTGCTGTTTTTGGTAACCATAGAGATGCCAGATGGTGGTATCGACTTGTAAAGGGAAGCAGGAAGTGTACCTCAGTATTGACCTTAACCCTGTCCCGTCTTCAGCACTCGTCCATTAATCTCCTCAAAATAACAGCCTCGCTGTAGGGAGCATGAGCTCTTCCTCCGAACCTGCTGCTTCGGATGAGGACAGCATCTCATTGGCCAGTCTTCCATTCCTGGATAGTAGAGTCATATCCAGAGAACCTGTTGTTGTGCTGTCCACATGACTCTTCTTGGAAAGAGGAGGGTATTACTGTGTCATGCATCAACTTCAAGTTAAATATTTTTATTTTGCACAGGCCTTAGCAAGGAGCAGCCATCGGAAGAGCAAGTGCCGGTGAGTATACATACAGACAGGCTGCATATATATACAGTGTATGTGTGAGTGTTGTGGGCTGTGAATGTTTATAGATTTGTCTCTTAAGTTCATTGCTGGATCTTGCATGCAAACGTGCACGTATTTGTCTTATGTTCAATTTATCAGTACATGGATTTTCCTAAGAACATTGCTTCCTTTTTGTGTTTTTTGCTGGTTTATTTAAAGGTTTTTGAAGAACAGCTTGTCCTTTCTTTGGATGACGATGAAGAAGATTATCCGTCTTCATTATCTGGTAACCTCTTCTCTTCTCTTCTCTTCTCTTCTCTTCTCTTCTCTTCTCTTCTCTTCTCTTCTCTTCTCTTCTCTTCTCT
>JAUYWH010000004.1:3658497-3733035 GCA_034779795.1 Ctenopoma multispine
TTCTCTTCTCTTCTCTTCTCTTCTCTTCTCTTCTCTTCTCTTCTCTTCTCTTCTCTTCTCTTCTCTTCTCTTCTCGGCCAGCACAAATTTATCCACACCGAAATACTGTTTCCATTTGAATACTGTGGCAATAATACTGTGGCATCTGGCTTAAATGATGAATGGGTAATCCATAAAAAACCACAACAACATATTTGTGGCTGTACCAAACAGCAGGGTGTGGGAACAATGCATAACAAACTACTTGACAAGCTCTGAGTGAAATCCTTTCTCCTGTGACTCTGGCACAATATACAGACCTTTTTTTTTTTTTTTTTAAATCACATCACATCACAGGAAATCAATACACATACTGCTTCACAGACACAGACAGGGATGCACTGTCTAAGGTTAAGATGCAGTTTTCTTTGATTAAATTGATGAATTATAGTCCTGGACTCTCTTTACAAGGTACTTGGCCTCAATAATGACTCAGTCTAAGAGTCCAGGTCCAGGAATCTACCCTGTCACTGGGACAAAGACAGGAATGGGGTCAGGCTTGTCCCACTCAAAATCTTTCTGAGCTGGGAGATGCCTCCATCTGGCTTGTTGCCTTTCCATCCCCTCCCCCAATTCTCCTGGGTCGGACAGTGGAGCTGTGTACTTGAAGTGAGCGGAGGGAGGGGGGGGGGGTGGGGGGTTAGCAAGCTCAAATGTCTTAGGCTTACAAAAGCTGACATTTTAGGTGAGCCACATATATTAACCTTGGATTCTCTTTAAGCACACGCACATCTGATTGAGCTTAACAAGTGCAAACACTCGCCGGCTCGTAAAAACTTTGAGGAGGATGCCTACATGTTAGTGGTGTTGCCATGGTTTCTGTGAAAGCTAGTTTCCTGTGTGTAGCTGTGGGAGATAAAAAACTTTGCTGTAAACTCTGGGGAGATTCAGCTTCTGTCAATTGTAGCCTGTAAACTTTGTGACCGTATGTTGAAGATTGTGTGTGATTCTTTGTTTTGTGAAGTACCGATGAGTGACAACCCAAGGGCATCGATCCCAGTGTTTCCCACTCAAACATACTGCAGATATCTTCTGTGTTGCTCAAGTCTTCAACCTCACTGTTGTGCTGAATACTTTTGTTGTTATGACAGGGCGTCGGGGCTGCTGTGGCACAGTAGTTGTCATGCAGACTTATTGTTTTTTCCATATCTGTCAAAATGATCGCAAAGTTTTCTCTGGTTTCACTGACATAACTCATCAGTGTCAGTTTTTGTTGGAGCTAGCTAGTGTGACAATTACTCTACCAGCTGAGACCAGTGTTTCAGTCTGTCGCCATCATCTAGATTTTTATGTCTGTGTGTGAAGCTGCACGCACAGTGAGAGTTAGGTTGAGTTGAGATACAATGCGAGCTGACAGAGACCTATAGAGAAAACAAGATAAGTTCACTTTGTACTTTATGTCTGAGCTCCATGCTAATGACTTCACTGTGTGAGAGCAGCAGAGGAAATGCCTCTGTGATGCCCAGGATTTCCCTTACATTAGTGCATGCATGGCTTGTCTAGACATCAAAGTCTGGTTGGAAAGTGCACGTGGAGAGCACCATGAGCATGGCATCTCATCAAGAGGAGTAATTTTCCATCTACCACCAGACATACTATCAACCTCTCTTGTAGACACTGTTGTCACCAGTGGCACGAAGTAATTATGCTATATGTTATTAAGAACCTTATGTTCAACATTTAGTTCTACTTTTTGCTCTGTCTTATGTACACTTACAATGTGTGATATTAATAAATTGACGACCAACGTCAGTGACTGTTAAAATGTCTCTTTAAACAGTCGATGAAAATTACATTCGTTTTGCTTTGTTCATATAGTATTGTATTGGAAAAATACAAATTTGAGAGAGTATGACTCAATGTCAATATTGCTATTCTTCTTCTTATTTCCAAAAAAAAAGAGAAAAATAAAGCATCTTTGCCTACAGGCTATGCGGAGGTTTCTAGGAGAACTAACCTTTAAAGTCAAACAGGGAGTAGGTATGCAGTCTGTCATCATATTTTCCATTCCTAACTCAAAGCCTTGACATTTAAGCAATGCAAGATCAATGAATTATGGTAACATTGATCCCAATTACTGGTTGTTGATGTGTTTTTGTGCTCTAGGTAAGATATCTGAGAGCTAGTGTCTATATTCAGCCAGAACATTAGATGTCTGGCTGATGTCAGGATGAATAATGGTGATCAAAAATGGCTGTCTTGGTGTTTGGTGATGTTCAGCAGAATAAAAACAAATTCCAGGTAGACGTCTGCATCATACAGTAGAGACCTGCAAAGCCAAGAGGAGAGACAAGGAGACGTAGTCTGTTCGAACCATTATAAACTAGACTAAGCTATCCTGAGATGGTCCTGTATGTTTATCACAGTGACTGGGCTTCCCATGCGGTCTACCGGTCTTCAGAGCCAGTTTTCCCAGTGTGCTACAGATCCTCTGCACTCCATGATCAGCAACAGTGATCCGACCGTCATGCAGCAGGTTAAGCACCGTCCACTCTCTTCAAATATATCATCATTTGATGTTTTCTTACTTTTTCAACTGCAGTGTGTCACTTTTTCTTTGCACTTTCTTTTTTTTGTGGTTTTGCTTTAGGTGGATGAAGTTGACATGAAGTACAGTATCAGTGGGGTGACAAGGGACAGCACAGGGACTGACAGTGAATTATGGGACACAGTGGACTCAGAAGATCTCTTACTAGCAACTGATACTCCTCCACCCTGTCCTGAAGACCTCTGCCTTCCTTCTGTACCCTTCTCTCACCCTCTCTCACCCGCTGACCAGGCCCTTGCCCGACTGAGCCGACCTACCTTCTTTAAGACGACCAATCACCGAGATAGTCCCCCCATGGACACCTGTGACCTCAGGTAATAAATACTTTTTTTTTAATCAGAAAGCAATGCTATGCCTGTTTTTGTGTTTCCATGTGTAACTGGTCATTTATTACCTCAGCCCCAGTCTAGTGGCTCTGGAAGTGGACAGCGAAGAGGACAGCGGTGAGCCAAAATCTCCCCTTTCCCCGCTCTTGTCGGATGTTGAGAAAAGTGAAGACATAAGGGAAAGCCTTTATCCCTCTCCTAACCTTACATGCACCCGCAGCCAGTCTGCCTCCTCTGCGTGTGAACCCACCACAAAAGTAAAACACAGTCTCACTTGTCACACACTTTCATCAGATATTTCCTCTTTTCCTTATAATACCAGCAGTGTTTGACATCGTATCGCTTTGTTTTGGGTTATTTTTTTTGTTTTTGTCTAGGAATTGGGCGACCAGGGTATTCGACTACGGTCCTATTCCTACTCTTCCCCAAAAAGCAGTTTGCTTCCTGCTCGATTTGCCAGAGACAATCATACTTCAGATATCAGTCCTGGTCAGTAAATCTAATATTTCAAACTACCTTGTAAAATTAGAATTTCAGTCTAAAACACAACTAACAATGTTAACATGAACTAACTTCACTTGTTTTTGTGTGACTAATGAAGCAGCCTCACACGGTTGGTTGGTGCAGGAGCTAGCTGATTTTTTTACATTCTGCTATTCTAAAGTACAGTCAACTCCCAATAAATGGCTGTGCTCACATGAGATATACTCTACCTCTCAAATCTGTACACTAAATATGAAGCTACAGCCAGTGGCCATTTATTGCAAATATAGAAGTATTATGTATGTGTTAAATACATTGGATAAAATTTGTCTATGCAGTGAGCTCTAGACATAATAACTTCTTCATGTAAAGCTACAATAACTGGCAAGTGGCTCCAGCTTCACTTTGAACTTAAAAGTGGACTTGAAATTGATATCAATCCTCACATTCCACTCTCCATAAAAATAAACAAATAAGTTAAAAAATGTTGAACATTTCCTTTAATTGAGGGACAATAGAAAACGGTTCTAGTTTTGCTTGATATTGGCCATGAATCTACATCACATGCGTGGACGGCAAGAAATAATAACAGCTCTCAGTCTGGAATTCACTGTACATGGTGATAGTTTTCACCCTGTATAATTGACGTGTGAGCAGCCCTCTGTGCACTGTGCCCTGTAGATGCCGTACTCCACAGTGTCAGCCACAGCCGATCTCTCCTTCAGGCCCTCTCTCTGTCTAAATCTCTGTCTCTGCTCCACCCTGGTAGTAAGTACCGGACACCTGCAGCCGTCACACAGCGCTAAGTGTCTGCATAGTCAGCATGTCGCTGTCAGCATCAGCGCTTGTGTGTTTGTGTGTGTGTGTGGTTGGAATCAAGGTTATTACTGGAAACTGAGGGATGAACCCACAGATAATTATCACCCAACCCTGCAGTTCTTCTCAACACTGCAGATGATTTTTTTGGAGCTCATTGTTTTTAGTTTTATGTCTCACAGAGAGTTGGTTTACCAAACATATGGGCATTTATTCACCTAATCATTGCAAATATTAGTATTGAAATGCAAATATTTATATGACGTTCGAAAGGAGGGGAAACTAAACTACAAGTAAAACTGAGGTAGTGGAATTAGAAATTTTAATTGCTAAATTAAAATCATCAACAGTAATAACCTTGGCATGTGTTTGCATGATTCTCTGAAGAGCGGGAAAAAATGATTTTCTTTGAAGAAATCAAAAGTCAACTGATTGTTTTGCAGCGTGGTGGGGAGGTATGACGCATCTCCGTTGGGGTAATGGCTTTGTGTCTCTCTGTGCTTCAGCTGTCATATGTATTGTTCTGTCCCTTTGCGTATCAGCCATGGTTGTATTCAGAAGCTTTACAGTATAAACATGTTCAGAGGGTGAACTGATACTCATATCATGTAAATGAAACCCGAACCTGAGCCATGCTTTAGCTGTCAATTTTATGTGTTGTGAAATTCTTGTTTTAACAATAACTTCCTCTACTTTTTTGTGTTCACAGAGCAAAGAGGCACTAGTACATCAGAGCAGTCGCACGAGAAAAGGTATTTATGCTTTACATGTATTTTATTTTGCTTAGTGTAACTCTTACTTGGATTACATTGTATGCATGTATATGTAGCTTATAAATTCCAGTTCTTATCTGTCCTAATTCTAAATGACTCTGCCTTTTTAATTGTGTTTAGTCCTGGGGGCTTTCACGCTTAATTAAAATGACAATGTGTTTCATCAAATATGTGATCCCATATGTGGGTATCTATGTCTAGCAGGTTGCTCTGTGAAGTTTGCTGCCATCTTTTGTGAAGCAGCCCTGGTTTTATGTTTGTTACTGGTGTTTAGATCTTTTAGAACCATGTCCCCCAGAGGTTGCTTGTTCTCTCTGTTAGCCCCAGAGCAGAAGGCCATGCAAATGCTTTGCCTACTTCTAAGAACCGTAAGCAACTTCAGAGGTTCCTGGGTTTCGCACATTTCTATCAGCGGCTCAGCCTCTTCTTGGGTTGTGTACTCTCAAATTCATTACAGAAGGCTTACGCTGTCACCTCATCACTGTGGAGTCTGTCTTCAGATTTGACCAGCCAAATCAGGAATGCATGTATCAGTGCATAAGAGATGCTCCGTATGTTATGATTTGAATGTAAAAATGAGAAACGGTGTTGAAGGTTTACGTGTCGTCTGTCAGCTCCGTGAGGAGTGGCACTGATTTAAAAAAAAAAAAAAAGACATCCTCTTTGGTCTTCTGTCTCATTAAGAACAATGCCAGTTGACATTTCCTCTATCTATTTCACATACATGTATAAATACTCTAGTTGAACTGACACAATTCAGTAGCTCCCCCTAGTGGAAAATACCAAACAGTATAGGGGATTAAACAAAGTGTAAAAGGCTCCGTCATCACTTCTTGTTAAATCCCATTTGTTTGACTCTGGATTTGTGCTTGTTTTGTCAGTTGTGAAGGGAACAACCGGATTTGCATCTTTTATATTTATCATAGCATGTCTCACTGGCCCTCACGGTGGATTCTCATCAGCACAGAGCATTAGTATGTGTGTCCATGTGTGTGTGTGTGTGCTGTTCTTACAGGGAGATTAGGTTCCGTAAGCGTGCCCAGTCTGCTGATGACGAGGGCAGCATGGAGCTGGCAGAGTCCCTCCAACATCTCACCTTGTCTGAGTTCCTTAAAGAGTATGTGTGGGGGGGATTGAACTTCGTCTGCTTTGTTCAGCTTCCTGAAACGTCTGGAATTAAAAAACTAACTCTAAAGGCCCTACAGCCCTACTTTCAGTATGCCACATTAACCTGAGATCAACAAACTACAACATGTTCTTCCTGTATCTCTTCAGTTTGCTCTTCTCTACTCTTCCGGTTTCCGCCTTCTCATTACCTGTTTATTTGTCATCTCATTTCCTCTCCTCTCTGTGTTTGCTCTCTTTTCTGTTTTTGTCTCCTTGTCTCCCCTCTGCTTGATTCCTTTCCCCTCATTGCGTCTCGTCTTCTCTAACAGACGAACAACATGAACCAATTGTCATTTTGCATGTTTTTAGCTGTTAACATTACTAATTTAAATTTACTTTCACAGCTCAGAGATGCAGAGTATGAACACACTTATGTTAGAGAGCATCCCAAACCTGGTTATGAACCAGTTTATATGCTTATACTATAAGCATATAAAGTTGTACATTTCCTACTCATACAAACCCTCTTCCTGCACCTACGCAAGCCTCTCATGTCATACTTGCTTTTGTTGTCTCATAGTCTCAGCCAGAAGAATATCAGGATGACGTGACTAACACATCAGCAAACCGACAACTCATCCTTTTACACGTCCTTTTTACATCCCAGACACAGGGTAACACATTGCTCTGACATAATTCAAACTTTTATTGCAGGATTGAAGAAGAGGACTTTGATAATTGCAACATCCCAGCCAAGGTGGAATCGGAGAAGTACAAAGTCATTCGCACGTTCAGTTTTCTGAAGAGCAGGATGTCCAGTACACGCAACAAGGCCAAGGTAAATCCAGACATAATATGTTTGTTGTGTGTGTATATATGCAGATGTATCCTGTATGTACTAGCTGCTAAACATTACAGTTAATTACAAAAAGTATTTGCGGTAAAATACATTTTATATTGGCCAGTATCCCATGTCTAGACTTTATTTTTCTGTTCTTTGGGAGACACAATCAGGAAATGTTTCTGGGAATAACTCAAGGTCAGAGTGACAGACCAAACACAGTGTCCGGCCTCTTTCCTTTTAATGATTAATCCCCTGTTGTTGAGTCAGCACAGAGACTGGAAGCCCTCCCCGACCTGCATCTGTTGTTTATGCCCTCTTCATTTCCTCGTCAGTAGGATTTCTTACGGTTTGGAAAGAGCTGGGGTTTCCTTCCAGGCTCATTTACGTACTTAGATGTGGGATAGTTTACTCTGCAAATAGAAACCTGACAAAGGTCTTTAATCTGGTTTATAGAAGTACGAATTGCTGATCTATTGAAGTCCTGCTTTGGACAGATTTTAGTTGCAGTTGTAAATTGCTTTTTTTCCCCCTTTGCCTTTTTGTTTATTCGTATGTCTCTGACATGGTTTTCAAAGGGGAAGGGAAAGGACAGAGAAGCCAAGGATAGGCAGCTGAATGGACATCGATTTATGACAGGGTCCTGTTTAGGCCCCACCATGTGTGTGGTGTGTGACAAACCAGCATCTGGAAAAGACTTGCTGCATTGTTCTAGTAAGTAAAGGTTCATTTCAAGAAATTGTTATATTATTTGCAAAAATAAACCAAAAAAAGATAAACATAAAAATTGTTTTTTCCTAGTTTGTACTGCAATCGTCCATAAAGGCTGTAAAGACTCTGTCCCTCCATGTTTGAAGGTGAGTGTTGTCCAAAGTTCTTAGAAAAACATGGTCTTCACTGCTTCTGGTCTCTACTTGAGTCTGTTGTTGCATTGCTTGTTTATATCCTGTAAACTGGCCTCTCTCATTTGTATTACTTAGAAACTTCAGGATAAATACACTGTTACCACGGTGAAGAACAAGACAGCATCCCTCCCACAGAGTGAGTTTACAAGACAAGGGTCAACGATCACCAACCGTCTTCATGACGTGCATGAAATGTTTAGGTAGTGATGTCGTGTTGTGGGTTTAAATGTTCATTGTCTTTCCTTGGTCGTAGATTTCATAGTGAGAGATAGTGCTCCTCCGCGAGTCATCCCCATTTCTACCTCCCTACCTGTCATGACCTCGAAGGAGAAGAAGGAAAACGTGATCCAGTCATCGTCTCTTTCTAGAAGTTTCCCCAACAGTGACAGGTGAAAAATCTTTCAGACCAAATTACATATTATAATATATGTTGACACTGGTAGCAGTACTGACGGTGTTTGTTCTTCTCGTGCTCCCCTCAATGGTGCAGTCGGCTCAATGAGAGTTCAGAAACAGAGTCTGATGCCTTGAAGGTGACCAGTCAGTCAGAAGAGCTCTTGCCCACTCCAGCGTCCTTTACCTCCACTGACTCATCCTTTGGAGAAGGTATAAGATGAAGGAGACTCTTGAGTTTTGGAATTTTAAATTTGTCGCATTACAGCATAAGCTTTGTCTCAGTGCTGGTGGCAATCGTTATTTCAGGATCCAAATCCAATTTGGAACAAGGAAAAATGTATTTGTGTATCAGAAGCTGTAAATTATTTAGTTTTTTGGGTATTTAATGTTAGGTGGATGAATCTAACATTGTAAAAAGGCAGTGTGTATAACTGGGTTATAAAATTACTGTGGAGAGTTTTTAATAAAGTTAACACTTCTCTCCACAGACTGTGTGGACACATATATCCACAGTGACATCTCAGCTGTGGATTACAAAGCTGAGTCGTGGAGTCTCACAGTCGAACACAAGTTCTGCAAGAAGCAGGACAAACAAGCCGTCAAGAGGCAGGATGTTATCTATGGTAAGTAGAAGTCAGAGTTGTGAAAGAAGATCACTTGAATGTGTCGTTTTCTGCCAGCTTCAGTATCGCATGTAAAATTTCTATAAAAGCATATAATAAAAAAAACAGCTAACGTTTTAATACAAAATACACATTAGGTCTCTCCTTGTTGAATCTCTGATGCAGAGTTGATGCAGACCGAGCTTCACCACCTACAAACGCTACACATCATGTCTGCGGTGTTCGGGCGAGGTATGAGGGAGGAAGTTCAGCTTGATACAGATGTGGTGGAGCGCGTCTTCCCCTGTCTGGACCAGCTGCTTCTCTTCCACCACGCCTTCTTCACTGCCATGAAAGAGCGGCGGCAGGCTTCAGCACAGCCCCAGGGACACAGGAACTACCTTATCCAGAAAATAGGAGACATCTTGCTGCAGCAGGTTAGTTGATCTTCTGGGACTCTTTTTTTTTTGCTGAGTGTGAGACTGTAAATCACTTAGTTTGTGTGTTTCTATGCAGTTTTCAGATGAGAATGGAGAACAAATGAAACAGGTATATGGAGAATTCTGCAGTCGTCACAACGAAGCGGTCAGCTATTTCAAAGAGCTCCAGCAGCATAACAAGAGATTTCAGAACTTCATTAAGGTACTTAACATTTTCAGATCAACTTTTTGCAAATGAAAACTTTGAACCACTTCTAAAATAGCTCTAAATGTTTTTCTTGTGTTTTTATTTTTTCAAGCAACAAGGCAATAATTCTTTGGTGAGACGACGGGAGATCCCAGAGTGCATCTTGCTTGTAACCCAAAGGATTACAAAGTACCCAGTACTGCTGGAGCGGATCCTGCAATATACTCAAGGTAAGTCATCTACTGCCCTCTGCTGGTAATGTGGTTAAATAGCCAACAGCACAATATCAAGTATTAAAGTAAAAAAATATACAATTAAAACACAACATTTCTTTTAGTCTTTATGTCTTTCTGCTTCCTGACTCCTCAGAGGAGACGGAGGAGCACAGTGACCTTTCGAAAGCACTGACTCAGATCCGGGAGGTGATAGCAGCTGTAGACTTGAGGGTAAGTGAAAATGAGCAGCATCAGAAGTTGCAAGAAGTGTGGAACCGCATGGAGAACCGCACCTCAGCCAAGCTGAAGAACGGACATACGTTCCGCAAGCAGGACATGATGGGGCCAGGACAAATGCTCAAGTACCAGGGCCTGCTTCTCTGGAAGACTGCCACTGGTCGACTGAAAGGTGAGACTCACGTGTACCCTTGTTTTAATGATGGGTTATTTTGCAAATTTTGTACATGTCAGAAGTAATAAAAAACTGGTGACATAGAAATATCTTCCTACTTATCCTTGCTTCCACAGATGTCATGGCACTCCTTCTCAGAGACGCACTCATCTTTCTACAAGAAAAAGACCAGAAGTATACATTTGCGACTGTGGTATGCACACATTATTAACTAATTCATATCGGGTTAATCTCAAATACAAACACCCAGGAGCTACACCATATCACTTGTCAGTTATCAGACCAATATCACCTTATGTAAAATTACATATTTTACCACTTTAATATGCACCAGGACCAGAAACCTCCAGTCATTGCACTGCAGAAGTTAATAGTACGTGAAGTAGCAAATGAAGAGAGAGGAATGTTTTTGATCAGCGCGTCAGCCGCAGGGCCGGAAATGTACGAGGTCCACACGTCATCCAAAGAGGAAAGGAACACCTGGATGAGACTCATTAGAGAGGCAGTAGAGAGGTGTGTGTGTGTGTGTGTCTAAATGAGGATTTTCAATACTAAATGTTCACTTTTTTTGACTAACCTTCATTTACTGTTTTTATTGATTAGCTGTCCGGAGGAAGAAGAGGAATACACAAGTGAATCTGAAGAGGAGAAGCGAGCTGCTGTGGCTCGTGTTCAGAAAATTTATAAGTTACAAGGTATTTGAAAAATTCTGTATTTGTTATTTTTCCACCACGGTCTTGAATATTTATTACCCCTGAGTTAACCATTTGAGCTTGTGTATCAGAGAGTCTGATGAGCCAGGACCAGCAGATCTGCTCCAGCCTGGAGGAGAAGCTGCACATCTACACAGAGCTCTCTGCTCTGAGTGGGAGGAAGGACGCTTCGCTGCTTGAACCGCGTCTGCTCGTTCAGCCGGACTCTGAGGAGCTGCCCCAGGCTGCTGTTCTGCTAGCTGCAGCTCTGCAAGAGGGTGAGACTGTATAGGAAACAACACAAAAACTCTTGAATACAGTTACAGTAGAGTTTTCTCATAGTTCGAGATAGAGATAGAATATTAGGAAACGTATTAAAATTTAAGATTTGCAGTGTTTTGCATTTAAACTGATTAGTGATACTGTTTAGTCTAAGCTACATTCAGCAGTTATAAGCACTACATTAATATTTAATGATTTGTAACATATTTTAATGTTGATCTAATCACAGAAGTACATTTTTATTTATGATAGCATATATGGTAGCACAGACATCTGCTACTATTATAGTGTTATAGGCCATTTATTAAATGTTTATGTTCTGCTACGATATTTTGTGTATTGCTTATTTAGTTGTCTTATGTTAAATAAAATTATTTCAAAGTTCATTTACCTTATGACGTAAATGTATCTGGGATTTGTCCCATGCACAGTAAATGTAACAAAGGGTGATCTATTTTACACTTGTGCTTTTTGTTTCCCAGCTGAGAGCCTGAAAGTCACACTGTCATCTAAGGCCTGTTTACCATCCAGTTACACCTCCGACTCCGACACAGACTCTGTGTTTCCTGTCAGCCCTGCTCCACTTGTAGAGCCCCTCTCAGATTCTTCAGAGGCCTCAACAGAAATCTCTACTGCTAGTGACAACAGTTGGACTCAGGGGCTTGTTCCAGCTAACTTACAAAAAGCTGACACAAATGGCACTGACTTTAAGGTACAGGACACATTCTGGTATATAAAATGCATTTAGCTTATAAAATGCTTGTTTAACGTGACATAACGTGACATAAGATGAAATCCTATACTAAGCAGGGTTTTTTTTTTGTGAAATGTTGATGCAGCAATGTAATGTTTTCCCATTGCTATTGTTGTGATGGTGGCGATAGACTGGTGTTGCAGAGGTATTCTAGGTTATTATAGCATTTTATAGGCTGCATCGGAACGTCACCGCTTTCCATTTCCTTACAGCTGTGTGGCTCAGGATTGCCAACAGTTGTTTTAATAATTCAGCACAGTCTATTAGAATTACATTTCAGTCTCAATGTGATGAATCATTTATAAACTCATAATAAAGGAAAAAGTCTATTTAGATCCCAAAGGTATCGCACCATTAAAAATTGATGTGCTGACTTCCAATTACCATGCCACAGTTGTGCTACTATTTGCAGCTTTTTGTGACCTGTGAGGTAAATGATTATGGTAGAGAAAATTAATTTCCTATCATCTGCTTCGTGGTAACACAATTCCAAATAATGTAGTAGGACACAATGCTACCACCAGGGGGCACAAATGTTGCATGAATACAACTCCAAATCTTTGCCATGAGGAAAATATTTTGAGTTCCCTGTGTAACTTTGAATTTAATAAATTAACAGAATGATATATATAAACATAACAGAGTTATTAATATGTATACTGTGTGCATTTTTTGTCCAGGTTGCTCAAAGTGTCCAAAGCCTGACCCGGTTGCTCTACAGTCTGCAGGTCAGTGCATTACTCGCAAATGACCACAAGCTACTTTCTTCCTTTCTCACAGCTCTTATTTATAGATCATCATCTATTCAGCAAGTCAACACGCAAACGTCCTCTATTCCCAGTATGGAAACACACATGCAATGTTAGTGTCATATGCAGTTGCGCTGAAGGCTTTCATATGCCTGCACACTCCAGCTCCCACACGCCGTTCTGGGGTTTGAAGCTAAAGGTAGCGAGCTATAGGAACGAGGACCCTTTTGATCTTTTTGCTTTATGGATCTTTTGTTTCTGTATGTACACACTCCTCTTTGGTAAAAAATGTAAATTTGTTCAGAGTGAGTGCGTGTGTGTGTATTTGCATAGTGTGTGTACACACTCTTGCCTATCTGTGTCAGTTTGAGGGTTCTGATCACATTCCCATTTTCATATTCAAATCTCTGCATCATTTCTTGCACATGAATCTGAAAAACCACTGTTGTATCAGGGGTGGTGGAATAATTTCACCATATAGAGAGATGTTGTTGACCCAACACATAAAAAAGTCATGGGACCAACCAGCGCAAATGATAATTTCCGCCACACTTTGCCATTCAAATCACCTCCTCTTGTTGCCTGTTGTGAGGATGCACATGTTGGTAAAGTGGTAGTTGAACCTTTGCATTTTTATGAACCCTGTCTCTTGTGCCTTGTGCTAGGCTGCTGTGACTATCCAGGACAGCTGCTATGAGGTCCAGAAGCTCCTCCTCCAAGAAACTGGACGCCCTTCCCCAGGCTCTCAGCGACAGCACCTTTCAAGCTTCCGGGGCAGCACCCTACAAGAACAGGAGAAACAGCGTAACCTGGCTCAGCAGCTCCAGGGCCGACTGCACCAAGAGAGGGAGCGCTGGGAGAGAGAGTGCCAGTCCAGGGAGAGCCAGCAGGAGGAGCAGGAGAGCAAGTTGGAGGAGAGGGAGAGGCAGT
The DNA here is from genome assembly GCA_034779795.1 of Ctenopoma multispine. NCBI lineage: Eukaryota > Metazoa > Chordata > Actinopteri > Anabantiformes > Anabantidae > Ctenopoma > Ctenopoma multispine. Next base: position 3,671,995 of record JAUYWH010000004.1, read on the forward strand.
GCCACCTTGAGGCGGAAAGGCTAAGGCGAAAGAGGGAAGAGCTGGACGAACAGCTGGAGGAGTACCAGCAGAGCCTGGGACGGCTCAGGGAGGGTCAGAGGAAAGTGGAGATGGAGCGTGAGTGCCTAGAGAACCAGCAAAAGCTGCTCCAGACCTGGAGGAACGGCCAGCAAAGGAACCTGCCCACTGCGATTCCTCACATGGTCATCCCACTAGACGGGCAGCAGGTAGTGGAGGGGAGACACAACTGGCAACTTCTTTCTTCAGTCTATGGATTTTTTTTAAATCTACAGTATTACTTTAGGGCTCAGTGATGTTCCTGACTAAAATTCTTGACTTTGACACAAGTGTGATGTAGCTATGCTGTGTTTATGGAGTATTTCTTGGCTAAAGTCATTAATGAGAAGCTTTTCACAGACAGCTGTCAGCCTGAGTTACGCCGGTTCACTCATTCCCACAGAGCAGCTCAATCCCCTCTTGATATGTGACCTGTGATAATGAGAGCAATTTCAGCGTCATTTGTCTTAGTGCTCCAGCAGCTCCACTCAACAATAAACATCTTTAATGATTGATGATAATTAAACCGCTGCAAATAAAAGCTCTAACAAAATAATTAAAACCAGAGGCACGTAGCCCGAGAAAACAATCAATCGTGTCCAAAAGGGCTTAAATTATTGACACTTTATTCGAAAAGCACTACAGTGAAATCTCTCCTGCAAGCTGGAAGGCATGGAAGATAAAGGGAGCGCTGTTCCCTTTGCCCTTTAAGTCCCGGTGTATGTCACATGAAAAAGCAGCGGCGGTGAAACAAATATAGCACATACATTGATGTGAGCCTCTGTTTTGTGCTGCGCAGCTCAGCAGGTGTGACTGTTCAAAAGACGCACAGAGCCCTTGAATGGACAGACAAATGAGGAGACTCGTGTTACAATATTCCCTCTCTCCCTCATTAATTTACACACCACCTTGGGCTTTCACAGGCCAGACGAGATGAGGCTCTCCTGCTTTTTTTCCGGCAGTGGCGAGGTTGCATTAACAGCAGTGGTCTGACAAGAGGTGCAGAGGCAGTGGAGGTGCTGATATTCCCCTGCTAATGTTTTAGCCAGAGGCAGCAGTTCACAGGGTCAGAGACAGATTGAATGACGCGCATACAAACATCATGCACACACCAGCTATCAGGTCTTTTCTAATTAACTGTGCTGCTCCGCTCAGCATAAGAAAGGGCATGTTGATGTGAAGATGTGACAGGGGAGAGGTGTTAGGAGGGGACAGCAGGAGTGGATGTGATATTTCTCCTCATAATAAAGGGTCAGTTCACCCAAATGACATATTTTCCCTGTGTAACCTCTGTTTTTATCTAGTTATGTTTTGTTTGGGGTTTGAGATATGCAACTCTGAGAGTTTTGCCGAGCCATTTTATAGGTTTGGTCTTTAAAATATAAAATGTATTCTGTGAAAATTTAATTTACATCAGTGCATTTCAAAGGTGCATTGTTGAAAGATTCCACAGATGTAGAAACCACCCAACCATCAATGTCCATTCTTTCTTTCGAAGCTTTTATTTGAGCAAAAATATGAGCTGAATTTCTGTTCACATCAAGCTTGGTTTTCATCTTTCAGTTCTTTTGATCGCCATGTTGTTTGCTTGTGTCCTTAGGACTCTGGGCTGAATCAGTCCAGAGACCACGCTGGTAATGGCTCCGTGTTTGTGAACGAGGCTGCATTTGTCAGCACCAGCCTCAACAACCGCCACATCCACCATAAAAGAAATGATCCCAGCGCACACAATTGTCTCAACACCCTGCTGGCCAGATCCAACAGCAGACAGTCCCCTGTAGCTAATGCTCCCCATAGTTCACACTCCCAGGGATGGGTGATGGGAACAGGATACCTCTGCAGCCCTGCAACTGGTAAGCATTACCAACATGATCATGTTTTATCATCTGTAAAATTAAAGAAAAATGCATGTGGCAATTGAAACTCAAACTAACTCAAACAAGACTATGTGGGAAAATAGTTTAGCAACCTGAACAAGTTTCTTTTATACATAATTACAAAGAATATAGGGATGTTATTGTCTACGGTATATAATTTCAATAAACAAGTCAGTGAATAGGAAGAAATCTCTGTACTCACTGGACGAGGTTAAAACTAATTCAGATAAGCTGTGATCTTTGGGCCTTTAAAATTATTTTCAGAAATCAGACCTGTTAAACTATAAATAGAGATTTGGAGCAACATACGGTGTGCTGCCACCTTTTTCTTTTTCAGAGAAGCCCTTAATTATTTCAGGAAGAAAATTCCAAACCACATTTTGCAACACAGTGGTAAACATGCCCTGGTCCTAACCTTTTTGAAACATGTTGCTGGCATCAAATTTAAAAGCATGGATTAAAAAAAATTACATTTGTCAGTTTTACATTTCAAATGTTGTCGTTACACTAAATTGTACCAATCAAATATAGGTCTTAAATTATTTGCAAATTTTGTATTCTGTTATTTACCTTTTACACAGTGTTACAGATTTCTTTGTTAAATGTGGTTGTAACTACATTAAATTTATTAGTAATAAGTAGGACTGTTAAAATAAACTATATTTGCTGTCACTGGTGAAGATAAGTACTTTTTATATTTATATTTTAGATAAATTGTGTTGTGTATATAATGCCATAACAATAAACTAAACTGACTAATATGTAAAGTAGCTCATTATGTGTCTTAGAAAATTACACAATATTACACAGCTAAGGTGCTCGTATTGTACAGCAGTGCTCTGATATCACACTGTCTCTGCTGCTAAGCCGAGTTGAGAAATCTGTTACCTGTGAGAATGTAAACAAACCCTCTGCTTGCACTGGTTTCACCCATCTATGTGAGGCCATACTGTATACACACACACACACACACACACACACACACCTCTGTCAAGGCTGTATCCCTGGTGAGGCCTTGTCTGTCCTTCCTCACAATTAATCAGTGTCTACTGACAAAGAAACCACCCTCTCTTCCCCAGCATCTCCAGCTGCACCAGCAGCAGTCCGGGGCACCCGCCTGCCATAGGAAAAGAAAATCAATGGTTTCTCTATCTATTGACTGGCAGGGCAGACAACAGCATGTGAATCACAGTTCAGAGGCAATGGCTGACTGATTGGGACATCGATCTAAAAAAATCTTTACAAAACTCATTACAGCATGACTTGTCATCGCATCAGGCGAAGGGGGAGGTGAAATGAGAGGAATGAGAGATGCAGACACATATTAATCTCTGTTTCACTCGCGAGGTGTTGGCTACATTCTCACGTTTGATCGCCCTTGTTCCTAATCCGTTCATGCACGCGCTGATTCTAATAATCAGGCCAGGCGGAGAAAATTACAGGTTACATGTGACTTGTCTCTCAGGCCTCATAAAAATAAGGTCATTGTTAACTGCACCTAGTGGACTTTGTTTACCAGCTATGGGAGGCTGCAAAATCTCTTCCTCATTGATCAGCTTATTAACCTTTCCTCGTTATTGCACACACACAAACCCCAGTGAAACCTGAGTCACTTGTTAACAAGCATGGGGCGTATACTTTGCTGCAACCTACAACACAGGGTGTGTTTCTGCAGACCTCTATCCACAGTGCACTCCTCGGTGGATCCTGTGAGAGCCTGCAAGGAAATAATCTAAAACTAATACAATTTCTGATACTCACCTAATTTTCCAGTAGTTTAAAACCTAAATAAGAAGTCATTTATGTATTTAATGTACTTAATGTATTTAATCTCAGATTTTAAGAGCTCCTTCATACTATATCATATTTTCACACGCTCCCTGGTATGTGGAAGAACCTGCTATCTATATTTTCTTTTCAAAGAATTCATTCAAAAAATTCTTCTCATGCATACACACACACGCACGCACGCACAAACACACACACGCCCTTTTTCATCCAATGGATTTCCATACATTGTTCCTGTACACTGTAATTGTGGAACCAGTTAGTTGGAATGTTTTGAAAGGATGTCTCATCTGATGAGTCGAATCAGGTGCTGCTCACCTGTTCATACAAAGGATGAGAGCATCATGAGTTGGCAGAGGAAGAAAAGACAAATGAAACTAGTGCTCTTCACAGTATGTAGTCATTCATGCCGTGCATAACATACTGCATGATTCACAAACATACTTTGTGACTTTAACAAAACACTGAGCTGCACAGTAATGGTTAGGTGATACTAATGGTTATTTCGCTGAATACTGAGATCATGACTGGAATAGAATAAAATAGAACTTGATATGTCCCAGGGCCAAACCAGGCCAAACACAATGTACATCCCAACACTGGGATATTTCAGTATTTGTTCATTATATTGATCACACAGGCATGAAGAATCCCAAATTTAGCTTTTTATTTACGAGAGATGTTATATTATGTTGTCCAGTAAGTTCAGTGTTGCTAACAAGGATGACCTTTAATGACTCAAGTCAAAGTGTCTGTCTTACATTTAACATCAACAGATGTTTGTGATGTTTAGTTTATTTTCAACATATGTTCCTTTGTTTTGTAGTTTTAATGAGTAATGCCACATATTTTATCAGATCTTAATTAATTAATCTTCATTAAATGTGTCTGGCATATTGAAATAACACCCTGCCTAATCTTAATTATGTATATGAATTTCAGAGATTGCAAATTTTGAAATTGATAGACAAGATCTGTTCAGTCAGAAACTGGAAGATACCAATTTAATTTAACTTCTCTTTTAACTGACATCTTCCAGCTTCTGATTGACTGAACACACCTGATCCAGGTAATGTGTAGGGCAGGGATAGCTGCAAAACAAACAGGACACGGGTCCCTGAGTGACCGTGTTTGGGAATCACTGTTCTTGATTGAGGACATATCAGTTCGTCAGATTTTCTGGAACTACAGAAACACACAGTCCACTTGCTGTGATGTTACCGATGATTATTACTTTCCTCACAAACTGTCTTTGACATACAAATGTACAGACACCAGCTACAGAGAGCACCTTAACCAAAACAGAATTAAAGTTCACTAGTGACACCTGAAAAAACCTGCTGTCGGCAACCTTTGTCATTTTAACTATTAATGCAATGGTCAGCGGTGGCATAAAAGGCAGGTTTTGTACACCCTCATGTGCTAATGATAAATAGCTTTAGAGATTAGTGAATCTGAAAACATGCACCCATGCAGCAGGATGCGGCACTGCACAGCTCGGCTGCGAAGGAGAGCAGCACCACAATACTAGCGGATTGAGCCAAATAAAAAATGCAGCTAGGTTGTGATTTTGATTAACTGATTTGACATCCTTAATAATAATACTAAGATCATATTTCCTCATTTACAAAGCTGTAAGACAGGGATCGAGTATTATTGTCATCTGACTGCACACTGACTCATCTATCAGAAACCAGGCCTCTATGGTGGCTAACAGAGCTAATCTAGCAGACTTGTATATAATTAATCAAACAGGGACACATTCCTACAGGGACACAATGAGGCAATTTATAGTTCATGCCATCTGTTACCATGACAGCACACCTGCCCTTATGCTAGACAGCACCCCTCATGCACAAATTATAACAATGAAAGCATACATATGAACACATTATTAACTAGATAGTACTTACAGAAAAACATTGTCTTCAGAGCTTCTTTAATTGAATAATAATGTTATTGAGACATTCCTCCTATAACGATGACGAACAGGGGGGGGATAGGGATTTACTATTTCGCTCAGATACACTTCAGTATGACATACTATGTTTATGTTTACTATGTTTACACAAACCCTAAAGTTTGCCAACTTTAGGGTTTGTGTCCTTTTAATGTGGTTGAAAGATATGACCTTGTTTGTTCATCCTTGCTTTCTTGCTCATTTTCGGTTTCTTGTTTCCTCATCTCTTCTTATTAATGGTCAAGTGTGAAGAGGCAGGTATCATTGAATCCCAACCATGATGACTGATTATATTGACAGAAGAAAAATGATAAGTGACCTAAGCAGAGGGGAAATGACGGATAACTTGGAACTCTTTTTCTTTTCATTCTCAGTCTGACACAGGAGAAAGCAGCAGAACTGCAGCTGCTGTGTTTGATCTATACTTGATCTATATCTATATTTTTTTGATTGTACTTTGTACTTTTTTACATTTTACAGTTATATTTATTATTGTATTTTGCACCAAGGGAGTGGCACTCCAATTTCGTTGTACCCTGTACAATGACAATAAAGGCTATTCTATTCTATTCTATTCTATTCTATTCTATTCTATTCTATTCTATTCTATTCTATTCTATACACTGTTAGTGATTAGATGAGTGGGCTAAATAATTATACTGAGCTCATTAAACAAGTGGCTACATGTCCCAATCTGGTGATTATTTATCAATTGTTACTGAATGATGAGATCTCATTTCTTTAACACAGAATATAATAACTGTATTTTTCATGTACCCACACAGATCATAACAGTCACAGCTACATTGGAGAGACCTGGTCGTCAACAGCAAGTGGAGCTGACCCATTTCCGGTGCTCCCGCATCCTGGTGACTCTAAGCTGGACCTCAGTGCCCTGGTTGCCTTGGAGACTGACAGTGGTGGGGAGGAGGGCAGGGAGGAAACTATCGTGTACCTCTGAATGTTGACATATTTCCTACCCGAAAAAAACAACCTGCACTTGGACCAAGATAGAGACACCTATGAAGCATCAGAACCAGGATTGGATCAGGGCATCTTCTTCTCTGTAAAAACCTTCCTTTGTCAAATTTTGTTTTTTTTCGTTGAGAGTTAATGGAGAGAGGAGTAAAGATGAAGGAACTGAGGTTGTTCGAGATTCCGTCTCACGTGTGTCATGCACCTTAGCTTAAGCCACCACTGGGTGTCTGTGTGTGTGTGTGTCTGTGTGTGTGTGTGTGTCTGTGTCTGTGTGTGTGGTCTTTATTGACCCCCTGAGCCCTTGCAGCCACATCTTTTCTACTGTCCATCCTTCACTGCCTTTCTTTCTCAGGTTCCACATATCTCATCCCTTGAGCGCTGTATTTATTAAATTTTCAACAGAGGAAGAGAGAGTATACTTAATATCAGCAAAACATCAGGCTTTATCCCTCCATTGGGTGATTGTCTTGTCATAGCATAAAGTGACGCTTTTTCATTTGTCAGGCAGTCTTTGTTTAAGCGTAGCATAACATGACGCATACAACATTAGAACTGACGGATGAGGTGCCCATGTTTTCCAGACTTGCTGCCTGTAGCTAGCATCTACTTTCTTTTATTTACCCTATTTATTATTACATTTTTATTGTCAAGTGCGTGCCGATGTGCAGTAGAAAGATGTTGCAGTTGTGCTAACATGTCTGAGTTCTACCCACAAAAGCAAGAGAAAACGTACCTGTTCCTGTAAAGTGTAAAAGGAAGTTGTGGTGTAAGAAGATGAACATAATGAAAATATGCTGGTTCATGCAATTTTAAGCAATAATGTAATTATTTGGAACTCTTCTCCTCTTAAATCAGTTTTAGTATGCTTTCATTTGTGTTATCATTTTGAGCCAGGCTAGCAGCATGGCTATAGGGATGGCCATATCTCTCGCCAGTGGGTCCAAACTTAAATATCTCAAAAACTGTTGGATGGATTGCCATCTCAAAAACAATAATAGTCCCTAGTGGATACATCATAGATGAATCAAAATGAGTTTGGCATTTGCAATTTCAAGTGAACTGTCCTAACAAATATTGGACGGCTTGCTGTGGAAAAACTAATGGCATTCCCATTGGCCTGTGCTGTACTGTAATATTAGCATGCTAACACGCTAATCTAAAATGGCAAACATACACACAAAAAATGGAAGCATATTAGCTAACTCACATAGGCCTTTACCCTCAAAGCACAACTGTGGCTTTGTAAGATACACACAGCAGCTGGTGTAACTGTAGACTCTTTGTTACTTGTAGTTTATAGCTCTTTATTTCAGTTTTGTTTTTACATCACAAAATATGATGTTCTGAAGTTACGTTTGCCAGCACCCAGAACAATATGAAGTTGCCTTATTGATACCATTAAACATAAAATTAAAATATTACACTTGAATATACATATATAATATTTACTTACTATCATGGGCATTGCTATGTAAAGAGTTCCCTGTGCCAATATTCATGTGTGTTTTTACAGACACAATAGATGAAGAATTGGTTTAATTGATGTCATAGTTTCCTAATGGAACAATAAGACAGTGGCAGTATTTGATGTAATTTAAGTGTCATGTTTATACATTTATTTATTTATTACAGTGCAAAAACGTTTTGTTTTACAGTGCTTGGTGAAGGGTTGGATTGTACATAGACGTGTACCTGCTGTGTAAACCAATGAATAGGTGTTTTCTTGTGTGCTTATGTGTTATGAATTCAGACCCAGCTGTTCCGATAAAAAATACTTTTATTGAACTTGAACAGTCCTTTGTTTTTCTTTAGGCCTCCCTTTACCTCCCTCACAAAGCCAAATTTGGCTTTGTGTTAATACAATGAAACGGCAAAACTGTTAAAACACAAACACAATTTTTAGCTTAGCTACAAATATGCCTTCTATTTTTATGGTCATAGAATGAATGTGCATAATCTGTAACAGTGTTAACAGACGTGTGAGTGAATTATCCATTCACCTGCCAGCAGTGACGGGTTGTAGACTAGGTGGATGAATGTCAATGATTTCCTGTCTGTCTGCATCCCTGAAGTTCAGTCACAAAAAGCACATTATTACATGAGCTCGGTATGTAGTATAGCAACAGTTTCTACTAGATTGGCAGTGCATTATGTTATTTTACATTTCAGAAAACATACAGAATTGTATGGATATAAAGATTCACAACATCATCTGACATTCTCAAGACTAAAAATAAGACACTCCTCAACTGGTGCTCCCAGGCTTTAATGTATTTCATATGCTTCACCTGTGTCTCTGTTGCTCTTTTCCTTTTCTGAAAGACAAGCAGATGCCTGAGATCAGCAGGGTCTCTTCTTTACCCCTGGTATGCATGTTATTATTTCACCAAGGTGCTGCACACAAATGCCCTCTCTTTTCCTGTCAGGTACAATCATCAGCATTTTTTCTAGCTTCTTAAATTTATAATATTAAAATGTTGTTTTCATTTGCAGGGAAATCTCTGGCAATTCATCCTTTAATTAGCAAATATTGATTGAGTTTGATACATACTGTTTACTACAAAGGCAGTAGTGATAGTGATTACAATGATATTTATGAGAACGAAAATATGAAATTCCCTAAATCTGTGATCATGCAGTAATCATGCACATGACAGTCCACTAGTTTATTGGTTAAAAAAATAAATGTCTTTCGCCATCTCCATATTTTGTAGGTTTGTTGTTTCCAACAAAGCTGATGAAAATCCCCCAACCAATAACATACAGTACATATCATACTATGACAAAATTGGCATTTCAGAGGAAAGCAGTGATATATGCAGAGCTGCATAGGTTTCTACTTATACAGTTGAGTATGGCTGGAACCCAAACGTTACACCGGTATAGATGGGCTGTTAGAGTTTTAATGATAAATCACTTTTTCTCTGTTAACTGAGGTGTCTAAAAAAAGGTGGAGCATAAGGCAGGAAATGAAAAAACATGGCTGACATGGGAGTTGATTCCAGGGAATGTCTGTGGATTAGAAGAAAGATGGCTGACTTGGGCAAAGACAGGTAAGTCTTGAGGCAGATAAATATGTAGAGATTTTAAAAGCTTTTTTAACTTACATGTGTGAGGTGTTGCTTTTTTTTAAAAAACGAGATAGCAGATGTGCATTGGCCAGTCTTTTATCGTGATGGAAAATGTTGGGTGGCTAGCTAAATGCCATGCTAGCATTTTGGCTAGCATGGCTTTTAGCTTGTTTGGCCTAGTTGCTTTCTAAAATGATGTGGCAGAAGATGCTTGGTCGGTTTGTTTAATGAACGGTCGATATGAGAAGAATACTAATTGGTTCTGCATGGCAAGCTGTTAGCTTGTTGTTTCATGTAGTGACTGGCAGCATGTTGTTAGCTTAGCATAGTGTTAGCATGCTTATAAGCAGGCTAATTAGGTATATAGTAGTGGATGATATGTTGCTGTGGCTACTTCATGTTGCTAGTGGACTGAGTTACTAAGAGGGAGCCCATATGATGACCCTGTAGACTTCCTGTGTGTTCATACTTCTTCCACAATATGACACTGTTTTTCCTCTGGCCTGGAAATTTGAGGGTTCTGCACAAAGCTTACTGTTTTGTGTTACTTTTGTTATCCTCTTTGCCCTTAACTGTCAAGGTCTGTGTGGTCATCTGGACCTGTAAGTTTTAAAACTAAATATAATGGAGCAGCTCTTATTTTCTCTGCACCACAAATCTACAACAATCATTAAGGATCTGCTCCAGATTTGACCTCTTCTTCTAAATCAGCATTTTTCTGTTTCTGTTCTACTAAATGTAATAGTATTTTTGCACTGTAAATACAATATAACATTTATTACTTAAATATTCTATTTTCATATTATGAGTCTTCATTTATTATTCTGATGAACCTTTTTCATTCTGATCTTCTACAATGAAGTGCATGTGGAGATGTGGTCATACCTCTGCTTGATTGTCTTTTTTTATTTCTGCTAGCACTTCAAGGATCTAGTATACTTATCACCTTTGCTGCTAAAATGGAAATTACACTCCCCCATTAGGTATTTCTGAACCCCTAGTGGAACACTGCACCTAATCAGTTTTAAAACACGTTCTATGCTTCAGTGAGCAGTAGTTTTATGGACCATATAGTTGTGTATAATCTAATGCACACTGTATTTTATGTGCTTCTGCAGCTTTTAGAGTTGTGAGAGGTGCTGAACAGCTGTCTGAGGAAATGGTTGTCTGACAAAGAGAGGTGGTACAAAGGTGCGGAAAGACACGGTAAAAGCACATTAGTCTAATACAAGCCTTTGTATGCATGTCATGATGACTATGGGTCTATGTATATCCTGTACGTAGATGTCTGTTTTGTCTTTGACATATGTTATTGCGCAAAAAACAATTCAGCCCATTCACTGATATCCTCATCCTTAAGTGCTTAGTTTTTTTTTTTCTTTTTTTGGGAAGTAAACCATAAACATTGGACATTTAAACTCAAATAATGTCAAATATTTCATTGCTAGTTCCTCACTCCCCCCTGCTTCAGTCTGTGTGGATTCAATAATCAAAGTTGTTCCTTCCTCATTACACAGTAGAAAGAAATCCCAGTACTGTATGCCGCCTCCGTCTGTCTACCCTAGTAGTTTTTTAATAACCCCTGTGGAAGGTAACCAATAACGCCAAAGGAAAAACCGATAAAGGGGAAACATATTATCGCTGAGTCATCTGCCAGGCTGAAGCACGCTTTGCTACAGTCTTTCCCAAGGGGAAATGTAATGATTTCTGTAGGCGCACAGAATAAACCTCCCATCCTCATATACAGTAAATAACAGCCATTAAAGCTTATCCTAGTGAGTAATGCCTTTATGAGAAACAATATACAGTATATACAGATCATTTGATTTCTCACAACTGTGCCTGGAGGAGGAAATCTGTGACACTTTAACAACATATTATAGATTTGACTTTGATACTTTGCCACTTTTTTCCCCCCTCTATTACAGCGTCTAATAATCCTTATGACATGTTTCTGAAGCCTTTGCATTCTTTGCATGGAGTGCAGTGACATCTTAAGAGACATGTCCTGTGATCTTTACTTTTCAGCCTGCTTCTAATTGGTCTCACTCTTCACGTCCCTTTAAAGTCATGTTCACACTGAACAGCAGTGCACTTGGTGTCAAGTGCACTGCTGTTTACCCCAAAATATATGCCAATTACAGCACTTGCACGTTTTGACAGCATTAATGTCACAGCCAAAAGTCCAAGCAGCAAAGCAATGGCATGCAGGTCAGTGTGTTTATATTGTGTCTATTTTAGTAAGTTATTGGCTTGGCGAGTTGGCTGTACAATGACTGTACAGCCAAGTTGCTGTATTGAAATGTTGAGAGGTTGATAATTTAGTCCAAAAATAGTGATTTATAGTTATCCTGTAATAAATAGCAGTAGAGAAGTCACAACTTTTCTGTATAAAGGTGGAAAAAATTAAATTAAAAATTAAAATTAATTTAAATTAGCTTTTATGTCCATATTTTAATGGTTAACTTTAGTTGACAGAAACCATCTGTGTTTATTTTAAGACATTTCCATATTATGTAAAGCCAAGAAGGATATATCAACACTTTGGGAAACTTGTCCATCAGCTATAGTCAGAATCATGACTTGGATGTTGATTTTTATAAGCTGGAAAATGACAATTATGTTCTTTTTGCATGACGTGAATGTAGCATTAATAGACTTGCCAACATTGTTCTAAGACTGCTTTGCTAATTTAGTAGCCTACATGAAGCAAAGTTGGTTTTCTGTGACAGAGTTCATCAGTCTTAATTTGTTTTCTTCATCACATAAATGCCACTGCACTCCAATAAATGACTCTCTGCACTGTATATTCACAATCCAACCCTTATGAATAAGGTTAAAGAAAAAATAAGTTGGAGGATGACCTCTAAGTACATGCAGCATCTGTCGAGCCACCTGTTCGAGGTGTTCCTGTCATGAATGGTGTATCATTTTTCATGGCACATTGTTTCTTTAGGAGTGTGTTCACTCTCTGTCTGTTGTCCTGTCACCACTGTCAGTTGTTCGTGTGATGTTGTGCACAACTGCCTCTGAAGCTCATAGCTCTTTCAGATTCACTTCATAAAGGGAGAGTGTTTTGTAACAGTGATGTTGACTTAAATGCCCCCTTTTATTGCTGTCTTGGTGGTTTTTGCACGGGTAGTGGGTGGGCGATCTGCAAGGAATTCAGATACATGTCTAAGGCCCATACATGTCAGCACTTGATTGAGTGTGTCATGCATGCAATGGTGTTTATGAGCTGTTCACTGTGATCTTGCACCGAAACAGCAGGGTAATTCTGAACAATAGGCTAACGTCATTAGCTTAACCCACCTCCTCCTTCTCAATAGGACCCTCATTTTCCTCTTTTGTCCTTCTAAATTATAAGGAACTGTCAGGTGTTGTGTCTTGCGTGTGAGCAAGAGAGAGTATAAGCATTAGGTAATGCATAGGTGGGGAGGGTTCTAAGCTATAGCATAAGTCACTGTGTATAGAAGGTAGATAATCTCAGAATGTTTTGTACATACAGTCAGTCCAAACAGATTTGAACATAACTCCTAACTTAGCTTTGTGTTTTGTATACAATATTTGTTTGGGGATTTATATAATATATTTTTTTCAAAATTTTTTGCTGTTGTGATATGTTATGACAAAATACTGTACTATAAATGAGTTTTTACCTCAAATCACTTAAACCAGTAATTTGTAGGACTCTGATATTACATCAGTGTAGAGTAACATAGGTCAAAGTTAAACTAAGAAGTTGGTCTGCAAAGCTCTTTGCTTTCTTTTTCCCTTCTGGATAACTATAGTTAATGACTGCATGTTTAAAGCCGGTATGATCATGTTCATGGTTCTTGTACTGTCTAATGTGATAACAAAATGTAAGATGTTTTTTTTGTATTACCAAGTGGAGTAAACGGCAAATCTGCAAAAATAAGACTTGGAATTCAGTAAACTGGGCTGCTCCTCTAAGTTGGCTCATTTGAATGCATATACCGTTTCTTCAGTCTCTAAATGAGTATGCCTTTCTACTCAGTGGACCGAGAGCTCTTTAATGTCAGCCTTTCACTCGGCTTCCCTTTGATAATGTCCTTCCCAGCATCAGAGGTGGCAACTGTTACAGCAGATAGCGTGCTGGCCCCAGTCATTAAAACAGGTGAAACCAAGGTCGGTCCACACCTCCATCAGCCCATGCACAAAAAGGATCTGACAATTATGGCTTTCAGCAGTTGTTTGCTGTCAGTCACAGGCCAAGCAGCTTTGTGATCAGTGAAAAAGCCTTGACTTGATTTTATGGTCTAAATACCAGTTATTTAGGCCATAGAAGATTCAATAGGTTAGACACTAATGACTGACCCTAACCAAAGTGCTTTTCTTGCCTAAATCCAACCTGACACAGGAGTCTGAACTTGAACTCGGGTCTGCAGTTTGTCAGTCCAGCACATATTCGGACAACGACAATGTCATCGACTTCGTAGTCCCGTGAACAAAAGTCTCTAGCTCAACATGTTGATGTCTTGAACAGACTTGACAACAAAGAGAGTGTATGTGTTATAGAGATGTCTGCTATAAAATATATATCTGTTGGTCAACTTTCAGCGCTGACATATATACATACGCTGATATATAACAAATAATTTTTAGCGCAATGCTAGCATGTTGATGTTTTGCTGGTATAGAATTATGTTCACCCTTTTAGTTTAACATGCTAACATGATAACATTAGTTTAAAAGGGAGTTGAGAATTCCAAAGCAGACAAAATGAATTTTTAATATCATTGCAGTCTAAGACGAAAAGGTCAGGTGAGCAAAGTTATTCTTGTTAATCGCCTGGGACCATGTATGTCAATAACAAATGTCATGAGAATATATCAAATAGTTGTTCAGATATTTCATTGAAAAACAAAAATGTCAAACTCTTGGTGCCAGAGAAAAGGTCAGGGGATAACCAACGTCACTATGATTCATCCTATAGGAAACGTGAATGTCAGCAACATTGTTCTTCAAAACATCCCACGATGAGGTTCACCATGAACAAAACATGAGAAACTGTGCTACTGAGAAATGGTTATAGATTAAAAGTTTGAACTGTGAAAGTAGCAGACATGAAGGTATTTAATTAAATAAAAATTTTTCCACCACTCATGGCACTACTCGAGAACTCTGAGGACCTCGAGCCTGAAGCAAAATTTGTGGAAATTCACCCAGTTGTTAAAGTTTACTCTAAACCTAATTTGAATTACCCAAGTCACTATATATGATACAAAATTCCATTAAGGCAGAATATTCCGTAACTGCAGTTTTACAATGTTACTACAGAGCAAGAATACAGTCAGAGAAATTGGTTGGGGTTGGGGAAAATCCAACAAGGTTAAGTGGTTTCCTTGTCTTAACAGTTTTGCTGCATTAGAACAATGTAACTACGTACTTTTAATGTTAAGAATGACTGATTGGTAAAATTATTTTGGACACTTTATCTAAGGAGAAATTGTTTTAATTATTGGTGCTCAATTTACTGTAGTGGCGAAGTTAAGTTGCCTGTTGGTAATGAAGATTACCAGCCTGGAAAGTCGGCATAGAAAATCTGAATTTGAAACTTGCATAGATTTTATATTCTGGTCATTCTGACACTGATTAGTTTTGTATTTATACTTATTTATAATTAAGTTGTGCTAAGTTCAGTGTTACTAATTTCTAGGCAGTATATTTGGGTTATGGTAACTCTGGTTGGTCTTGTGAGATGATACTCATTCGCCCCAATATTGATGTTCCATATTTTCAGTCTTTTGATGTCTTTGATGTGATTTCTCCTCCAGAGGAAACTGACGCTCTTCCCTTTCCACTCTGAGACACATACACACACACTCTAACATATACAGTCATATCCATAACTCTGGCAGTTAGGGCACGAGTTAAAAGGATTTGGTCTCATTAAAAGATTTTGGAGGGATACAGAGGAAGAGGGATCACACTTAATTTGACAGCCTGGGGCTGGGGATCGGAGCATTCCAGTCACAGAACAATTGCTTTTAAATAACAACCCTCTTTTGTATTAGCATTTCCATCCCCTCAGCTAAACTGAGGCTTGATGTTAATTGTTCACTGCTATGTGTGGCTTTTTTGTATTATGCTAGGCAGCCATGACTATGTTATTTGAAAGATTTTAGTTTTAGTTAAATTTAAAAGCTTTTGTAGCACTGAAATAAAGTGTTTTCAATGCATATATACATCTGTTAGCTAGCAGTAGCTGTTCAGATAGTTGTTAGTATTAGTTTTGATAGGATTATTATACTCATGCATATGGCTCCCTAAGTATTTCAGTTTATTGATATAATATTAATAACACTTGTAACTTGTGATGTGGAAATGTAAAATGTTTTTTGCGGTAAAAGTAATTATTTTTTTTAATAAATAGTGGTAATATGATCTCAAATAGTGAAAGGAAAAAAAATCTAATTAACATTATTAAACACGTAACCTCAGTTTAACACCTGTGGCTCACCAGTAACCAACATAAGCCAGAGAAGACTGTGGTTTTGTTTTTTTGTTTTTTTAAGTCCATAAATCTGTATTTTTATTTATTTTTTGCCACAGTGGAAACATGTGGCAAATGTGCTTTAAAATAAATAGACGTATGGTTAATATGCCATCTCGATGTGTTAAGAGTATGTGTGATGCTTTGTGGCACTAATTGTAAAATTATTTAATTACATAATGATGAATTACAATCGGTCAAACTATTACCTTAGTTTTGTTTTGTTATGTCTGTTTATCTCCTCCTAGATGAAAGACTGATTATGATGGATAGGCTAACATGTTAGCTTAAGCTTTACTTGTCATAAAACCACTCATGGTTCTCATGGTTCTCATGCTTGAGCCACGGTGTTTATGGCATAAATAAGCAGAGCAGAAGTAGTGTGACATTAAGTCTGTGGAGGATGAGTGGTACACTGCTAGGAGGTGGCATAAGTCAGTGGAGGACAAGTGGTAAACAAAGAATCACCACATACCACTGAGGACCCTCCACACGCCGCACGGAGAATTGGTATAAAAACAAGTCACTTTTCAATTTTAAATTTTGCCTCGCATCAGGAAGAAAGAGAGACTGAGTAAAAGTAAATTGGAATGCCTGGTTTGTTTTCCAGCAGGTGGGTCAACAAACAGTCAACCTGAACTTTGGCTCCAGACGTAGAAGAACAAATAACAGGATGCGAGTGATGCTCAAATGATCCAAAAGCAGTGAGAATCCTCAGGGTTCCTGTTACAAACGATGGCTGTGAGAAATTAGTCATTGTTAAAAGCTAAAGACAGAGTAGAGAGGCTTACGGTGGGGAAACTTTCTTTAATAATATGGGCAAAAAATCTTATCAGAAAAATGTAAACTTAGTTGTGAGTAGGACTGTTGGCTTCTGTAGTGTTCTGTCAGGTTTTATATCCCAGGTTGTATTTTAATCTCATCAGTAAACACAGTATAGTTCATTTGCTATTTCCCAGTCCGTCATCAGCCTCATCATATGATATTTCTGTTTGTTTCTATAACAAAATGTATAGAATCTCTCGTACTAAGTACCACACGGTGCAAATTGCTGTGTTTACATGTTCGAATTCCTGGACATTTGATAAGACATTTACATTATGTGTGATCGCATGCAAAATAGTTGTAGACTCTCCTACTCTAATGCAAAATAACTTTCTGTGCTGGTTTGGCTTAGTCTAAGAAACTGCATTGTCACAGATTTAAAATTGGTCTTAGAGGTACAGTGTGTGAGATTTACAGGAATCTATAGCAGAAATGGGGATAATTATGTTTTCATTTGTTTAATCAAAGTATTGCGGCATTCCCCTTAGCATGGATTAAGTACTTTATTTCTCCATGAGGAGCTGGTCCCCTTTCGCAGAAGCTGCCATGTTGTTCTGCCATGTGTCTCAAAACAGACAAACAACTGTCTCTAGAGAGGGAATTTTGTTATTTTAAACTAAAAGCTGTGCAACTGCACTGCTGCCACCACAAATGTGTAAAGGTGTATAATGAGAGAAAAAAGTCCCCAACTCCTCTACCTAATATGCATGCATGCAGCCACACTCCAATGAACACATGAACCACCATTAACCATTGAGCCCTGCATGAATTTTAATCACAGATGTGTAAAGCACAGAAGTGCAAGTTCAGACACAATACCACAATGTGGCATTTTCAGGCTCCAAATTATTTGCAGAAAGAGCTGCAGAAGAATAGCCCATTAGATTTTCTTTGTGCTAACAAGAGCCGTGTGCCAAAGGTGAAAGGACTTTTATCAGACTCTCTCTGAATTATAGAGAATATCTCTTACTTACTTTTATCTTACAGTACAAGTACAAGTCAGGACTTTTAATAACTTTTTATAGCGCTGAGCTAAGCCTGTAAATATATGCGTTTACCACGAGAAGTCTTGAATTCTCCCACGTGATGGAAACACTCCCAGCATGATTCACATATATGCTTAACTTGGTGACATTTAATGAGGGAGAAGCATTTAACACTCACTCGGTCCTCTTTAAAAGGCCATAAAAGGAACTTTGATGAATATAGTTGTAGCCTATTAAAGTTCTCTTACATGAGGATCCTCCTTTTTAATAACAAATGGGCACCCACTTGGTTGTGGTCGACTGACTTCTGGCTAGATGTTTGACTTTTTAAAGGGTCAGTTCACCCCCCGCTCCCCCCCACAAAAAAAAAAGGAAAGACGAGCTCAATCTAAAGGCTGCAGATATTGCAATGAATAATGTAAAAATGTATTCCTCTGAGCTGTGAAAATGTGGCTTCATGTCTCACACCTTATAATATAACCATACATTACAGTTTGTCACATGTTGTCGCTCAACTGAGTCAACGCATCTATGCACCAGCATCACTGTGCAGTACCTGTGACTGTGTGCTAGAAAGCACAGACAAGCAGTTGTCTGGAGCAGGAAAAGGGCATCTGCATTTTATTAAACCCAAAGAACGTATGGAACTAGCAACCCAATAGCACGTGTTCACTTGCACATACACACCTGGCACACATTACATGTTTCTGCTGTTTGTGCTTAAGGAAAACTACAAACAGACAGTAGTTTGCCAGTACTGAAAGCATGTCCTGTGTACCCGCAGTCATGCATCCATATTAATGTAAGTGTTGTTTTTTTTTATTTTTCTTCAAGCCAGGACAGGGATATGCAGCACAGTGGTTCGCAAATGTATTCATGAAGAACATAATAATCAGACAGGAGAAAGGAGATGGGAACTGGGAACTATTCCAAATGGTGATGGGCTGATGCATGTTGGTGCCTTCATGGCTCGGTGGAGGACCTGCAGATGGAAACACTCACTCTGAACAGGGTGACTGACTGCTCCTGTCTCTATCCGTGTTAACTGATAACTCTGTGATATAGCTGCCATGGTGGTGACAAAGGAAAAGGGTAAAGTGTTTAATTGTGATTCATATGGCGCTCAGTCATCAGTCAGGATTCTACACTGCAACTATAAGGTGCTGATGATAGGTCACGGATAATGAGGGCGCGAGAATTTCATGTGTCTTAGTCATTAGAGCCTATTCCACCCCCTTGAGTTTGTGAATCACCTCCTTGTGTTGAGGGAGAAGGAAGAGCTGCAGAAAATAAACTCCTGTTTAATTTGTGAATGAGCTGTCTCGCTATGAACTTGTGGAAATGTCTTTCCGACAGTGGAGTCACAATGTCAGATGGAGCTCTGTAATAAAACCACAGTGAGTCATTGTGAAGGGGGCCTCATATCTGTGAATTTTCTTAGTTGTAGCCTTTCCACTCCATAGATTTTTACCCCAAACTTCAAAAAAACATTTTGGTTAGCTTTCGATTTATTTATTTATTTTTTTAAACGTGCAATCTCCCGGCACCTGATTTGGACCTACCTGTGCACGTGCAGAGATGAGACAGAATAATTGTTGTTATGAAGTTTGGAGATGTGGTAGGATATGATAAATCATGTCAGGAGCACATGAGCAAGAGTGCCATCAGTCACCTCTGCTGTGCGGTAGCAGCACATTTAATGAGGAAATCTGGGCGGAGTCAGTCTGTCACTGTTGGCAACTATCAGTTTCAAATGGAAGCTTTTACTGTAGAAGCCACTTTTATCCAGAGCAATCAGGTGTGTTTTTTTTATCTTTGTAAATGCTTAGTTTGTTAGATGTCTTGCCATTGTTCTAATAAATATAACTGAGATATGGGATCAGCTATTTCCAGCAATACAAATGATATCTAAATGGCATTTATCCAGATTATTTAGACCCCTTTATTTGGGGCTTACACTGAATAAGAGTTAACATGAAATTCAGATTCAGGTCCATTATACAGCCCATGGCCAAGCAATTCATTTTGAAAAATGTTCCAAGTTTTAATCAAACATAATTATCCTTTAATGAATAAAGCTGGTGATACAGTTTATTTTACAGCAGCGCAACGACCTTGAGATGTTCCACTATTTAAAGAGTGAAATATCAGTGAAGGGTGGCTCCTGGCTGATGAGCCTGCACCTGGCAATATCTGCAGTGCTTCAGGCACTAATACATTCAGGTGGCAGACATTTCTGTGTTCCCATCTTTTGTCAACAAACCCTATTAAAAGACCAAAACCAAAAATATAGCTGTCACAATACTTTCCAACGTCTCTACCGTGTCTGTCAGCCTCAAGCTCATTTATTCCTACTTGAGTCATTCTTAGCAAATATCAAGGACTAACTGGAGTAAATTATATTTTTCAGATGCAGATTTAGGTGCTAATGAGTATTTACACCACAAGGATATAGTACAGTATGTTGTTTTTTGTTTTTTGTTTTTTTTTTAAATGACCAAACATCTCACTCACGGCAGTAACCATAAATGTCTGGCTTTTACACAGACAGAATCAGACAAACAGTTATTGTCTGAGAGAATGATTAGTCTTACCCTTTATTGAAGTTAGATGTTATTTAGAGTTGACAGTGAGCTACAGGGTATAGAACCATATTGTAATTGCTCAATTAATGCTCATTACTCTTAATGAAGAGTAATTTTGGGCTTGTAATGGCCTATTGGTTTCTATAGAATGTCTTTCTGTCACTCCTTATTGTGTGGGTTTAATTATTGTAATAAGGATGCCAGGTGGTGAGTATGACTTGACTTTTAGATTCCTTTTAAGCTGAGCATGAGACTATTAGCATCACTGTGGAGGGAAGTACAAAAAGCCCTGAAACCTATGGACAAAGGGATGTGATGTAATTTAAGCTGTGGCTGCAGGGAAGCCACTATAGAGTGAGAATAAAGAGTAATAATATAATGCAGAGCTGTTTTGACAGTCTTGCGGTTCAGGTAATGGGATCCCGAACACCCGCGCCTGTTGCGGATATGGAAAATGAGTTTTGGGGGGGGAAGTCATTATAACAAGAGTTGCTGTGTTTTTCCTTCATGCATGACAGAGATGACATACAAAAAGGGAGTGGTAGTGGCAGTCTTGTCCTCCACTACGTCTTCTCCCCATTTCATATTACAAGAGAAATATGAGAGTGCAGCTTGTGTGAACGGCCGTTTGTGGCAGCTTTGACAGCCAATTTAGTCCTGTAGACCTTCCCCTCCAGCACTGGGGGTTAGAGCTGTCACACATGCACTCTCATTGAAAAGACCTTTCTTTTCTTTTAAAAGTAATTTTATAAATTACATTGCCCACTCTTTTCAATCTGGTGTTGTTTTTTAATTAGAGATTTTTTTTTGTTGTCGTTTCAGTCTGACCAGAAAGGCCTTGAAACTGCACAAATTGTCTCTGTGCTACAGTTTTATATGGGGGAAAAAAAAGTTTCTACTATGGATTCATGAAGCAAAAAAAACAAGGCATCTGTTCTGACCACTGTTGACAAATGGATTTCAGATTATAGAATCTACTGTTCTGTTTTGTCATACAAAGCTTTTCTACTTTGTTTTTACTTCTGAAATTGCTGAAGGGGAAACAATGGGTGAAATCCCTGCCCAATTAAAGCACATTTTGGGTTTCTGCCTGACATATTCTTTGTGCTGCTGTGTGTAGATTGTCAGTTAGCTTTTGAGGAATCTAATAGGAATGGTTATTCATTTTTGGAAACTTTAATGGTACATGGGACATCAATGGTCATGTCTGTCATGTACCGTCTGTACATGAAAATTACAGATGCATCTGCGAGCTGACTGGAATTGGGAGAAACAAAGTGGATATCCCACAGTATCAGTAACTAATCTTGAAAAAGTTTAAATAGAATAGAGACTCTTGTCTGAGTTTCTCCTATAGCGTTCCCCATCTGGAGTGATTGCATAGATATGAGGAATGAGATGGAGATACTTTGCCTCAGGTGGAGACAATGACGCACTGCCATGCTTATTCTAATCCCAGAAGTGCAACCTCAGTTTGGGCCCCCTCTTGGATGTGATGCACACACTCATTTTGACAGGTTAAAGGTCAGTAAAATTGCATGCTGACCTGCTTTCAAAGGCACCATTCACTCATTTGGCCTTTTCATTTTCAGCTGGCACATGTGACTTCAGCTGCATACCTATGAGCAAATTAGCAGTCGCACACTATACAGGCGGATTTCTTTGTGTTTAGTTGAAATGAAACAGAAATCCACGTTGCACACGAACAATACAATCCTTCAAAACAATCCACAATCTTTACAAACACTCCATACAATACACAGGCCTTTTTCAAAGCCACAATAATACATGTTTGAGGTCAGATGTCAATAGGCAGGAAGCCAGTGTGAAATTTTGTTCACTGCAGTGATCTGCTGATCTACAGATGATCATGTAAAGCCTGTGCTAGAGACAAGAAATAACAAAACCAAACAAATAGCATTGTTTTCAGTGGTTGACTGTAATCTGTGAAAATATACCTGACTACTGAATAAAGCATGACAGACTTTCTTATTAAACCTGCAGGCAGATGGCTCTCAGGAGTAGTTATACTAGAAACTGGACTTTTGTTGGGTTTGTCTCCCACATAACAAAGGGCTGTCAGACAGTTGACTACAGCTCACACCTTTCCTTCAAGCAGGTATTTAATTAAATTCTAAATACCTGGAATGTAGTCATCTCAAATAATTTAACTGAATAAACAATAATTAATTATATAATTGCGGACATGCAGGAGTACTAATAAACCAAACACGTAATACTACTCCCCAAAACCTGTAAACACATTTAGATATGTGCAATAGGTGCACTTTATCTAAAAAAATAACTCAATTTAATGTACGTTTGTAACACTATGCAATGTACAGTTAAATTAATGTTGCATGGAGATAATCTGTTCACTGGGGTCTATTAACAGAACTTAAATGGCGTTAATAATAAAATACACATGTACCTGTTTTTTCAGCTAAATGTATGAAGACTAAACAAAAGCAGCACTTTACAATAACTAAAAACTAGGTCACTGGATTGTTCACTACAGTACAAATAAACAAGCAGTTTTAAACTCCTGACATGTAGTAAATCAGGATGGCACAATGCAATTTACTGTTACACCCACAATGTCCACTGCTTCAACAACCTCTCAAGTGCCACACAAAAGAAGGCAGAGCACATAATTAGTAAGTATTCATTAAGTCGGGTTTTGTTGCTGTCTGCTTGAATGTTCATTATCTCCTGTGAAATAAAATAAAAACAGTCTCCTGTCAGTATTGCTCAGAGTCATTCTGGCTCAGACACAAACAAATGTCCCTGTTATTGTTTGGAAAAATTGCATAAATCCAAAGGCACAGCGGCCACATATTCAAATTAGCTCCAACAATAACCACCCACACATGTCTGAACTGTAGCTACAAGGATGACTAGAGAGGGAGAAAAATCTAAATGTGTTAGCTTTGCGTGTTTGTGAAATTTTATTTATTTTTTTTGGTAATATAATTGCTCCTGAGAAACGCAGCCTGTGCATTAGGCTTTATATATACAGTATATAGAGGTTTAGAGGGGGGTTAAACAAATTTAATTTTAAATTTATTCATATTCATAAATATCACAGCAGTTTACAGAACTTTCTCCTTCTGAGAGACAACAATAACTACAGTGCAGTGGCATCAGGGCTGTAGTTCAGGCTGTTATTGACCTGCACGGTTTTGTGCAGTTTTGTCTCAACATTTGTTATTATAATAAGTCAACTTTGTTTTGGCTGTGGTTTGCACTTTCCGGTATATATATAATAGGAGCTAGTCAGACATATATATGTAATCTATATATATATATATATATATATATATATATATATATGTGTGTGTAAAAATGTAAGGTTTCATGTTTTACTGTCACTCTCTAATGCTGATCTAACCCATGACTTCATTATCAGGATTCCAGAAATAGGGGTGGATGCTGCACTGAGGTAATTTACTGCAATATGGCTTTTATTTGGTGCTAAATTAGTAACAGTACTCTGTCAACCAGTCTAAATGAGAAACTTCTACACAAGAGTGAAACAAATAGTGTAGCATTCAAAATGAGTCAGCTCATGATGTCATCGGCGCTCATGCTGCGACTAACTCAAGACTGTCAGTAGTCGAGGCTGTGTCATTAAATGAATCATGCTCTGAGCTTATTTCACATTTTAACTTCTCACAAACTCTCATGAAATATGGATGTACGGCAGTATTTTCCACATGAGCGACCATGGCCTTCAGTGTCAGGGGAACTTGTAAAATCCAGGGTCAAAGGTTGAGCTGGTTGTGATTGGACCGCAGAGAGGAGTGTAATGGATTGCCATTCAAACAGCAAACAGAGGTCTAGAAGTAAGACCCTAGACAGTGAGACCACTTTCTGCAGAACTGAAGTACAGCCTGACTGACCTTCAAGTTGTGCTGTGCTTTAATTATCTGTCGTTATTTCTTTGTTTATGCTTTCATTGCTCAGATCTGTTTAGACAGAAGAACAGGCTTGCTCACCTTCTTTGTTAGGTTTCTCTAGTGCACATCATCTTACTTTTCTATTTAAACTGGAGGTTTGCGAGGGTAAGGCTTGAAGGACCTGTAACATTTATTATTTTTCTCTGAAATAACATCTTACTGCAGAAATGAGCATAGTTTGGGGAGGCAGTATTTTACCTATTTCAAAATTAAAATAGTTTTTCATTTAGGAAGATTTCACGAAAATAATTAATAATAATAATAATAATAATAATTTATTTACATATTTTTCACTTGTGGTCACAGATATCTCTGTTTTTGTTAGAAAGAGGTATGGCGGTGGTTCAATTGGTAGAGCAGTTGTTGATGAATCCCAGTACGACTCCCAGTTCCTTATAGCCACATTTCAAGGTCAAGACATAGACAAGACATAGAAACCAAGTCTTAGAACCATCATCTACTGTCTGTGAGCTAAGGGGTTCAATGGAGTGAAGTATGTCATGTAAGTCAATCCAGGAGACTAGGGAGAGCTGTGTTCAAGTCACTGTGAAACCAAAATAAGTACAGGGAGGCTTTAATTTGTTCAGGTGAAAATTGGCCTCTCCTGCAATAAGAATCAATTCTCCAAATTATTCTAAAAATTATAAATGTGGACCAAGTGGTCTAGAGAACCATAAGGTTAGATTCTGTTGCCCTGAGCAAAGCAATTTATAATTGAAGATGCTTTTGATATGAATCTCGAAGGAGATGTGAGAGATATGTATATGCAATCAAACTGGTATGTTTAGCTGAAACTAGATTTACAGATCATGGAAATATTTGGGTAAGGAACATTGTAAGTAATTGTATAACTACCATGCATCGTTTAGTCTTGGTAATGGAGGTGGAGGACACAGGAGGCAAACAAAATGCCGTCCCACTCTTAAAAACCTTATTCCAGTAGTCCACTAGTGGTTTAAAAACTCCACAGGATAACTTTAATTACTGCGTAGCACAGCTTTGGAGCTTGCAGAAATAAAAATTCTTTGGATGTTGATTTAAACAGAGCTGGAAACTGGTAATTGCAGCAGCTCCCACATGAGCACTAATACAGTGTATTATTCAGATTTTGCCAGCTTCCAGGGCTTTTTTTGTTTAGGTATCTAATCTATATTGCCATTTCAATCAGCCCTCAGTATCCATTTCTTTCCAAGATGAGGGCACACCGCAGTTATATTTCCAAATACAGTCTGCGTTAAATGGAGTCTCACCCTCCTGACCTGCTGGGTCACCAAGAAGTGGTTGACTGTGCAACAGCTATTTATCAGTCTCACCTCTCACCCCTGTTGCTATGCACTAGCAGGATATTTCCATCCTGCATGCTGGCAGTCTTTGTTTATCAGGAAGTGTACAGTAATTCATTTCAGGAGACAGTGGTACACTGTGTGCAGGGGAAAGGCAGGTTATTGGGCCTGATGGATGGACAGCCACAGGGACAATGACAGGTTGGCAATCTTCATTTGCTCATTTAAAATTCATGAATTCACAGAAGAGAACTGTTCAGTCTCTTACGTTCTCACACGCATAATATTAAGAATTCTCACTTTTTCAATTGTATATGAACACTTTCTCCTTTAAGAAAAGTTCTTAATATTGTTTAAGTAGTCTGTTAAATGTATGTAATCTTACAATAAAATCTTAGAGCTCATATTATGCATTTTGTGCTTTGATGTTGTGTGTATATATACTGTTGTGAAGTTGGCTGCTTCACAAAGTATAGTCAGAGGCCCAGAGCTTGAGGTGAACATGTTTTTGTCATGCTGGTTGATAATGAAATGTCCAGGTTTCAGTCTGGCCAATACCTGGTGAGAGTTATTTGATAACACTGACATAAGACTGCTTAGCTGGTCATCTTCTCAGGTTAGCTATAATGGCTAGTCTGAGAGTATTTCTGCATGAAAGTGCAGCTGCGCTTTGTGCTAGCCAGCAGCACTAGCATTAGGAAGCAGCCAGCGTCAGCCTGAGTACCCGTGCAGACATGTCTTGGAGAAAGTGTTTTTCAGGCTGCTAAGAGTGAAGTTTTTCTCTTCCTAAAAATTATAATCTTGTATCAGTGAAGTCCCAGAATAAAATGTAAACCATAATTTAAGCATAATATTGCCACTTTAAAGATATTTTGGATAGATTCTACTGTGATTTTTGGCATTTGAAGACATGCCGACTGTGCTGTTTGTAAAGAGCATGAATTGATGGTGCTTTTAATGTTGTGGTAATGTGTGCTTCATTGACTTGAGCAAATGTAGTAAAGTAATCTTCTCTGTGAATACTTATTTTGAAGATTCCACTGTTCTTTTATTGAGAATTGCTTCTTTCTCTTTCTCGTGATCTATAATTGTACAGTTTTTCAACATCTGCCTAACCACACCTCCATGTTCCCTACTTAACTAATGATGACATAATGCAGGGTTTTGGAACGTCATCAGGTGTCAGCGTTGTCATTGCATGTGCATGTTGGCATGTTTGTTTTTGCCCTTGAGCATGCCTGTAAGCTGCTTCACCCAGACTATATCGGCTTATCTCGACTTTGTGGTCTCTTGGCAGCAGGTTGAATAAGTGCTTCATTATGGATACCAGCAGCAGTAGGTCCCTCAGAGTTGCATACGCTATCCACCCAGAAGTCTAATTCACCTTGGCATGTAATGGAAAGCATTTAAGCAGTCTTTAATAGTGATTAATTAACCTCCACCACAACACAAAATAGGCCTCCAAACACCATCATCCATCACCAATATGAAACCCAATTTTCTATAACACTTAAATTACATTCATTAGTGAAACTCATGGCACAGCGGCTCCTTGGGAGATAGCCTGGCCAGTAG
This sequence comes from Ctenopoma multispine, assembly GCA_034779795.1. Classification (NCBI taxonomy): domain Eukaryota; kingdom Metazoa; phylum Chordata; class Actinopteri; order Anabantiformes; family Anabantidae; genus Ctenopoma; species Ctenopoma multispine. The sequence goes on from JAUYWH010000004.1 coordinate 3,699,456, forward strand.
TAATTGTTCATATATCAATCATTTATGTGTTTGGAAAATAAAACAAAATAAATTAGGAAAAATTAGGGTGGGAGTTTGTTTAATCACAAATCCGCTAAACACTTTTAGTAAGGACATACAACACTAATACCCTTTCTGTACCAAAAACCCATGTTTCCCAACACAAAGCTAACCCATGTGGCAGTCGTTTACACTGAATATGAAGGTCTTTGATATTGCAAAAACATCATACCTCAAGTTACTGTAAATAAGCAGTGGTGCAAAATTCTGTCTCTTGCAAATACACTTGTGGCTGTGTTTGAAAGAGTAAATTAATGAATTATAAAGTTCAAGAACTCTTTCTGTCAATTTGAGTTGGGAGGGGACTGCAACTAGAGTATAGGTGCGTGCGTGCCCACACAGACATGGAAAGACAGACACATTCATGTTAAATGTGTGATAAGAGCTGAGGTTGTTGAGTCAGGAACCTGTGTGTTGTGCGGAGTATGCAGTGGAACTGCTACGACAAACTTTAAAACCCAGAATTCTATTGCTAATGGTAAAATGATTTAAAAGTGAAAGCAAAGATTCACAATTAATTTAGAGATAAAAGAACAGTCTGACATTTAGGAAGTGTTGTAAGTACTAAGAAAGCAGTTCCTAAAAACATTTTTTCAGATGAAGAAAAGGCAACGGTTGAGTCAAGATAAGTATTTGTCAAAAAGTTAAACTATCTTAATCAGCTCTGTTCAAAGACAACGTCTCATAGCTGTTACGGGAATCACTTTGTGCTGGTCTAACATAGCATAGCCAAATATCACACGTAGGTTCTGAATTCCTTAACTTGATCCTAAAACAAGTTAGAGGCACATGATAATGATGCAGTGCATCGTACAGGCAGAAGTACGCCACCGGAGTAACTCCAAAATAAAGTGAACACAAAGCTTGCACTTTTCACAAACTTGCTGAGGAAGCCAAGAATATCTCTAGCTTTTCTACCTCTTCATCCTTTCTTGTAATGCATCTTGAATCTTCCTGAGAGTTGTATTGTTAGTTTGGCACATCTGCGTTACCATTATTACTCCTGGGTGGTTTGACACCTCCATCAAACACTGGCCACAATTCTTTACATTTACTTTCTTTCTCTGTCTTCTCATGACACACACACACACACACACACACACACACACACACACAAGCAAACGCAGCCCAGAATGCTAAAATGCCAGCGTAAACCCAACAGAGAAGATTCACTCACGCTGTTAACGGCTTGTTAGGACATGTGTATAAACATGTCAACACACACACTCTCACAGTTTGGTCCTCAGGAATGTCTCAGACCTGTGGGGTTTGACACCTCTTCTCCCCTTTTTTCCATCCATTGCTTCCTGTCCATTTGGTCGACTCAGTCAGTTCTTTTCCACAGACTGACACCGTGAGATTGAAATGCTTTACCTTTAAAATGGTTATGAACGTCTGTTTTGGGTTGTTGTCAGGTAGTGCCAGTTAATTTTAAAATCTCACAAACATATATACAGTATTGGCTTTGGTCTGTTAATTTTTTGTTGTTGTTGTTTTGTAACTCGTTCAAGCTGTGGTGTGGTCGGTCCAAGTAGTTACACATTTTTGCTTTTGTTCCAGGAAACCATAAAAAGTATTTTCATGTATCATTTAATGCAGCTTTCTGTTACAGGCCTGTTGCAGTGGCCCATAAAGAGAGCAAACTGGCTTCCCTGTCATTACTGCATACGTGTTATGTGTTGTTTCCCTGATGTAAACATGGGAGTGTCCGTGTTGGAGTGATGAAAGCTCTCATCATCTGACCACCAAGAAGGTGTTTAAGCTGCTGTTATCATGGGAGCAAATGTTTGATTTGAGCTGCAGCCACAGGGTTTTGTCTTCCTCATTACTGTGGAAAATATAATCATAATTCTTATTAAACTATAATGTAAATATTATTAGTCAAAGGACGCAACAGTATAATAATGTATGCATGTAGAGACGCACATCTCTACAGACACACACACGCAGATATGCATCTGCTATATTTATCATCATTTGATGCTGTGGTCCAGCATCTAATTCAGATGAACAGCCCTGTGACCAGTCAGCCAGTCAGCAAAAATCCTGCAGAAAGTAAATATTGATTAAGAAATCAAATGGGGGGGAGCATTAGTGTGTTTGAATTGCAAATACCAAGCAACATTTTATGACTCAATATGCCACATATAAACAAGAATCTCAATCGATCTGCCTCCTGTCACTGTGGATGTTATACCCTACTACTCAAAGGGGGAATTAGCTTCAAGGTGGATGTGGCTTCTAATGAGATAATAAATTACAGGGAGCTGGTGTTAAGAAATAAACGTGATGCATAGTTTAAATAAGGTTGAGCACAAATTCAATTACTACATCAGTAGCTAGTCAGATGACTTACAGTATGTGGGCATATATGCATAATGCACTTATGCATTTACTTCCCGAAGTTGACGTCTGTATGACGTTTTTGTGAAAGCCAAGAATTGCTGTTTGAACCCTCACTTTCTCAGTCTTGCAGTGAATCATGATTTAATATCACCATGATAACAAAGTTATTATTTGCAGTTGTAAGAAATGGTAATGACACTCTGCAATAATGAATTTGCAATTTCCTGTTTTTTTCTGTATGTGTGCCATTTCTGTGTATCTAGATACATGTCTTATTTCTATTCTGGTCTTTCAAGCTCACAAAGCTCAGCTCTCTCAGAAGCTGGCACTGATTTATGATGGTCAATCCTCACAGGCACTATTTAAAATATCCCAATAGCAGCAACATAAAAAGCCAGTTTTCTATCATATCTTTATGTTCATGCTGTCAGACCATCTGACATTTATCAACTGAGGGTCTCAGGGCAGTTGCACAGGAATTATTTTCTGCCTTGGTTAGCAGGAAGCATTTACAATCCTCAATAAAATCATAATTTAATGGTTGTGGACGCTTGGAAAGATATGTCATTGGCAACATCTGTATTTTGTTTTCAGCTAAAACACAGAATAAGTTATCACAAAGAGGCCAAAGACATGTCTGGCTGTGTCTATCAAAACGGATTCAATTCCTGCCATGGGATTGATATTGATATTTTGACATTTTAGTTTGAATGGTGAACTTTAAAGCTACATCTGAAAGTTGTAAGCAGAACCTTGTTTCATATTCATCTGCATTAGTGTGGACATTGCCTATGTGTTGCTGCTCATGTGTCATAGGGGAAGCGACATCCACACAGGGTGAGGTAATCCCTCACAATAAACACAAAGCTGTGGTTAGTCTTTCTATTTCTGCTCTCTTATTATTTCTTATTGTACCTGAACTGTTTTCATGTCACTGCACGCAAAAAAGTTATGCTCTGTTTACTGTCAATCATCTGACGCCCAAAGGAAGAAATGGAAAATAATCCCTTATAACACTTGACAAACCAGCAAAGTAAACCAGGGAAAATGTAGATAAAATAAAAACAAAACTGTAAAATTAGCTCATTATGAATGTCAGCCTAAGTAGTAACTCTGTAATAGTTGTGGGAGGTACAGATAAGCAGAATCTTCACACCCATGTATATATGTTCCTCTTCACTGGATGGGAACTGGAAGTGGGAAAGATAACAAAATAATTTTTTTCCGACCTCCCAAGTAGTGCAGGTCAGAGTTAGCAGCTGTTTATTGATGTGAGTTTACTGGATGTGAAATTTGAAGCCATTTTTCCTCAATATAAATTAGAAACATTATAGACATCCTAAATGGAACCAGTGTATGCTAACAGAAACATACATAGGCTTTGTCGTTATCCCACATTACACACCAATTATGTCCAGATATAAATCTGTAGGTTCTCTAAAATGTCATGAAAACTCATACAGTGTATTATTGTGAGGACTGTGGGGTGGGGGAAACCTGTTTGTCTCTATTAGCTGGTGTTGATTGAGACTTCTCATATTACTTTTGGAAAAAACTGTCTAAACTCTCTTCAGTTGGGTGCTGTGCCAGTTAAGACTCTGCATGTGTTTTCATGCGATCACTCAGGAAATCTGTCTCTCAGTCCATAATCTTCCTCAAAGCACCATGGAAATGAGTTGAGGTGCTGCCATTTCCGACTTTCATGTTTCTGTAAACGTGGTGTGACAAAAGGCAAATAAATTACTTCACTACACATACAATATGTCAAAGTACTTCTCCGTGATCTTTTTTTAAACGTTTTCTCTTAAGGGGCAACCCACATCTTGATTCACAGTGAAAGTGATTGAAACTATAGTGTCTTGTAAAGGAAATACCAATGAGCTTAGACTATGGCAAAATGTTCACCTGCTGTTAGACAAATTGGAACTTTTCTGATATGAAATTTCCAGCAGCAAAACAAATAGACATTTATGTTTAGAAGAAAAATTCCATCAGTTGCAAATTATTAAGGAATGTTACTTTATAAAAACAAAGAACTCATGCTCCCTTAGGTCAACTATGTTTGGGGTGTCTCAAAATGTTTATTCACAGTGAATAGCAAAGGCAATTATTTTATGTCCAATCCAAAGCCTGTTATTTAGCAAATGTCTGCAGTAGCTCAGGGCCTTCACTTATTCAAATTTATATGCATGATATTTTTAAGGAGATCCCCAGAAATGATTTTACCACTTTCTCAGTGATGCCCAAAAGGTAATTTAAATTAATGGAAGGATAAATCAGGGAGACCCTGATGTTGAGGGACAATGAGATGCCAGGTTTGAGATAAAGATGTAAATTATATTTAAATTGTATGCAGATAATGTGTATGTGGACATTATGAATGTACAATAAGACTTGCATGTTAAGGCAGCAATCATTGAGTCCAACTGTAGCTCTCTGAAGTCCTCTGAGTAACACTGATCTTTAGTTTTCTCTGAATCAAGATGCACAAAGGGTCTAATTAAAAAGAAAAAAAAGTAATCGTAGTTAGCCGTGAAATAACCCATCATGATTAAATTTTCCATTTCTTTGGCATTTGGAAGCTGCTTTCCGTTCATGCTGTTCCATCTGTCTGTTCTGTCTTTTGAAGTCAAAACAGTTTTCAAATAAACACTCATCTAACAGTGCCTTTCTTGTTTTCCACATCAATTCTGATTGGAAGAACTAACATTTTATCTAACCTAACATACAGTATCATTCTTTAGATAAGATATTTATATATTTATCTGCAGGAAATTAAAGAAGCATGGTTCTTTGGACAAGTGATATACCTGATGCTCTGTACTGATACACAAGGCTGTAAATCTCCAACTTGTGTAACATTCTTCCATAAAACGGTGTAGACAAATATAGCTCTCAACAGATTTAAATAACATCAGATTTAAATAACATCTGAATTTTGTTGGAAGCTATATTTCTACAGTATGAGAAGTACATTGTAAATGCCAGCAGAAAATAATCTAATACAGGAAATGAAGCAGTCAAGCCAACTTGCAGGTATTTTAGTAACAGATTGAATACTTTAAAGATAAGACTTTGTATTTTACATTATCTAGTTCAACAAATTGAAAGGTAAAATTCACTACACCCATCTTTAGACCCTGGACAGACAGACAACCATACTGTTTGTTTTCTGGTTTCACAGTCCTGTATTTGTCTGTATTTAGTACCTTCGTAGTACAACACGCTTGTCACTGCACATGGAGAGCTGCAGTTAATGGTGAGAGAGTAGAAAGTATTCCTTCTTCACAGGCGGTATAGGAAAGAAAGTAATAATCACAGCATGTCGTCTCTCAGCTCCCACCACCATTGGCTTTTACTACAACAATTTCTGTTCCCTGCGAAAGCAGGTTTACTAAAAGTTGCACAGCATTATTTCTTTTTAATGGCTACCTCTGAGGTCAGGAGTGAGTAGACTTCACATAATCATTCACAAGCATATTTGTATTGTTTATAGATTTTTCTTTTTTTATGTTTGTGCGAGTCTGTGACTCTGAGTCAGTCATAAGATAGCTGGGAGCCCACTGAGATCATCTCAGTATATATTGCATCTAGTTAATACCTTTCTGAGAACTATCGATTGGCAAGAGCGCAATGGTTGCATCACCAAATCAATGCAGCCTCTGAACTGTACAAATGAGGCACTGAGATATCTTAAGAAAAACTAATAAAACACAAAAACACAGAAACCATTAAACAGTCACTGGAAAACTGAGTATGCTGTTAGTTTTTATAAAGTGGTCTTTCATTTTCAAGGTGGGAAGTATACTCCAAATCCAATAAAAATTTGTTGTGTTTGTGTAAATGCTAAATAAGTGGGTTTGCAAATAAAGAGGCACTGTAATTGCCTTCATTCACCACAATGTGCACAGGCATGCCAGACATGCCCTGAAGTATACTGTCAATAATAAATAGCATGTAATGTAGAGTACGGATGCAGCATATGGGAACAGATTTGCAGCTTGATTCTAAACACCAACTTTCTAAACATACTGTAACTTAAGTCTTGTTTTGAGGATGTAAAAAGTTCTCTCTGCTGCTACCATGAGCACAATTTCCTTCATGATGTATAGAGACCATTACTACAAATTAATGTGCTGGTTTATGCTCATAGAACTGTATTGTGCACACTACCAGCCTGCTGTACAATATCCTGCTCTTGCAGGAGCCTCTTGAGAACGTTCTTGTGGAAGAATGAACTAAATTAATTAAATATTAAAACTGTAAATCTAGGCACCATAAATGCATCTTCGAACAAAAGATTAAATAACTCTTCAAATAATGTTTTACCATAAACAGCTGTAGCAGAAATGGGTGGTCAGAGAGCTTGGTTATTTGGCAAAGTAGCTGTTGTGCTCCTGTGTTTGCGTTTCTCTGCCAGACTTTGAAGTGGGTAATGTGATTTTGGTTGAAGCCCAAAGTCTTGATGGTAATTACCTTGCTCTCTCTGACTCTCATAATTTCATACCTCCGGGGGGCCATTATAGAAGCTTCTACATCTAATTCTGCTGAATTAAAGAAAGGGGGGAAACAGAGAGAGAGAAATATGCTGGAAGCACTGCAGCTCATACTTAATGTCAAAAGAAGTAATTGGTGAAATATTTTTCATATATGTTTCTAATTCATTTGCTCCAATGGCAGATGCCTGAAGACAAATTATTTGTATACAAAAATACATATTAATGGTGCAATAGGAAGCGCATCATAGATTTTTATTTTTTATTTTTTCCAGTTCTTTCTTAAAGAGAAATAGAGGAAAAAACTGTTTGGGAAATATCCTTACATGTTTTCTTGCACCAAGATTCATCCATCAATTATGCAACAGATGGGTAACATAGTCAACTGTTAGCTTAGCATAATGACTTGAAGGTGGGAACATGTCAAATTATTCCTTTATGCCTATCACACACCTCTCTGCTTTTAAGCGAATGTGCTGGTGCCATTTGCATGATTGTGCTCCTCTTAATACATAGTGATTCTTGGTGATCCGTAATGGCTTCCGTAATAATCTTTGTGTAGATTTGTACAGAGATTTTGTGTAAAATTATTACTGTCTGAGAGCGATATTAAAGCAGTTAAAGTTTGGATAATTTAGAGTAATAATAATCTACTGCACAACATAACACTTGCATAGCAGTAATACATAATTATTTAATTTGATATCCTTCCTAATTTTCCCTGCTTCTAAGGCTTTTTAAGGTAGCTGTTACCGCCCAGATAAATGCTTTCCCAAACAGATAGTTTATCAAGATGAGTGACACGTGTTCATGTAGGAACTTGATCAATCAGTGGTGAGGAGGGCGGTAACGCCATACCTCACTCAGTCAAGGCCAATTGCAAATTGCAAGTTTCCTTTGAAGCTGCTAAGCCAAACCACAATGACAGAAATCTTCAATCTAAGAAGAAATATTTATTGTCCCAGATGAGAGAGGAGAGAAACGGGGGGAAAAAAATTAGACAGGAGAAGCTGCTCGTGTGATCTCATGCTGGTGTCAGAATCAAACATCTTGAAATGTGCTTTAAAATGAATTAAAGATACAAGACTGTTGGTTAAGACTGAAGTTCTAAAATCACAGTGGTGAGGCAGTAAACAAAGTGATAGTTTAGTCTGTGTGCTGCAGAGGGGAAAAAGAAAAGAAATGGAAGAGGATGCTCGCGCTCCGTTTCAGCAGCGCAGAGAGTCAGCAGGAAAGTTTGTTTTCTAAATGTGAAGCCATTTGATACATCTACATAGAGCATTTATCACTCTAGACAGGGTTTATTATCCATGGTATAACAGAAGGCAGAGAATGAATGCAAATACATAAATTGTTTTACAGAATAGTAGGGACTTCTTCAGGATCTCTCTGAGCTCATGCTGCATGACTTGGAGTGAATCATTAGCAAGACAGCTCATTGGTCAGACTCTGAGAGGATACATTGAGTCTGCTGAACATTATATCAGATTGATCAGATCAGATCAGATTGCTCTAGGTCAGCCCAACTTGGGCAGAACTGTGGCATAACCTGGGACTGTGTGTGAGAGATTTCACACTTGAGATTCATGTTGTGACTTGACATCTCGGCGACATTCTTTCCTCATGACGGAAGGGAACATTTTGATAGTCCTATTTATAAGATTGAGTGCAAGGATAGTTATTTGTGCCAACATTCACCTATCCTCTCATTAAATCAGACACTAGCATTTACTTAGTGAGGTGTGTGTGTTCATGTTTACATCACTCTCTGTTCTAACAGAAGGTATGTTTCTGGAAAGTTTATCACGTCTTCTGATACTTACTGCATGTTCATATTCATAGCCCTAGTAATGACAGGTAGGTAAGAAATTCCTCCTATGATCGAGGTTTTTTCCCAGATTTTAGTTTCTAATTAAACTACAACATGAGACTCTCTTTAGACTGTTTATCTGTGCATCTTGCTCTTAATGGTTGGATTCCTGATCTGAAACACACCCTTCGTCCTGGTTGTCCTGCAGCCCAGTTCACCAAAATAAGGGTGCAGAATCTTCAGAAATTACTGCATTAGGTAAACATATTAAAATTATAATTTTCTTATATGGCATGGACAATGTGCAGTATTCATACTTCTTTTTTTCTGTCCAAGCCTTTGAAAATAAACAAAATATATTTTCTACAAATGTTCTTTAAAAAAAGTTTATTCAGTCCTAGATGGTGTATGGTAACTGTTGACATTGCAAGTGCTGGTCAATGCCTGCATTTCTATAACCCTTTTATTCATTGCACTTTACAGTTTGCCTCCCATACAACAACTCCTGCACATATATTTTAATATCTGCCTAGACAGACACCTTTTCTCATTAAAGCCTAATGATACCGTTTTCAAAGAACCTGTGCATTCCCACTGCGTTTTCCGTTTCCAGTTTTCATTGCAACTTTAAAGTCAGTGAATTTTTAGGCAATTTTACAGTTATCCAAAAATATCATTCAGCATAATTTCTCATAGAATATGCGTCTATTATATAAACTTATCCTCATTATGTTGATTTAAACATTTAATTCAGTATTTGCAGTTGCAAATAAGTTGTACGTGAACATTAGGGCAAAGAGTTGCTCGGCCATGAGGGAACTTTCCGACTCGCAATAAATATGAAATGAACGAGCAGTGATCTGCGTTCTGCGTGTATACTTGGGAATAGCTACAGGGGCTCATTTAATCTAAAATGAACAACACTAGCAGCGATTGTCTGGTGAACATCAATTGAGGCTCTAATGGTCTCTCTGGGTTCCTTTCTAGTGACAACTGTGACTGGTCTGACAACCGTATACTCTGGAGACCTAATTAGCCTGACCATTAAGCCCGAAGGATGATTGAAGGAGTCGAAGAAACTGAATTGCAACAAATATTAGACATTTTGTGTAGTTGCAAGGAAGAAGATACAAAAAATTTAATAAATAGACAAGTTGTCTCTCTGATTCTCCATATTCAGATTTTATTCAGTTTGAAATGAATTACCTCTATCCTCTATTTTTTTTTTTTCATTGTCATGCATGAAACCGTCCTAATAACCCCTCAAAATCCTCACCATAGGGCTGAAGTGCATTGAAACAAGTAAATGTGCGTGTTTGTGCCAGGAGGCAGGGGTGAGTCTTTGCTGAATTCCTTTGAGGCAAGCAAGGGGAATTCAGGAAAGGAAAAGAAAAGATGTAATCCCTGAAACACGCAAGTGCTTGACATAAACAAACATGCTGGGAGGATTTCAAAGGGATGGCTGCTCTTTGGGAACCCTCTCATGTGCTGATGGGAGATAAGGCACCAAATGTGGTGCAGAGATGTATGAACACATACAGTCTGCCCACACACACGGTACCGATGCAAGGGCCCTTTCTTTCTCATGTGTTATCATCTAGTGACTCGGCTGTTTGTTTACTGTCAATTTCTTCTGTCACCAGCAAACAAACTACATCCATATCGATGCCAAGTCAGGAATGTAGCCATCTAACGGTGGAATTTCCCCAAGCTTTGCTGAAAAACTCAAAGCTGGCTTTGTCCTGCATTTGGAAAACATCTGTTGGATTCTTGGATCAGAACACAAAATGCGTACTTCAGTCAGTCTAAGCTAAATGCAGGTATGCTGCAGATACCTGTGTACATGTCAACACAATAATATAAGGGGTGGACATGATTATCTGGGCACATGATGCAGTGCCTTATGTAATGTAGTATTTTCTACTTTCGATGTGGCCATGGCAGAGTAAAGGGGCAGTGAATTGTAAAGTGCTTTGTCCATTAGGATAGAAAGTACTGTATTCTCTAAAGTGCAGTCCATTTACTGTTGCCATCAACAGGACAACTTTAGGATCACCTGTACATTACAATGCAATGATAAAATAATCGCTGAACCGCTGAGTTGAATTTATAGTGTTTTTTTGTTATGTTTGTTTTTTTTTAATGCAGGACATTGTTTCAATTATATTGTGCTGTTGTGCACATATGTCATCATGTCCAACCACTGCAAATACTAAGGCAATCATAGTTTTTCTCAATCATATCAATCGCTCTTGATTACTTATAGTACTGAGTTAAATGTCACAATGACTTGTGCAACATTTCTGAGCCTATTGTTGTTAAGCTAATGCCTATGCTATCCCTGCAATATGAAGAAAAGGGTATCCATACTTTACAATGGTGCCTGAAAGATGACAGATTCATTTTCTAATGCTTTAAATTGTGCTTCCTACAGCTTAACTACCTGTTCAGCAATAGAAAATAAACACTAAAATCACTATCTAACTCCTCGATAGAATAATGTTAACAAATCCCATACAGAGACTAAAACCAACAATAAATTGGATCCATTCACTACATACTGTAACATTGGTGAGTCCAGGCCCACTAGCTTATTATTCTGTGCCACAGTATGAAAGTTTTTCACATTAACACGCATAGAAACAAACAATGAAAACATTTACTACCTTTAAATTAGCTAAAATAATTGCTTGTTGAAGTTCAAAATACTCAGCACCATCAGAGGCTAGAAAGAAGTGAACATTAGACCCTTTTTCCATATTGTAGCTTCTCATAGACATGGTAAGGTAGCTGTCTAGCAGTTGCATGTTGATGTCATGGAAACCTTTCTTTTCCTGGGTAATGCTACAGTTGACTAAGTATTTAGTGCAGAGTTAGGGCAAGTGAGTGATTCAGTAGATAGATTGTGAAAGGAAAACTTTGATTGCAACACTGTTGTCATGTCTTTTCTGTATCTTTATGGACACTGCTGGGCTGACTGGAAGCATTTTATTACAACCTCAAAGCATCAGCAACACATCGGAGCTGCTGTATACAGTGCTCTCTCATTTAGGCCTCCTGCAAGCCTGAGACCTCCTGATGTTGGAATTCAGCCGTAGGCACTCAGTGTTGACTATTCCAGTTGTCCATTATTTACCAAATCAATCTGCACTGGAGAGAATGTGGAAGCAAATGCATACTCCAAAGAACTCGAGAACCAAACTACCAACAGTTTGGTTAACTTTAGTTCTCTGAAAACCTTGACAGAGTTGGCTGTTGAATGTCAAAGGCTTTGGAAACTTTTGTGGTTTTGAAACCACACAAAAATAATTCTGCTTTTGCCTCTGGCAGTTCTTCTCCAGCTGACTTGGAAGAGGGATTACTCCACAGTACTTCTGACTATTGTGACAACACACACATAATTCCAGGTTATAGGATTCAGTTTATAGCCACCTTCCTCCGACAGGTATTTGAACACATTCTTTTTGTAGAACACTGACAAACCTCACTTGCATGGCCATACAACTATTCCCTAGAAGCAATGTGAGTAGGTGTAGTGCATGCTAGAGTAAACAGCTGCAAGTCAGCCATGCAGCAAAATAGGCACTCTGCAAGGATTTAAAGCAATAATAAACTCAGAAGATAAGCCATCTAAAAAAGTTCCAAATATAAAATAAATTGGGCATTGTGGCAAATAAAAATCGTAGCTAAAATGACTGTGGGTGGGGGGGCGGTCACAGATGCACATTTGCCACCATTAAGACTAAACACACATTGTCTAAATCTGCAAGTCCATATAAAAGTTTAAGAGCAACGATAAGAGAGACTGGATTTTGTTATAGCGTTAGGTTTTACAGTGTTGTTCAAAAAAAGAAAGGGAGAGAAAATTATCTATTAAGAAGAAGAGAATGAAAGATCATCAGATCTGCACCTATTTAAGCAAATTTGTTTTATACTTCCAGTCACCATCCATTCAAGTATCAGGTGGGGAAAAATTAACTGCCACTGATTTTGTGTGGGGATTAAAAAAAACCCAACATAAAACGAATGCACTGTGGACCAGCAGCTTCCATTTCACCCTCTCCCTACTTTGATACTTTCTCATTGACCCTTGCCAATCCCTATTGACACAGTTTCTTCCAGCACAAGTCGTTCGTGCTGTCTGTACATTGTCTTGGAGTGAAGACAGATCCTCTGCTTCTCTCTCTCTCTGAACCTTTGTACTCTGTAGGCACAGATGTTATGCTCCACATCATGGCTTCCTTCCAGGTTGACTGGTATTTCAGATGTTAAGGAGATTTCCGTTCTTTCTTCCCAAACCACAGTCATTTATCTTTCTCTTCCTGCCAGCTGATTTCTTCCTTCCATGGTCTCCCAAACTCTTTTTTCCCTCTGTGCTGTACATTTTACTGGCTGTGCCTTCCTGCAAGCTGTAAATTGCCACCTATACAGCAGTGATTTACTCATCTAAATTAAGATATTTCACATAGCTAGACCTTGTCTTCTCCTAAATTTGGATTTTCTGTAATCTTGCACTTCACTGTTAAGCTGCTTACACTCTTTCCATGCCTCTTTATTAAAACCAAATAAGCAAACAGACTTTCAGTCAACCACAAACCACTGTAATATCTTTTCAACAAATCAATTTAACTCTGTAAAGATGCATGTATGAAAAGCATTTGTGCAGAAAATATCACAGCATGGTTACCCAAGGCTATCCAGTCAGGTGATGACCAGAATGAGACGATAATAATGCTATCTGAAAAATCAATTGCACAAGCATCATTAAACCATTCGTCTTCATTAGTGTAATTCTGTTGGTGGACTGATAATGTCATTGATGTTATTGTGAAGCAGACTCTAAAGAATTGCCCCAGAACCATTCTCTTGAAACAGGTAGATTAAGATGGAATTAACATGTCACTGTAATTGAAACAGAAGACAAATGTGGCGACAGATATGGAGGCAAAAGATCCATCATCAAGTTAATAGAAGTTAAAGAATGCTGTAAGAGCATGTGGCCAAATTTAAAGTCTTCACTTTAATCTTATATAGCCTGGGCATTTTGTATTTGCTTTTATGAGTGTTTGGATTAATTTCAGATGGGTAGTTGGTGGTCTCAGCAAACCGAACAGATGTTTAGCCCATAGCTTTGCCTCTATAACTTCTTTCTATTTAAGCAATTTATTGCTTCTGTCATCCTGAAGCAGAGGCACAGTGAATGACTCACTAGTAACTTGGGCAGCCGGCTACGGCATTAAAGGAGGTGGATGAAGAATTCCAAGATGGCTACACACTGCTGGTCATTTAGTACAGTCTGTGTCTGAAGTTTTGCAAATAAACAAAACATGTTTTATTCCAGCAACACAGACTAGTATACTGCTACAAATTATTTTATCAGATTATATCTGGGATTTTTGATCCTCACGTCCTTACATCCATCTCAGCTATACTGTTTGTTTGTTTCTGCTTTTCCCAAGCTACATTGCACCAAAACCCTTTAAGAATGCACTGCCTCCACCGTTTCATTCTCCTTTTGCTCTGCATGTTTGATCTGCCATTACATTCCATATGTTCTCTGATTATTGCTATGCTGATGATACTCAACTCTACCCTTTCCCTTATAAAACTCCACTTGAAGTGCACGTCATGCTTCTGCAGTCAACATCTCCAGCTGGGTGTCTGCCCTCGGCCTCTGGTTCAATTTTGACAAGACTGAGCAGCAGTTCGTCTGTAGACAAGCATGCCCTCTGCTCTTTATTACCATTCACATCACCACAATGCCTCCTGTCAAGACTAACAAGTGTCTGGAGAGAAATTAGGTTTGAAGAGTTTCTGGTGGGATGGGGAAAAAAACCCAACAAGGATTTAATTTGTCTTGAAGCGTCAGCAGTCAGTATTTGATCCAGGGCTTTCAGTCAAACTTCCCAAGTTCCCTATCTATCTTTTACTGTGAAAACATACTATAGCAGGTAGATGCTCCTTTTGACAAAAGGACCACAAAGATATTTGTGGTTTAGGAAAATCAGTCTTTAAATTGAGTCATCAGAAACATGAATAAGCAGGTTTTTCTGCATAAACATTATATCTCAAATATCATCTAGTGGGTATGTGTACCCAATAATTTAATATGCAGAAGTAAAAAATAAATTTTTATAGTCACAAGTTTAGTCTAAATGTGTTATTGGCTCAACATGATGTGACAGTTCAATGTGATGTGTGAGATATTAACTAGTTTCATATTTCGTTCATATTTTCTAAAGTATCAAGAGTGAGAATATCTCATAACTTCTTAAGTTTGGTTATGAAACTTTCACTATGTCCTGGCACACATTGATTGTTTCATTTTAATGGTAACTCTTAACTTGGTAATTGTCTTAGGTGTGTGAGATTTGCCTCAGGTATTCTGATATTTGCTTCGCTCTGTGGCTTTAGTACAAAGATGTATTGCCTCACATTGCAAATTTGCTGCTTGAAGATTGTGATACATGACCCAAAGATGGTGTGTTTAATAAATTCAGGGGTGAATGTGTGTGCATTTGTTATGTATAAAGTCTACTTAGGTTTCAGGTTTGCTGTTTGAGCAGCTGTGACTTATGCGAATAGATTATGCTTCTGTGCTTGCTACAGGGTTTCTGTGTAAACAGTCTTTCAACAGTGATTTAGTTTTTAGGCACTTGATATGCTTGATGGGGGAAAAAAAGTTATACATTTCCATCCTTTTTTATGGCTCTTTAATCATGCATCTGCTCAACATACAGATTAGAATTCAGTTGTAAAATATACATTGACAGTAATGAGGTCCATTTTGTACTTTCTAAGCATGCGTATGCATTTGCTCATAAATGTGCTTCTGTGTGAGTTGCCTCAATGTATGTTGTCAAGAACACACATCTTCCTGTATATGTGCTGCCTATTTTGATGTTCCATCAGACCTTGAACACTGACCCAATGTCCTGTATTTGAATTGGCCATTTCTCCGGGCTCTGACAGCTGGGAGCAGACGTACCGCTGCCTGCCTCGGCAGACAGCTGCTCCTTTCCCTCGTCCTGTCCTTTAACAGTGGAGCCTTGTGTGGCGTCCACCTCTCCTGAATATCCCCACTCATGTAGCTACCTCACGCTATCATCACAGACTCTGTGCGTTTCTCTTCACCCGTCTATCCGCCTGCTCTCCTCCTCCCAGGAGACCAGTCTGTTTATCTGCGGCACATTTGCACCTCTGCTTTGTTTATGTTTCCCATCACCTCTACTTTCTGCAGGAGTGCTGGTAGGTTATAAACTTCAGCATTACAGAGTGAAAACTTTGCTATATAGTAAACATCTTGCCACATTCCCATATCCAGAGACATGAGTCATAATTCAACACCTTATATCACTGTGTATACTTAAGTATCCCTCTCACCGACCAACCACTGCATATAAATCATAACTAGCTCGTGGCTCGTAGCTTGTGGTATTGGGTGGGTGTGATATTCTACCTCATATGTAGGAATGCAGCCTGTGTGTATTTTTGTTATGAAGGAAAATTATCTTGTGGGTGAAAATAAGCACCTTGGACATGGCTGAACCTGTGCTCAGAAGCATGACACCATGTCAAGTCCAGTCAAGGAATGCTGAGGAATGCTAATGCAAGCGGCAATTCGAGTGCCAAGTTATGCTCCCAGATCAAGACATGAAGGATGGGCTGATCGTGTCAGCTCATCTTCAGTGGAGGAGGCTCACAGAGGATCTACTCTGGTCACACTCTACTTGCAACATGACTGATCTGAGAGGACAGAGGGCAGCACTGTAAAGGAACGAAGATGCATTAGTGCAGCAGTGCAGGGAAATATGGTGATTCGTCTTCAGCATAAATATAAAACGGAGAAAGAAAATGAAAATATCAATCAGGCATAATGGAAACAAATTAACTCTGCTCAACGCAAGGTGTTTTCTCAGTTGTGGCAAATGAACAATTCTGCGGAGAAGTTACTGAAAAAAAACACACCTTTATATATAATAGACGTAATGACCACAAGTTCAAAGGATATACGCTATGTCTAGAATAATCTATCTCATTCTGTTGTATGACAACACAAGGTAATCCAATTAAACATGACAAGCATATTTCCTTATGTTTATCAGCAGGATACCTTCTTTCTTTTTTCTCCATTCACCAGAATGTTAGCATTGTGACTATATTGGTATTTTATCATTTGGCTAGCATAGTTAAAAATGAAGCATGAACCAGGGAAATTGTAGCATTTATTTGCTTGTGAATATACAGAAATGAAGTATTCAGGAGTAGTATTACAACTCTTGAATGATCAAGTTATTAAATGATATATTATTTAGAAAGTGTTTAGAATACGGTCTGTGTTACTGTTGTTTCCTTGAACAATATATAATCAAACCTAAACCTATAATCTTCATTCCTTAAACTTTGTTTCTATGCCGGGGGTGGAAAAAACAAAACACATGCAGCATAATTTGCATTGCCCCTGCCCACACATACAGGAGACTGTGAAAGAAATGATTAGAGATGAATAGGTGGTCGGAATTTAAAAAATGCTTGTATGTCAGGCTGTGTCTTTAACTCTTGATGTATTTTAAATGCAAATCCTCCCCAGAGGTTGTGTGTTTCACGCATGTGAGAGCATGTTTTCACAGTGTGTTTGTGTGTCTGTGTGTGCGACGTATTTGTGTGTGAATGTTTGGTGATCTGTTTGGTGCCAACACCAACTGGTTGATCCAGCTTTTTCAGATGTCCAGGAAGAGCCTTTATGTGAACGTTGGTTTCACCATCTCATTGTCATGTTTTCTTTGGTAAGCAGCACGGGTTCTTTCTTTTCAACAACAGACAATACTGGTTTAATCCTCTCAATTCATTAAACCCTTCATCTGTAAATCTGCATTGAGGTGGGGGAAAAAAAGAAGATAGGTCATCATCATAATTTTATGTTTTTCATCATGACAGTGATTAATTGTAGCAACAGTTGTGCAGCAGAGCCACACTCTTTAATTTTGCCCTGTTTCTCTCCCTCATCCTGGATGACCTTTTCTCACATGTGAATGTTGGAATGTAAACGATCACCCTGAGGGTCAAAAGGAAAAGGTCAACCATTTTCATACAATGCTCAATATGCAAATTCAAAGGCAAATATCAGGATCTTGCAGCCGGCATGCAAAAAAAGTCAGTAACCTAGATTCCTCAGTGGCAGTGGTGGTGGAAAAAGATAATTAGACTTTAATTTTGGAAAATTTAGCTTTGGTATGAGAGAAGCTCTGAGTTAATGAAGCGCTTAATGTGCATGAAACTTTAAAAAATTATTTTTTTGTCTCATATGGTTTGATTTCACCCATTTTATGGTACTGCAGATGAAGTAGGAAATGTATTGTTTGTATAGTATTTGCTGTCACTCCTTGCTGCTGGTTTGAAAAATTTCTGTGTTCCCATGCTCAGTGTAAATTTTGAGTTGCAGGTAGGTACGTAGTCGTGCGTTTATGGAGCTTCCCGCAGAGTAGATTGGGGTAATTACACATCTAAAGCCCCTCGTAGAACAACACAGTCTTTGTTCCACAGACAAGGTGCCAAACAGGAGGATGGGGTCAAGGGGTACACTCAGACAAGACAGTTCAGAAGGATCAGATTGAAATGTCTGTCACTTGAATTCAAGACACACAAAGGTAGAGGTGTACACACAGTACTGCCTGTACATTTTATTCTTTGTTCAGACAGAAAAGAGAAATTGCCTCGTTGTGATTTTGCTTTCACAGTCAATAAAGTTCTAACTTAAAAGGTGCCTAAATTCATTACAGTCAATACACTGTCAACTTTTCAATAATGCATAAATCTTGTTGGTATTCTGCCCTGGAGGCCGTCAGTGGGTGGCATTCGAAAGAGCAAATGTCAGAGATGGGGGTGTAATCAAAACAGAAAAGAGAAAACATTCAGACATTCATTGCAGAAATGAATGATTGAAGTTGACATTACGTAAAGACATTTTTTAAACGGTCAGGTTCATACTGTATGGCAGAATTTTACCTAACGGCATATTGGTTTATCCAGTTTAACTAAATAATGGAAAAACACCCAGTCAAACCTACATCATGACTTCTACTAGCACACACCACCTACAAACAGAAAAGAAAATTAGCAGGGAATCACGACTCCCATAATAATTAGAATACAAGAGATTTATCTATGAAGATCCTGTTGTCTGTCACTGTTAAAGATACTGAGAAAACAAGAGTAGGTGATTTCACAACATAAAGGATGGTAAGAGCTGTAGTGAACCCTATTCTCAGCTTGAGCTTACAGAGACAAAGAGGAAAGTGTCAAAGACAGTGGCTCATTCTGGTCACACTGTTGTCTTTAACAACAGTCTTGTCTGATAATACAAAGACACTGGACACGAGCGAGCACAGATCTATTCTTTGTGAGGAAGTATTTAAAGTAAATTGGTGTGAACAGCTGGCATCTGTATGGTCCTGCACAGGTCCAGTTTGTCCCGCACCAGCAAAGCTCAGTAACCGCATTTTCCTGTAAATCAGATTCAATCGCAACCAAATGAGAACCCATGAGGTTAATGTTAGTCATACACATAGCCTGTAATTTACTTAATGGTAAAATTGATCCAGGTTGCAGGCTGTTTACAGTACAAACTATTCTGTTAGGCAGAAATATTCAGTTTGCAGACAGAGACATGGAGAGTGCTTGTGAAAATGTGATTCAGGTTTTGGTAATTTTTTTATTTTCACTTCAATTAAAGAATTTCATGCTCTTCTGCGGCTTGAGAAACCTCGGCCACATCTGGTCTTATGAAATCCTTTGAAATCCCACTGAATAAACTAAAACAATATGCTCGGTGGCCATGCTTAGAACAAGAAATCATTTCTGCTTCTTAAAGTTACAATTTTGGTGAATTTTCTCTTAACCGTGATGATACGCACTATTCCAAACCCTTTGAAATCAGATCAAGAACACACATGTCCTACAGAGGAAAAGTGTAGTCGTGTCTGCTCGTCTGATAGTTGCTGTCAGAAGATAGATGACAGAAGATATTTAGAGACAGACGTAATATTTACAAAGAAGCTGAATCAAATATATAGAAGCCATATTAGTGAACGGCTTATAGAGAAGCACAGGTGGTTGTGACAGGAACCAGAGTAGAGTTACAGGAGTTATTCAAACGCTGTACCATCAGACTTCCTCTAATGGAAACACAACAATAGTTGGGCCATAAAACGGGCACTAAATCAGGATTCAGTGTCACTGGGTGACCATGATCAAGACAAGACAGTAGTATAAAAATCTGAATAGATGAAAATTAAGAGCAGGGCAAAAAAATGAGGGGGGGGGGAAATGGTTGCTAATGTGCAAGGACCGGCCCTCCTATTCAGTACCCAACCCCCCCAAAGTTCTGGGCAGGTGGCTCTCACAATAAGACCTGCTGAGTGAAGTACTTGTGCGAGATTAATAGTTGCGATAACGCAGTAATGAGAGACTGGGAGGAAGGAGAAAGAAGAGACATTGCAAGGGAGGGGGGGGGGAGAAAATAGGCAGACTTTGGAGGGGGGGGGGGAGAAAAGTCCACCTGGCTGCCTGTCAGCGCAATGTCAGCGGCCTCTAGATTAGTGGCTATACATTACCCTGCACAATTAAAATATTATGCTCACTGATTGATGCTGACAGTCTGACCAGAGGGCGGTGAATGTGTGGGCAAATGTGTCTGTCTGCATTTAGGTCCCGCTGCCTCCAATCCAATTTCTGTTGCCAAAGTCCTGCGAATGACATGGCTGCGGTTTTCTTGAGGGTTTCTGAAGCAGATGTTTACGAGACAACAAAGAGAAAACAAGTTATTGTCGTGCTTTATAGGGTTTTTTTTTTTGTGCAAGTCAATTTGCAAGCACATCATCCTGCTTAATCACTGTGGTTCCTACTGCTGCTCTGGTCATATGGGATGCTAGCACTGCAGCAGAATGAACCCTAATGACACATGACTGCTCTGGCTTGTAATGAATTAACCCTGTTGACCAGATCAGTAAATAATTACAGGCAGGTAGTGTTGTAACTGAATGTATGGGGAATTGAGTTATGGTGATGGACACATTCCCATTAACAAAATCCACTTATTGCAATTCTCCCAAGGGCATGCTGTGTTCAAACAGAGCCTAATCCACCTGGAGAGCAGTTTGACACCCACACTGACGGAAAGTAAACCAAGAGATTTACAGTATCATTCAGTGTTTACAGTAAGAGCAGCCTGCAGCGAGTATAGTCGTGCCTTGTTCTCGCTGTTTCATGCTTCGTCCTCGACCAGGCAGCTGTCACCGTCTCCAGGAGCTTGTGCCTTTCTGCTGAAGCCATTTGTATATGTGTGCATTAGTACTGAGAAAGATTCAAGGCCAAAGTTGGCAATTAAAAATGGACACCATCTTCAGGACAGCCTTTCACACAGGACACTCGCGTGGCTGCGTGATGAGATGTGCTCGTTTGAACTTCCAACCTTGTCCTGGCATAACCGTTTCAGCTGAGCGACCCTGCCAGAGGCTGAATGATTCAAGGGAACAAGTGCAACACATACAGTAGATGGTCCTGTCACATCTCCTGCGAAGGGAGTCTCATTTGCTGCTCCGCTGTAGATTAAATTCTGGAGCCTGTCATGTACAATGGCTGTATTATAAGCTAGACAGAAAATTGATTAAAGTCATATGTGACCAATGGAGAAGAAAGCCTCAATTCATTAAAGGTCTAGAGGAGGTAGACAAAATCATGTAAATGCTTTGTGAAAAATCACTGTCTAAGTTTGTAATTCAGTTTCAAAGAGGAAGTCCTCGCTAGAAAAACAACTTTGGTTTTTAAGTTAAACAAACAAGGGTGGTGGAGTGTTGCAGGGGTTTAAAGCGCCAACCGTGCTGCACATCATTACTCATTTCCTACATTCTGTTTCTTTCTGTACTGCAGGATCTCTAAATTCCAATAAAGGCTTAAAATGGTTCAGAAAGAGCTTGCACAGATGATTAGGCCCCCTTCATAAATCGAAGTATTGATTTCCAGACCTCATTTGCAGCTAACATGCTGCTAATTGACATAAACATTTGGAGTAGTTATATTACAGTGTATTTCTGATGTTGCCTCAGAATCTGTTTTCATTATGCAGTACATTTAGTGTATATTTCTTTAGTCAAACTTGATTGACAGGTAGGTTTATGCTGTATATACAATAAAACCTATGGTTGTTTGTATTCCAGCTCTTATGTGTAGGTGTCACACTTAAGTGTGTGTGTGTGTGTGTGTACATATACACATTTGCAGAGTGTCTGTGTGTAAACCTGCCTGTGACATCTATCTGAAACTGTATTCCAGTATGTGACAATAGGAACGTGAGTTTCCCCTGTTTCCCTGTGGGATCCATTACGTGTGACAGCTCTCGAGCAGTCAAAACAAAACATTAACATAATAAAAAAATATATATATACACAAATTAGATTAGTTTGGCAGATATTTTTTCTCCGTCTTTTTGAAACCTGATCTGATCAACATAGTCTCCCACCTGTACCTTGGTACTCAAGTGGACTCACTTCCACAGTAATGGTTACTTAAGTCAGTTTATATTACAGTTAGAGTTTAGTAGACAGCTGAAGTTTCAGGTGTCTGTTAATATTTGCGTATTTTTGTATGTGAAGGGTCTGCATGGATATTCATATTTGTGTGTGTGTGTGTGTATGTGTGTGGGTAAGCCTTTTGAACAGATGCTGTTCTCTCTGACTGCCTTGTGTGTCCTGTGGGAGTCCTTCATGTTTATTTCATCAGTTCTAGTATTGCTGAAGTATCACCTCACTCAGTTCTTGGGACACTATGCAACACTGTGCTTTTTCACCATTGAGCCCATCAGTGCATTTTCTGTGTATACACAGGAACTTATGTACGTCAGTGAGATTTCAAATCCCTCTTAGAACTAGTGCTTTGGTTTTAGATTTTATGAGCTGCGATTTTCTGTCAATCTCCGTTTGGGCTCAAAGTCAGCTTTGATAGCTAATATTCTCTTAGAAACTGTGACCAAAACCATTTTACCTCTTTTTCATACCCTTTAATAAGTGTTCTCACACCAATTTTGATAAGAATTATCTGCTAAACCATGAGGAGCATGTACCCTTGTGTGTACAGCTGAGTGTATATTATTTTTGGCATAAAAGATGGGCGAAATGCTTGCAGTGTTATTATTTTTTTATTTAATGAGTGCCCTTGGTGCGATGCTTTTCTGTAGTCATTCAAGCTGCGAGCCAGGTGGATCAGGAGAGAAAAGACTCTAAACAAATACACATATGAAACATAAAATTCCAAGCATAGCTCAGTCACGTGAGCATGAGTCACCACAATGGGTGCGCAGACATTAAAGGCTACAGTTAAATCCCTACACGCCATTCTAAGCATCCAAGCTCGCTGCACAACTTGCAGAGAAAGAAGAGCCGCTTTAGAAAAAACAGCCTTTAAACTGCATCGTACGAAATGTTTAATTCAGAATAATGTATTTCTCATCAGCTTAGAGTCTTACATACGGCCTTTCAAAAATTTCCTGATTGAAACACTGTTGAAATTTCAGCACAAATTAAATTCTATTGTCGAGCATTGTCTGGAAATCTCTGCATGCCACAGGCGCAAGCTCAAGATGCACAATTGATCATCCATTCAAAGCACAATACTGTTTAATTATCTATAAGTACTGTATAAGATTTTGAATCAAACTGAAATTTGAATCCTTCTCTTTATATTTCTTCAGCTTTTGTAGCGGGAAGCCTGCTGAGCCACTGGCAGCTCTCTTTCATGTGTCCAGTTGTGGTAATGTCAAATGATCAGACTTGTAAAACTCAAAAAATGGTTAGTTCTATAACTTCTGAACTTTGTATAGCTGCTTTCACACATGCACACATAGAACATGAACATATCTAGACATTATCCAGCTGAGCTGCATGTGTGAACCCAGTAGAAAGTCTTGGTGTCGAACTATGATCTCTGCTGTGTCATGTGATAGGAAAGCACAGCTCTGTCCTGACTGGATTCTGTGAGAGAGTCTGTGAGAGAAAGCTAGCAATGGCTAATAACATTGTCCCTCCGAAGATCGCTAATTATCTGTGTGATATTGTGTGTGACACAAAATTACAAACAATTTTTAGCAACTGTTTCATGAATGAATTTACAGCACTCACATTGTCATTCAAACCCAAATTTTCTGTTTGACATCAAGGCGACTTCATCAGTTTCTCATGATCTTTTTCGTAGTATCCTGACTTGTGTTTTGGGTTTTTGAAAACTAATTCATACATGGAGAGTTTTTTTTTTTTTTTTTTTTCTGCCGCTTGCTTTTCAAATCTCAGATGTCTCTGTGTCCTTACACACACCAACAAAGCTTTTTAAAAGATTTATTTTTTCTTGCAACTGGAACGAAAGTGACTGTGATGGATTACCTCAAGTAGAGCTCAAGGATCTGCAGTTTGATTTACATAGCAAAGTGTAGACTATATTCTGATAATGCTGATAATTTGTATGGTTATTGACTGTTTATTGGTCTATTTAGTTACCTGTGATGTGATGTCCTGGGACATTTGTCGCATGAATTTCTTGTGCAGTTTTGTTGAGTAGCCAGTCAATCTTAGAATCTGAGATTATAGTGCTTCAGCCAGTTATATATATTGTTTGAGGTGCTTATTTGAGGCCAGTCTGTGTCTGCTCTGTGTGGTTACCCAGATAGAAAACAGACACACAATCAGTGCAGTCTGTACGCCACACCTCAGATAGCAAATCAACCTCTGTGCTGTATTGTACCATACCTGGATGAAGAGGAATCCAGTATTTAATTATTGGTTTTATCTCTGTGTGGCATGTGGATGAGCTAACTGGTAAGGGTGTTGCTGTGTTTGCTTTCAGTGACTAAAAAAAAAGAGCCTGGGTGGGGAGTAATAGAGATGAGATGGATATGAGGGAGGGACTAAACTGACAAAGATGTATGTGGAAAGCCTCTATTTATCTGTGATCCTTTCATTTACACATCCACTTGAATACAAAACTGTAGAGAAATAAGGAGACATAATTTGCCTGAGTTTGGGAGAGGAAAACTAAAAACCACGAAGAAGCACTAGATTAAACTTTTATTTTCATTTACATCAGCTTCTTGTTTTTGCTGCAGTTATCAGTATTGTTGCTGAATTCTCTGTGCTACATGACTTGTACATCTGTCTCTTCACTAGAAAAACGACAGTATTTAATGTTTGTTCAAGCTCCTAAATTCATCAGTCTACAAAATGTCTGACTTTAATATTGTGTCCTCCTCCTGTTCTCCTGTAGTTTCTTTATAAAAGTAGTAATACACATTACATATTCATTTTTATTTCTGTCCACCTCTTTAGCACCTTTTAGCTCTGTTTTGATCAGAGGGAAATATCTGACTCTTTAGCTGCTAATCAGCTAAGCTCCTAACCTTAAACTGTCTGCCGTGTCTTGGTGCTCAACAGGCTGTGTGCAGTGGATTCATCAGGGCTTTTCTGTTGAAAACAATAGCCTGCTGTTACCAGAAACGTTGGCAGTGAAGTTGTGGGCCGAAAAGCTAAACAATGAGCTGAAGCGCCATAGAGCTGCAGATATGGGTGATAAGAAAGCGGTACCTGTTCTTTGCTTGTTACCATGGTTTGTAAGAGCATGGAAATAAATTATTGAACCTAGCTGCTGCTCTTCCGTTTTAAATTCTGAATGAACCAGAAGAAAACTTTGTTAGGTGTCTCCCCAAATGTTAAACTTTTGTATCTCTTTCTACACACTTTTTCTTTCTGTGCGTGTAACCCATTATACCTGCACAGCTCAGTTTGTTTATTAATAGTAAGATGTTGCAGAGAACATTACTGTATCTCCTCTCAGCTACCTGTGTATTAGTATTCAGCTAACACCCGACTCTGCGAAGACCAAAGAGGATTATGTTAGAGCTTATTAGATGGAATCACACTGAAAAGGTTGTGTTTTGCCACTGGCTTTGAAGACACAAAGCTTCCTCAAGGATTCCCCTGTGCAGATAAGGCAGTTTTTTTGCCTTTTTAAAATTTCAATAACCTTTCACATCCTTTCATATCTTATCTTCCAAAT
The DNA here is from genome assembly GCA_034779795.1 of Ctenopoma multispine. NCBI lineage: Eukaryota > Metazoa > Chordata > Actinopteri > Anabantiformes > Anabantidae > Ctenopoma > Ctenopoma multispine. The sequence continues at coordinate 3,725,262 of JAUYWH010000004.1, forward strand.
GTTTTTTTTTCTTTTTTCTCAACAAGAACTACTCTGCCTCAGTTCTTTGACCTCACTCTACATTTCACACACCTTTCCCACCTACTGCTCAGAGCCAAACAGACTTCCCCTCAATAAGAAAGTATTTTTGTTGTTTCTTTTCTCTATGCAGTTCTGTGGGCGTATGAATATCTAGCAGTAATGGTTTATACGGCTGCTTTCCTCCCTTAAATGATATGAGGGTTGCCTTCTACAGGGGAGGCAGATAAGGGCTTAATGCATTACCCTGCAGAGCAATGTCCAGCACTGGCCTCATAAATCACATCATGGTTGTACTCAAGTGTTGAGTATGTGTTTAGGTTTTCTGGTGTGTGTGTGTGTGTGTGTGTGTGTGTGTGGGTTGGGGGATGGAGGTTTGGTCACACGTGTTCATATGTTGTTTTTTTTTTATGTATCCCAATCACATAATGGTGTCCAGAAAGAGCTGAAGAATTAAAACACAAAAATAACTTTGTGTATTAATAACGAACGTTCTATCATCACAGATTTCTGCTGAGAAATACATGTACGCTCCTAACTGACCACAGTAGCCATAAAAGACGGAGGCAAACATTGTGGAGAGGGCTGACAGCGTGGCTTGAATGGAGATGAGCTCACTGACACCGAGGGAGCTGACAAGTATCATTTCTGTCTTTGTCTAAAGATTTGTGAAGAAAAATGTCACAGTGACATGACACGACAGCTATTTATACCAAGGTGACACTCGGATCAATTTTAGCTTTGCATGGAAAACTCAACCCCCGTATTTATTTGAATGAGGCCAGTGAAGCAACACAGTGAGGGTGTGAATGTGATGTAGAAAGATGCTGTGGCTCATCAACTACATACAAACATACATTCCTAGTAGATACTTTATACACTGTATTTACTGTTTAACACGGTTATAACAAATGTCGTATACAGTAATAGTATAAATGGCTGAAAATCTGATAGGCCTTCAAGCTGTTGTTGTCCAGATGTTGCAGAATTCAGGCAACAAACATTTATTACAGAGTTAAAGGGTCTAGATTTCTAGCAAGTGTCTGCATGCTAAGCCCAATGCTATCCATGCTATATTAATTTTGCTTTAATCCATATGAACTTTACACACATGCTGAATGCATATGTGCCAGACAGTAATCTGGACATTTATTTTGACATCCTTTTGACGACAAATGTTGCCATCATGTTGTAGTTGTAACAGTAGTGAGACTAGATCTATACCTCTACAGTTACAGACCCTCCTGGAAATGTCGCTAATGTATTATAAAGATTTTGTGTTGGTTCAGAGCTGTTGTAAGTAATGCTAATAATTCTTTCCCCTTTTTTGTTTTTTCTGTGAAAACACACCAAGCCTACAAAGAGAGAACCTCTGTAGTATGTGAATAATTAAACCAAGGGAGGAGAAAGAGTGACTCAGTCTACTTTCTCAAACTTTAGTTTTCTCTGGTGGTTTCTTTCAGGGAGTTGTGGACGTGACTTCCTACCTCTGTCCTGTCACATAAGTGAGTCCACGACACCCAGTTGAGGCAAACATCACTGTGCATGATTGTTTTAGTTCCGCCCTCTGTCGAACCACCCTGTGTTGGAGTCCAGTATGACTGCGTATCCTCACCACTTCATCATGTTGGATTAAGTCAAGTGTCTCCACCCTGGCTACATGCCAACAGAGGTCAGCCTTGGCGGCCTGCCTATGAAAACACAACTGTCTCTACTCGTCTCTCAGTTACTCTAACAAGGAAGAGGGCTATGGGGAGAGGAGAGTGTGTTTAAATAGAGAGTGGAGTTTTTAGAGATGAGTATCTCTGCAAAAAGTCCCACTCAACTCAAGTAGTGTTGGCTTTTCCATTATTTGTGTTTAAGCAGGAGTGTACGTGTGCTTGCATGCGCCCATATGTGCGTGCGTCCGCGTGTGTGAATTATTACCTACCAGAGACTTTCCACATTGTTTTAACCACATCAGTCTGGGTTAAATCCATTTGCAATCCCTATCGCCAGCTCCACCCTGTCCTTAAGAGGTGATCTCACCTTCCAGACAGTTCATTGTTCTCACACTCCCTGACTAGGTCTCAGCCAACAGCCCAAACAGCCTACATACTTATATAAAGTTTGTACATAGTGTATTGGGTATAGTTACACTATTAATTTGACTTTAAATATTATAATAAATCTATAATCTGACACTTAATTTAACAATTTCATTAATGAACGAAACGTAGGAAAACAAAGTGTCTGATAAGGTTTTATGTTCCCAGTAATGCTTCATCAGATTGCCGTTCTGAGAACTGTGTAGGAGTTTTAACGTCTTCAATCACCTTATTCTAAGAAATTTTATCTATTTATATTTTTTAATTGAAAACAGGAACTGGCACACACTTTATCTTCAAGCATCATGACATTGTTCAAGTGAAGAAATATTCATCTTGAGCTTTTTATAGCAGGAAGAGATGTATCATAGCATGAACATCAGATATCTGATTGGGATCTGCTCTCTTTTCTTACCTCATACCTTTTACTCAGTCATAACCCTTTTCACATTTCTTTGTTTCCTGTTTTCATACTGCTGCTCCTTTAATGCCAATCAGTGCATGAGGAGGAGTTTCCTTCATACAGTAGTAGTCATTCTTTTCAAGTATAATGTAAACACAACTTGCAATCTGCACTCAAAGATCTGTTTCCACAGTGGGAAACCAGATGAGCGCACAGCTGCCTGGCAGCCTTGTGATAAGGTCTGTGTTTTTCCACATTTCCACTACAGGCAGGTAACTGCGTCCATAATGTTTGTGGAGCACGTCAACGATGAAGTGATGTATGTTAATGAGGAAGTCAGACTAACTAACTAATCAGTGTTGCATAGGAGAGAGTCAATGCTGCGGGTGCACATGTGCAGACACTCCCAACTGTCTCTCGCACTTAAACACACAAACAGCAATGTCTATTATGTGCTACATTCATTAAGTGTTTTTTAGCTCAGCACACTTGTCACGCAGTCGATTTCTAATGAATTCTGTGTGAGGAATGGAGGCAATAAAGGGGAAATGGATGAGAAGAGGACATTGTGCTGTGTGAAGGCTGAGGCATAATGAAAGCCGTTTTATATAATGTATATTTCCCTGGCCCTGGCCAAAGTCCCCAGTCTGTATCATTTTTATGGCGTGATCTTTCTTGGACGACACTGCTCAGCCAAAGGAGAATTAAACTCAGCAAACACCCAGGCTGAGGGATTACACAGGTTCACTTTCTCTTTTTATCTCTCTCACCTCAAATTTCCATCTCTGCTTCCTTTTCTGTCACCATGCACCATGTTTCCATGTGCCCCCACCTTCTCACACCATCCCTCCTCTCTCACCTTGTCATCTCCCTCTTCCTCTCTTTGATTTAGCACATGTAATCCATTCATCCATTTCTGTTGCAGCTTCTCATGGCTTGAAGAGAGGGATCACAGGCAGTGTGAGAACATGCAAACATTCTTTTCATTATCCCTGTTAGAAATATGCAACCCGAAGGCTAACTTTGAAGTTCAAGTAACAATTTCAGATTTATGCTTTTACAGTTTTAGTTTTTCCCACTTCTGACAAGCTAACGGGGACATGAGAGAGTTTACTGAGCGTTGCATGCCCTTTAGTAATGTATGTGTCCAAGTCAAGAAAATAACAAAAAAATCCTTTCATAGTTACATGAGGTTTAGGTAAGAGTCAGGGTGGAGGTGTTCTTGCTCCTATTTAATTTGCATTAAGTGTGAATATGATGCATAACATACAATTATCTTTACATCATATAATAGGATGAAAAATCATTTGTTCAATGAAATTAATTTCCGTACAGATGTTTTTATTTTTTTATTTGAGGATGGAACTTACATTTCTTCGCCCGCTTATTGTCTTTCCTTTGTCATCTTGCCTCCTGACATTGTTCTCTCTAGACATTTTCTCCACTGATGTGTTTTATTCATGTGGATCATGACAGAAACATTAATATATTCCTGTAAGGTTTGTGAACCACGTGCTCTTCCTTTTTCTTCTCCCCATTCACAGTCTTCAGAAGTGTTAATACCTTCTACATGAGCTGAGAGTTCGTCTGTAACTAACAAACAATATCTGAATGGTATTATCTTTGGAAAAACCTGACCCACGGTGCTATATTGAAAATGGAAAGCTCATATCTCATAATGCATCTTGCTTTTGCAGTGTTGTATTCATGTATTTTATAAAATTTAGATAAGGAATATATCTGACAAATGGATGAGGACCTAAAAACCTAAAGCCTAAAAAAACACATTATACTGTAAACAACTGATGATATACATTTCATTTTAAAATTTCCTTTTCCAGTTTTGGTTTATACTCTGAAGAACATTGCATAATAAAATGTTGACCATCCTTTTAAGGACTGTCTAGAGAAGAGTCTAAGCCTAAACCTATATGATTTTCTGTCACGAGGATGTGGTTGATATATGAAGTGTCACTAGTAGGCCTCTGCCCCTCCGATCAATTTCCTAAAGCCCCGAGCACTGAGAAGACCCACTAAATCACCTGCTTGCCCTGTCTTCGAACAAAAGACTTGAAACACCAGCAGTTCAACAAAATAAATGCAGGTAGTTGTTCTGTACATGCACATTGTGTAAAGATTGACAGAATACAGCATCCTGGCTACTGCAAAAAACATCTTGATATTTTGTGGGAAAATATGAGAACCAGAATTAAAATCAAATTGCACTGCAGTAAAAGTTCTACAGATTCACAAGTCTGGCATTTTATAAGAACTGACTCATAGAGATGTCTCATTCAGATGTACTTCATTATTTATACACATTTCCTCCTAACTTTTTCTTAACATTTTTAGTTTGTTTTGTCCAACTTTTATGAAATATATATGACATATTTGCCACAGAAATTACCATTATGAGGCGATAATTTTCCTAGTATAAGACAAAGTTGCTGTATTAAAAACACACTGAAATTCACATCCCCTATGGTTAGGTTTATACATCAAAACCACTGTAGTTGACCTTAACCAAACACTGTCAGAATCTGAACATCACCATAAATCTACTTTTTTACATGCATAGATATTGTGGGGAAAACAAAATACGTTCGTTATATGTTCAGTTTTGCGTCCTGCTACATACTTTAAAAACATTTTGTCAGCATAAAAAATACTAAAATACATAACTAAAACAATTCAAGATTCAATAAACTTTATTAATCCCAGAGGGAATTTGCTATGCCTTGTTACAGCTGCCCTCAGTTCAAAAAGAAAGAAAAGACCCATAACCAGAAATAATAAAGATCAGCACCAACACAAAATACTCGATACATAACACTAATACACAAAAGCTACAAACATACAAAATAAGAATAAAGAAGTCTAAAAATGGTCAGAATAGGAGACAAAATATTAACCATGATTGTTGTAATTGTAGAGTTTTATGGCCACTGGCAGAAATGATCTCCTGTGAACATGCTCCTCTGTCCAGCCAGGACACTGTGTAGTGATCGAGCGGAGTTTGGACAGCATCCTCCTCTCAGCCACAACATGTAGAGGATTCAGCTCCACACCCAGAACCATCCCTCTTGATTAATTTGTCCATTCTGTCAGTGTCTGCCACCTTCAAGCTGCTGCCCCAGCAGATCACAGCAAAGAAAATGACACGGGCCACCACAGACTCATAAAACATCCGCAGCACTATGTTTCTAGAAAAGGGTATCGCTTATTTGTGCTGTTGCACCAATTTTACCTTTATTGTCTATTGTCCTTTTTTTGTAATGCAAATGTAGCCTGGGGCATTAAAGTACCAAACACTACTAGTATGTGGTATAAACACAGGGGCTTCTATAAAAAGACGATGTTTTAGCTGCCATTATTTCTTATGAGCATAAAATAAATATAAAATCCTACTGACGAGGAAAATAAAAGGACAGCAGTACCCCAGCCGCCTATATCCTAAATGTGCAATAGAGTATAAAGCAAACGCAACTGATAAATCAAATAGAAACACCATTGTTGTGCCATTGTTAGTGAACCACAATCAAGAGAGGAAGAATTTAAACTCTTCCCAAAAACAACCTGAAAACTGAACCAATAACACAACATATTTAAATTGGCCTACATAAAAATGTCAATCAGTGCTCTTCCTGCAAACAAATAAAACACGGTTAACATTAAGGTGCAAGCAAGTATAAATTTGATGTATTTTAAGTGTAAACACACCTCACACCTGGTGATAACCCTGCTCGGCTTTCTAACCTATAAAAGTTATGGTTGACCCACAAACTACATTAAATTACAAGTAGGATTTGGCTTAACACATCATTCAATAGGCACAAAGTGCAGCAGTCGGTCAACAGACATCTGAACACACCTGCTTCTCCTCAGCCTAATGAGCAGTTCGGTGCGTGTCTTATTGATTGCTGCTCCTCTATTGCTACTGCCCGTGTTTCCGTCTTGGTATCATCTGCAATACACAAGCTTGAAGCTATTGAATTTTAGACACTGCATGTTGTTTTTGATGTATGTTGCTATATGGAGATCAGTTGCCCTTTTATAAAGAAAACCTTTTTATAGTGAGCTGCCTTTGCCTGTTTACATAGAATTGAAAGTGTTCCTTCTAAACAAGAATCAGCAGCCTGGGATATTTAAAATATGATTTTTGAGGGGGAAAAGTGCTTTATATACAACATGGCCATATATTATTAGTTTCAACGTGTGTGTGATGAAAAGTTGGAGGAGAAAAGGACTGCTGTCATGGACAGTTCGGGAGAAGGTAGAGATACCGAATAACACCAGAGATGGTTGACCTGCTTAATCCAGAATCTGCTTGTGTGGAAGTGCGCATTTAAGATTTAGCTCTTCTCCTTTTTCTCCCTACAGTTTGATCAACTTCTGAGGCAACAGTCCAGAGAACCAAAAACGGCAACAGCAAAAAACAAACAGTTTCAAGTGTGTGAGACTGTAATGTTTTAGAATGAATGTTTTAGAAGGTTTGTGCTGCGGGAGTTTTGGCTTGAATGATGAATTAGCAATGCTTAATTGGAGTGCGTTATCTCAGAAGAGCTTCATGAAATGAGAGTAAGCTCAAGTTAAAACTTAATGGAGTGCCAAGAAGCAAGAACTCCTTCCTTCTCTCTTCTCTAAACAATACACGCACATATTCTGAACACCAAACTTACGTTGTAAAGGGGCAGTTTTGTAATTTTCTTATAATGCAACACTAACTCTGGGTTTTTCTCTGTTTAACATATTGTGGCAAATTTTGGTTCTGTTTGTACAGTCGGTCGTTGAGTAGGCATCAAGAACAAAAACCTTTTAGGGGGTGCCATATGTGTTGTAATGTTACATATATACAGTTGTGGTCTTAGGTTCAGAGCTTGGATTGAATGTGTGTTTGTATGCTTTCTGCTAGTGAAACACCCATTCTTCACTCTGACCATTTTTTACTGACCCATCTGACATCCAGTGTTGTGGAAGTCCACTGGCCATCAGTTTTGGGGGTGTGACTCTCAGGCTAGCTGCCACGCTTAGTGAGGTCAATATGTCAGGCACGATGTGTTTTTTGTTTGTTTGTTTGTTTGTTTTTTACATATGAGTAATAGCAAAAACAGTGAACATTACGTTATCCTATAAGTACAGGGTGGGCCATTTATATGGATACACCTTAATAAAATGGGAATGGTTGGTGTTATTAAAGTCCTGTTTGTGGCACATTAGTATATGTGAGGGGGCAAACTCCTCAAGATGGGTGGTGACCATGGTGGCC